>JAQJVL010001093.1:0-189230 GCA_035578905.1 Stictocephala bisonia | reverse complement strand
AGTGGCGTTTATATATTTTTGTATTAAAAAAAAAAAAAACAAGATTATAATACGTTTAAAAAACAAATCTAATATTACAATAAACATATATTGAACATTTTTTGTTATATAAATTAAAGTGTATAGTTTTAAATAAAATAAGTACATAATTAACGATAATTTAGAATAATGGTAATACTTTTTGTTTTGTTTTAAATGTTTACAAAATCACAAAAGTTTTTTTATTGTCTGATGATGCAAGCTTTGCTGGCGAAAGGCATAGTAAAAAGTGTTTTTATTAGTGGTTTTGTAAAAATTTAAAACAAAACGAAGAATACCAATATCAACTCCATCTGAAATTAACAACAAAAATGACACTCAAGTCCAAATAATATTTTTACTGTCTTTGTACATATAAATTGTAGACACATTAAAAAATACTTAGATATACATACAGTAATGTATATATTCTATGAGGTAATTTATGTATCCAATTTTCTTTTTATTTATAAATGGAATGTTAGAATTTCCTGTAATTTTTTTAGTTTTCAGTTGCTGTACATTTAATTAGGAAAATATAGATTCAATTTATTTTTATTTTTCAGTAAAATCTTCTACTGAATATAGTACAAATTGCATAACAAATGTAAATATTTCTCTTAAAACATTTCAAAGCCGTATTTTTTCGTTGATAGTGTTAAAAAGTCGAAATCTAATTTGGTAACACTAGGTCCTATTTCATAAATCATTAAAGATTGTTTTGCTAATAAATGAGTTTCCAAGGCATTTAAGTAAATTGAAGATTAAACCGACTTTATTATATTTTAATTTTCTTTCCTGGTTATTAGGTTTGTTCTTAAGCAATGTTCTTAGCACTGCTGTTTTTATTTTATGTGAAGTTTATGTAATACATTTTCATTGTCTTTATATTTAAAAAGAAAGTATATTTAAATTAATTTTTAGATATCCTTTATATATTTCTTCGCAATCGCCATAATTAATATCATTAATTTTCTTTTTAATTTTGTGTTTAGGTTGTAGACAATTTGTTATTTAACTAGTAAGTATTTTTGAATGAGGTGGGATATTTGATTTTTGATTTTTGAAAAATAGATCTTGATATTGTTTATTGGCGGTCTTAGTTAATCCAGTAATTATTTTCGTTTGATTTTATTTCTTTTAGTTTAGTATATTACTTGATATTTTAAAATTATTTTCTTACCAGATTTGTTTTGGATATATTATCAATTAGTTAAATCCAATCAATCAATAAACAAATTTATAATGATTTTGCTTGACAATATATGCATCAGCAAATAAAAATATGTTCATATTTATTATTATTTAGTTTATATCTAAAATAACAATAAGAAACTGCATTTTTATAAAAAGCCATATTTGAATTATGTTGGGCGAATTACTGAATAATTATAATGTTACAAATGTTCACAGTTTACAACATATGTTCAATTGTAATTTGAATAATTGATGTTATCTTCACTATAGTTGTCTATTTTGACCTAGTTTCTTTTTGTATAAGAAATTCCTTAAACTTTTTTTAACATTTTAAATTTTGAGGCAGTTTATTTATATGTAACAATGCCACTGTAAATAATTTGATATCTATAAAAAGACGTGTTATGATGTATACTTTTAAGATTATTTTCACTCCTAGTAATAAACCGAAATATGTTTATTTTTTAAATACATGTACATTTTTTAACAGATATTGCAGTTTCAAAAATATAAATATTGAGAAATTATAATAAAATATCTTCTTATAACATATGTTTGCAGGATTGTCTCTTATGTAGTTGGAATATAATTCTTAAGGCTAATTTTTGCAATGTAAACAAGTGTTTTGAATAATTGGTAGCCTTGCCCCATATAAGAATTGCACTGTTATATGCGGGGTTAAAGGGAATTATGCCCACTTAGGAGTACGTTTTTTCCTAAAATGTTACTAACTTCTTACTAAGAATATTTCTCCTGTTGATTTATTATAAAAATATTCAACCATATCAAACAAAGGTTTACGTATGTCATAAACAGCGATATTATGTATTTAGGAAAGTTCGTTTTCAAAATGTACTTCATTCAAAGGTTTATTTGGTTAAAAATTTAAATTAATCAATTTATTGTGATCTAAAATCACTGTATTTTCCTAAGCATATAAAGCAATTTATCGTAACTATACATTTCACAAGGATTACAACGTGATCATATCATTTATTTTACGACCTCTAGAAGCCAAGAAAACGTTGTTTCAGGAAATTGATATGAACTTTCTTGAAAATTTAAAACTATGAAATAAAAGAAAATTATATGAAAAAATCCTGTTAACCACGCATTAAAATTTAACTGCGATATACTTACGAATTTTTTAGTAATAAACATGTAAAGTTGATGCACAGTGAAACTAGTCAAAATTCTTGTATTTTTTGTTCCAACTAGAATAAAACTTATTAAATCTTAAAAAATATTTTAAAATGCATATTTCATAACGAATAATTAAACTAGGAAACCAATGGTGTGATTAGATTTTGTATATGCCTCTTAGTTGTTCAGTAAAACACACAAACTGAGGTACACGTAATTTCTGCATTGACTTTAGAACAGACTTTAGGTATCACGGTGAGGCTGCGCAGTAGTCCGTGACGTCATATGGGTGACATCAGCTGGGTTGTTTATTCTATTAAATACCGGTAACTAAATCCACCAACTACATGAGCGCTTTCAGCAACATTAAGCTGTCACTCAGTTTGTACTGTAAACATGGGGACTAGAACAGTTTTATTTTAGTATTTTTATGTTGTTTGTTGTTCCACCCAGCTGATATTTCACTCATGTGACGTCATGGGAGATGTGCGTGATATTTACCACCTTATTTTCTAGGTACCATGAGTATAATATGGTAAATAAAGAAGACGTGGGCGTGGACCCTTAAGGTAAATTACAAATGTTCAAATAAAAAATAAGCATGCCGGTTAACAATTGTGATACCAAGTAGTTTGATAAAAAACGGAACTCTCGTTTCAAAAAAGACGAAAGACAGAAATATGAGTAGATTATCTGCTGTAAGAAACGTGTAAATATACAACTTTAGCCCTATGCTAAACAATGTACAGGCAAACATTTTATTTTATGTACAATAATCATGGCTTTATATTTCGTTTTAAGACCATTATTTAACTGTTACATGCTTTGAAATTGAATAAATCTTTGAAACCATGAAGATAAATTGAGGGCCGTGGCCATATCGAGGGCCAACAGGCAGAAACGGAGCGAGGCAGATTAACTTCAAAGGCCACGTATGAGTCAATGGGCTCGCTGCTTTCCTCTGAGGCATTTCCACCGCGAGGCCGCGTGCCACAGTCGATAGGGATGGTGAGTGGTCGTGTCATAGTTGTGGAGGCTGCACTGCTTTCACTGCCTCTACGCGGACGAGTTTTGTGCAAATTGCGCGCAAGAAATGGACAGAGAGAGAAAGTGTTCTGACTGTCTGCGAGAGCTAGGATATTTAATTGTTGGATTAGAGGAGGTGACCATTCACCGCGGCAGGACGAGAGGGTGCCTTCCGAAACCTGCTAATTCTTACAGGGAAACACGATTCGTACCATCAACTATACGTAATGTGTCGTCGGGAATTGTTTGATCTTTCAGTTGTAATATGTAACATCTCTGGAAACATCACCGTAGAAACTAAAGAGTTACATAATTTAAACTGTATTCACTTTAGGCAAATGAATTCAAAAATGTCTTTCTATACATAATAGTACCCTAAAGTAAGTGGATAATACACGGCTGTGCCACATTTGGGGATGGCGAATATTTACATATTTACTACATATCAATATATCACAAACCAAGTATCGATCTAACGATAATATCGAAAGAAAAATATCGATTTATCGGGTAACCTATGTATCGAATTATAAATGATTTATCTGTACAAAATTATGCACTCTTATGTCATGACCGGAAATCCACTCATGTTTTGCTGTCACTATTTAGAATAGCCTACTCAATGTAAAAATTAAATACATTTATCTACACGAAACAAGTTTTGGTATGTGGGGCGAATGAAAAAAAATCAAAACAAGAATATCTTTAATTAATATGTTAATTATAAAAAAGTGAAATAACATTGTTATTTTTGTTTTTCACGTTAAAAAATGACATTAGGCTTCTTATACACACTAAAAATTAAACAAATTAACTCACTAAACCTACTTCCAATTCTTGTCAGGTAAACAACTTAAATATAAAAGTTAGGAAATCAATTTTCCACTTGGTCTCTTTCGTTTTTCTGTACTAAATAAATTTACTTTATTATTTCTACACACTTTTGTACGCATAAGAAGTCATTTTCGAATCGTGATGATTTTGAGTGGCGAGATTAAGGTTAATATTTAGTGATATGATATGTCGGACAACAATATGGCCAATATTATCGAAATAAAATATCATACTAATATATCGATATGTTGAAACATATTTATCGATATTTCTGGTATATCGATGTATCGTTGCCATCCCTAAGGCACATTGCTGTAACCCAGGTACTTGGAAGATAAGTTTTTTGAAGATTGTGTACGATAGGTTCTACCTCAGTCCTCTCAACACCGACATATGTTCTCTCAATGGTTGTCATCGACATGGATACTATTAGATAAATTTGGGGCGTCCGTGTTAGATGGTGGCCAAAATTTGGGGGTTGTGCAAGAAAGAAAACTGAGTATTAGGCTTGACAGTTTGCCGAAAATCAGACCAATAATGTCCAATGTGGTTTGAATTCCATGCTGAACTGTAGGTTCCAAATTTCCTTGACTTGGCTGTTAATGAATGGCCCTTTCTATAAAGCAAGGGCAATTTATTTCTACTAATGTATTAGTAACAATAACTACACTCCTTCATCTACACATTCACCCATATCTTGACTTATAGATAAACAAATAAATAAGATAAACATCTTATAAATACAGGGTGTTTCTTTTAAAACGAAATCCATGATCTGAAATGGGTTACATTTCATTTCAATACTGTGCATACAATTAACAATTTAAATAGGTAATACAATGTGATTATATTACTGTTATAATACGAAAGCATCTTGACATAAAACAAAAGATTTTGTTTTAAAATATTCCTCCACAATAAACACTCTCTGGTCTTTGCTAAAAACCATGTTTCTAACCTCAACCTAATGACATTGCACGAAACCCAAATAAAGTGAACAACAATGCAACAATGTAAATCAGTTGATAGGCAAGGAAGAAGAAGAAGCAGGGCTACAAACCTATGAACTTGTAATTATTTTAAATCTTCATTTTCTGTGCTTGCGTTTTAAAAGGAACGCCCAGTATGTAAAAATAAAGTTATGCTTTAATTACTTTTTGAATTTTTATAATTTTGGTGACTTTTTCTACATATTTTCATTATTTTAAACTAGAGTTAATGATTTCATAAACCTATTTAAAAAGGTAATAAATCATTCGGTAATGGTTAGCTGTTGGCAAAACTACGTATGGAAATCCTATTACAATAGGACATCTAGTTGGTTCCACACTTTTGTTGAAGTAAACATACATCTGCAATACAAGCCAAGTGTCTACATGTACTGTAGAACTTGAATTACATGTAACTTTACTCTCGAAATCTCTTCAGATTGCACTTTGTTTCAAGTTTGACAGTTATCACTTAAATAAAAATAATAAACCGTTCTAAAACAACTAGATAGAAAGCATGTCCGGTTTTGAGAAGAAAGCCTAAAAAACAATTAAACTGACAATCAGAGAGAGGAGCTGTAGAAGTTGTTGTATAGTCCAACGAACGGTCTCCCAAACTAAAGGTCGTAGAAGAGGTGAAACCTCGTCCAGACCCACTGGACCTGGTTTTGACAGAGTTGTGGGAAGATGTTCAGCTTTCAAATACTAAATTATTTACTCGCATGTATATCTACATTAAACTCATTACGGACGTTCACACGTACTCTTGCACGGACGTGCAGTTATTATTATGTACTCTTGCTTGAACTGCGATTCTAAGCTTGAGGAAGGTATCAAGTTGTACATTAGAGATCAGAATTCGATTCCAATCAAAGTCAACCAAGGCGTCGAGGGGCAAAACAGTTTAAATCATATAAGTAATTATTTTCTAATGAATAGCATCAGTATTATAACAAACACTCCATGTCCACTTACATCTTCACGATCGGTCTTATTACACACTCAGTGCCCATTTACATCTACACGATCGGTCTTACCATACACTCCATGTAACTTACATCTACACGATCGGTCTTATAACACACTCCGTGTCATTTACATTTACACAATCGGTCTTATCACACATTCCGTGTCACTTACATCAACACGATAGGTCTTATCACACACTCCGTGTCACTTACATCTACACGATCGGTCTTATCACACACTCCATGTCACTTACATCTACACGATCGGTCTTATCACACACTCCGTGTCATTTACATCTTCACGATCGGTCCTATCACACCTTGTCTTATCTTTTCACAATTTGTCTTATCACAAACTCCATTACCACTTACATCTTCACGATCGGTCTTATTACACACTCCATGTCCATTTACATCTACATGATCGGTCTTATCAGTCATTCCGTGTCACATACATCTACACGATCGGTCTCATCACACACTCCGTGTCACATACATCTTCACGATTTGTCTTATCACACACTCCCAAGTCCACTTAAATCTTCACGATATTATCGGGAAACAATTTGTGTGTAATCATTTATTATTTAATGTAAAATATTTAACCCTATCATCTTTGTAAAATATTACCTGTTTTCTTGAAGAAGACTAAATAATTTGACTTCAATTCTAATGAAGTAATTTTTATGTTTTGGATTTAATTGTACTTTAATGTATAGTGGCAAAAGTACTGTGCTTGGTTTGCACGCTTAAACATTATTCTTTTGAAGAATACACGATACTAAAAATTGCTAGTCCATTGTAAATTTGGTAAAAAAAATGATTTTTCAAGTTATATTTACTTATTCAAGTATAGACTAACTCACTTGTTTGCTTATTATTGAAAATATAAGACGCAACTAACTGTAAATTAGTTGCGTCTTATATTTTCAATAATAAGCAATGCAAAATTTAATATTTTTGTATCGACTTCTATATACGATTTAAAAATCATTAGTCATTTGTAAGGTTTGTGTACTAAAACAGCTAAATTGTTTTTAAACAGTAAGGTATTATATTAAGGAATTATTTCGTACCTCAAATTTTTAAAGGACATTAAAAACAGTAATTTAGAGGCTATATTTTTATTTATTATTTCAAACTAGATACAAATAAGCCCTCTGATTATGCATTTATAAGTTTTAAACCATGATTTTTGCAATTTGTGTAAACAGAAAATTATGAAAGTGTAACTCATTAAATTTCCATAACGTGTCTGTGTAGGAAAGAAACAAGGAAAATGTGCAACATTAATTCCACAGTGACAGTTTTGAAAATATTACAAATTAATCACAAATAAACAGCTAGAGAACTTTCCCTTTTTTTGGCATCTTCGCCAAAACCTCAACTACCGCCGTTCCGTAGATGTTAGCCACCTATCCAAAGGTCATCCGGTCACCGGTTAGTGACTTTGTTTACATCCATAAAGATGATCCTACTTTCTCCAGGCCGGCAGAACTCTGCAAGGACGCATTGAACCGCGTCTGCGATCGCAAATTAATACTTCCTGCACGGACACTCCTTGCGGACTGGTTTCTACCTAGAGTTATGGTTAGTCCACGCTAGATATATTTCACAACACAAGATGCTAGACTAGAACTAATCTCGCTTTCAACATATATAAACTTTGTTTTCTAAGGTACCACATTTAGAATATATAAACGAGCTCTCATAACTATAAATTTGAACTGTCATACTTACAGTAGGAACGGTTTTTAATAATTTTAAAATCATTATCTCTTCTAAAAATCACATAACCTTAAGTGTTAGAGAGGACTTTATAGTCCTAACTTCACCCCTTTAATAAAGGCATTTTTCATTAAATTTCATAACCCTTTAAGTTATAGCTGGCGTTCCTCAGGGTTCAATATTGGGACCTTGCTATTTTCTTGTCTATATTAATGATCTACATTGTAATATAAACCCATCATGTACCTCAATTGTTCCGAATTATTGGCTGAGTGAAAAATGCGATAAACTGATTTTACAAAAAAATTGAAAAAAAAAATCTACTCGTCTCATTTCTTTTTAAAATTCCCAAACAACTATTAACTTAAATAAAAATCGTAATATACGTGAATGGAATAACCATGATAAACTAGTTATACAAGTTCAATGTAGTATCAGACTTGCAGTGACAAAATATCTAGGATAACAATAATTTGACTATTATACCAAAAACTACTTACTGAATGATTTTTAAGGTTCATATATAATTCGTAAAGCTGTTTTTTGCCAACGCAACTACTCCCTTATTTCATGACCAATTTCAACGGTTGAGGTATCAAACAATATTCCTCTGTTCGTTGTTGTGCAATAAGGGTTTAATTCTTCAATATTTCCATCCTAAAGGGTATGGGAATACCTCAAAGAACGTTTTTTGGCCATAGAGTAACATGGAGAGATATTAAATGAATCGAAAAGTAACAGCTTCAAATATAAATGTCCAAAACGTTTTAACATCTGTTGGAATGTAAACAACAATTTTTTGTAATATTGAGGTTAAATTTTTCCATGTTAAACCAGGGAAGTTTTTTTATTGCTCTGTTTTATTTTACAATCTGTTCAATTCAACAGAACAATAAGTAAAATAAAAAATTGGGTGTGCGTCGGACCACACGGTGGAAGTTATACTTCTTTGGCCATTCTCATACACCCACTCACGCACACAAACAGACAGGATATATAAATGAAATATAAGACATTTTTCAATATTATTCAATATATTTATCTTCAATATATTATACGTGACTTCATTATTATATTATACACCTATATTATCATTATCAGTAATTTCTTCGATTAAATTTCTTTGATTAACAATCGATTAATCGATAGTTCTTAAAAATTTGTTCTTACTTTTCAGCGTGACGCGGTTTCTCGACCAACATCCCATCCCAAAGTGTCTAACGGGCGCAAAGAAGTATAACTTCAAAAATATGGCATTTTTACAGGCACGTGAGTAGGTGACTATTCAGAAATATCAGACACCAAAAAAGTCATTGATAGAGAATGTTTTAAAGTTAAAATTAAAATCTGTACGTCAGGCTCAATACCGTTGCTCGATCCAACCTTGCGACCTCATGAGAGTTATCAAGCAAATTAAATGCAAGGTAATTTTGATGATGGTTTAACTTTTCTTGATATTTTGAACTAATCCACTTGATCTCCTCTTTCACTGTCAAAATATGAAGATTACTGTGTAAAGCTCTGTTTGAAACGAACCATGGAGCACCAATAATTTGTCCTTAAAGTCTTCGACTGAAAACGTAGAATAATTTCAATATTTGATTCACTACTCGTCCCCCAAAGTTACAAACCATATGTCCAGATAGGTTTTAATGTCATTTTATAAATAAGAATGTTGTTAGGTCTACTAAGTTTTGATTTGCAAGTTCAGAAGCCATGACAGTTTTTGGAATTTAAAATTTAGTTGCAATCTTTTATGCCATATATGTGTTCTCCAAGTCAATCTCTTATCCAGATGTATACCTAAATATTTTACAGGGTCTACTTAAGGTAAAGGGACGTTGTTGAGTGATACAGGGGGAGAGTATCCATGTCTTAGGGTAAAGGTGATATGGCTAGATTTTGTTTCATTCACTCTGATCCTCATTTTTTGCAGCCACCTTTCAAATTGGTTAAGACTGTCCGCCGTGTAAATGCTGAAAAGTAATGGCCCAAGGACGCTACCTTGAGGTATGCCAGCACATATAGGTAACAAATCTTAATTTAAATTTTGAAGCTTTATTTAAAATTGCATATTTGAAAGAAAAGATTTTATTACGCTATAAAAAGTGTGTGGAAGTGGTTTTTTAAATTTGTTCAACAGACCAGTGTGCCACACCTTGTCAAAAGTTTGCGACACGTCTAGAAATGCAGAAGAACAGTATTCTTTTGTTTCCAATGAATTTTGAATAACTTCAACAACTCTATCAACCTGTTCAATGGTAGGGTGATTTCTTTGGAAACCAGATGTTCAGGAAGCAAATGAATGTTATTTGTAGCAGATTGTAGACGTTGAAGTAGCAATTTTTCAAACAACTTAGACGGTATCGGTAGTATACTTATAGGCCTATATGAAGTCACTTCAGTTAAGAGTTTTCCTGGTTTAGGCACAACTACCAATTGAGCTACTTTCCGTTGGGCAAGAAAACTTCTAGTCTTATAGATAGCGTTGAATATGTATGTGAGCATAATTACTCTCTTCCTTGGCAAGTTCTTTAAAACCTCTCCACTAACAAGGTCAATCCTGGATACTTGTGAGGTCGAAGGCCACCTATAGCATTCTTTACTTCTGAAGGTCGGAATGATTTGATTGGTAAGTCCAATTGTATGGTGAATACAAGTATTCAGTAATTTCGCTATCATCAACACCTGGATAGTGTGGATAAGGAATGAAAACATTTGGGAAGTACCGCGAAAAAATGCCAGTTTTTCTTCCATCTTTTGCTCAGCTTCCATCTTCTTTTGTAACTGGATGGTTAGTTTGTTTTGGACGTTTTAAATATTATGTTGATTTCCAAAGAGAGTAATCAGTGTCAGCAGTTGTAGTTAGATCTCGGTAAAGTTCTTAAACCACCGATTTTTAATTTCGAAAAGATCTTGTTTTACCTGCCTAGCGACTTGGTTAATATTTCTGTTGTCATTAAGATTCCTTGAGGTTTGCCAAATCCTTCATAACCTACGTTTTTCAGCAATCATAGTCCAATGTACAGTGGATAGTTGTCAGGTTTGTGCATGCAAGAGTTAGCTGATAGTGGAGTTGCTTCCCACGCTGCAAATTAAATGGCACAGCTAAATTCTTATACTTGTTCCAAATAAGCAGCTGTTTTCAGAGGGACTTTTAGATCAATATTATTACCAACCGTAGTTCTAAATAATTCCCAATCAGTGTATTTGTTTGAAAGACTTGGAGGTTTATCAAGACTAAATGCACATGCACTAAACATTAATAGAACAGGTGAATGATCTGATGATAAGTCTAGACAAAAATTTACTTGGAAAACGTTTGGTGATATACCTTTTACGACAAAGAAATCCCGTAAATCAGGGATTTTATTCAGATCTGAGGGACAGTATGTTGGTGACCCTGAAGATAAACATTGTTGGTTGCTTTCATGAATGGTTCTAAACAATACTCTTCCTCGAGAATTAATAATTCTGGATCCCAAATGGTGATGCTTAGCATTGAGTCTCCACCCATAATAAATTTTCCACCTGAGCTATAGAAGAAATCCTGAAACTGGTCCCCACTTATGGCATACCGTGGAGGAGAGTAAACAGCCGAAAATGTCACAGATCCTGTGCTACCTTTCACAACTACACTAGAGGCTTGAAGATAGTTAAATTACCTATTTTGTAGTTCGTAATTGTTGATGTGACTTTTGATTAGAACAGCAGCACCCCCATGAGCTCTGTTGTCTGGATGGTTGATGTGATAGAAAGTATAAGAAGGAATATTACAGAAAATGTCTGTCAGTAAAATGGGTTTCAGAAAGAAGTATTAAATCCAAATTATGTTGATGTACAAACAATTTCAGTACTTGGCAATGCTGTGCCAGTTCGTTGGCGTTCCAAATAGTGATCTTAAGAACGTCGCTCATTTTGATAAGTAAGCACGACAGTTAGGAGATTAAGCAATGCCCCTATTTGTTCAGATTGTCGCACAAACAACATTTCTACTCTTTCAAAATAATATACTACAGATTCAGACTTACGGTCAGTATTTTTATCTATGGTCATCTGATGCACTCTCGTACTTGTGGAAGAGCTGGTAGACGTACTTGGTTTGCAATTTTTGTACAGCTTCCGAAAATGAGACATTGAGTTTGATAGAAGATGTTTAACAGTAAGTAATTTAGTTAGGTCAACATTTTCACCAACAGTTTTCTTACGCAATTTTGAAAACATCTTGCTTTGAATCTCATTGTAGACAGCACATCCATTATAGTTGGCGGGATGATACACATTACACAGTGCACACATGGCTGGGCTGGTTCTTTCGTTTGGGATTTTGACGTGTCATAGGCTTGACCACATTTAACACATTTAAATGGTAACCTTTTTCATGTTTATATATAAATAGAGTAAAATTGGAATTGATTGAAGACACATTCCACAAATTATGCTCTGTTGTATTTATATTTAGATACTCGGATATTTTTTAAACGCCTGGTCTCGGATAGTAGAATTTGTTATCAATTTAATTCCGATTATTCCCATAAACATTCAAAGTAAAATTATTCCCATAAATATTTAAAATAAAGTTTTTTACTTTATTTAAAGTAATATAAAGTTGTGTGTGTGTATATATATATATATATATATATATATATATATATATATATATATATATATATATAAACAAATCTTGGATTATCGTAGTCATTAACTGTTTTCACTATTGTATAGGATCCCTGTGAATAAAATGAGTTATTAGGACCTAACTCAATTTTGAGTGTATATAAATTTGAATGATAATGCGCCCTTTAATAAAGGCGAACTTTAACAATGTTTAATAAAATAATCATTGATTTGATGAAAATATTTTGTTGAGCCTTAGTAAACATTTTCTAGGATCATGCATAAAAACTTAAGAGAAGTTGTCTAGTTAATATGACGTCACACAGTATGAAAGATTCTAGAACGAGGTAAAGAGATGTTGACCGCATCAGGTTTAAACTCTCTCCCTCCCTGCTTGTAAAAGGAGTTGCAAGTGATGTAATGTCCATGTACGGTGGACTGCTACTGGACGGGTGTAGAGTTGACTCGACAATCAAGGGTGTGTACAACAGGAACATCGACCGTTCTCACTCAAGTAACGCCAGAGAACACTGAGAGTCATTTACAGACATAAGTTTATGTACAGTGGTTCCCTGTTCCACGAGTGTTGAGTTGACTTGACAATCAAGGGTGTGTACAACAGGAACATCGACCGTTCTCACTCAAGTAACACCAGAGAACACTGAGAGTCATTTACAGACATAAGTTTATGTACAGTGGTTCCCTGTTCCACGAGTGTAGAGTTGACTTGACAATCAAGGGTGTGTACAACAGGAACATCGACCGTTCTCACTCAAGTAACACCAGAGAACACTGAGAGTCATTTACAGACATAAGTTTATGTACAGTGGTTCCCTGTTCCACGAGTGTAGAGTTGACTCGACAATCAAGGGTGTGTACAACAGGAACATTGACCGTTCTCACTCAAGTAACACTTGGGAACACTTAGAGTCATTTACAGACGAATGTTTCTGTACAGTGGTTCCCTGTTCCACGAGAGTAGAGTTGACTCGACAATCAAGGGTGTGTACAACAGGAACATCGACCGTTCTCACTCAAGTAACACCAGAGAACACTAAGAGTCATTTACAGACATAAGTTTATATACAGTGGTTCCCTGTTCCACGAGTGTAGAGTTGACTCGACAATCAAGGGTGTGTACAACAGGAACATCGACCGTTCTCACTCAAGTAACACCAGAGAACACTGAGAGTCATTTACAGACATAAGTTTATGTACAGTGGTTCCCTGTTCCACGAGTGTAGAGTTGACTTGACAATCAAGGGTGTGTACAACAGGAACATCGACCGTTCTCACTCAAGTAACACCAGAGAACACTGAGAGTCATTTACAGACATAAGTTTATGTACAGTGGTTCCCTGTTCCACGAGTGTAGAGTTGACTTGACAATCAAGGGTGTGTACAACAGGAACATCGACCGTTCTCACTCAAGTAACACCAGAGAACACTGAGAGTCATTTACAGACATAAGTTTATGTACAGTGGTTCCCTGTTCCACGAGTGTAGAGTTGACTCGACAATCAAGGGTGTGTACAACAGGAACATTGACCGTTCTCACTCAAGTAACACTTGGGAACACTTAGAGTCATTTACAGACGAATGTTTCTGTACAGTGGTTCCCTGTTCCACGAGAGTAGAGTTGACTCGACAATCAAGGGTGTGTACAACAGGAACATCGACCGTTCTCACTCAAGTAACACCAGAGAACACTAAGAGTCATTTACAGACATAAGTTTATGTACAGTGGTTCCCTGTTCCACGAGTGTAGAGTTGACTCGACAATCAAGGGTGTGTACAACAGGAACATCGACCGTTCTCACTCAAGTAACACCAGAGAACACTGAGAGTCATTTACAGACATAAGTTTATGTACAGTGGTTCCCTGTTCCACGAGTGTAGAGTTGACTCGACAATCAAGGGTGTGTACAACAGGAACATTGACCGTTCTCACTCAAGTAACACCAGAGAACACTGAGAGTCATTTACAGACATAAGTTTATGTACAGTGGTTCCCTGTTCCACGAGTGTAGAGTTGACTCGACAATCAAGGGTGTGTACAACAGGAACATCGACCGTTCTCACTCAAGTAACACCAGAGAACACTGAGAGTCATTTACAGACATAAGTTTATGTACAGTGGTTCCCTGTTCCACGAGTGTAGAGTTGACTCGACAATCAAGGGTGTGTACAACAGGAACATCGACCGTTCTCACTCAAGTAACACCAGAGAACACTGAGAGTCATTTACAGACATAAGTTTATGTACAGTGGTTCCCTGTTCCACGAGTGTAGAGTTGACTCGACAATCAAGGGTGTGTACAACAGGAACATTGACCGTTCTCACTCAAGTAACACTTGGGAACACTTAGAGTCATTTACAGACGAATGTTTCTGTACAGTGGTTCCCTGTTCCACGAGAGTAGAGTTGACTCGACAATCAAGGGTGTGTACAACAGGAACATCGACCGTTCTCACTCAAGTAACACCAGAGAACACTAAGAGTCATTTACAGACATAAGTTTATATACAGTGGTTCCCTGTTCCACGAGTGTAGAGTTGACTCGACAATCAAGGGTGTGTACAACAGGAACATCGACCGTTCTCACTCAAGTAACACCAGAGAACACTGAGAGTCATTTACAGACATAAGTTTATGTACAGTGGTTCCCTGTTCCACGAGTGTAGAGTTGACTTGACAATCAAGGGTGTGTACAACAGGAACATCGACCGTTCTCACTCAAGTAACACCAGAGAACACTGAGAGTCATTTACAGACATAAGTTTATGTACAGTGGTTCCCTGTTCCACGAGTGTAGAGTTGACTCGACAATCAAGGGTGTGTACAACAGGAACATCGACCGTTCTCACTCAAGTAACACCAGAGAACACTGAGAGTCATTTACAGACATAAGTTTATGTACAGTGGTTCCCTGTTCCACGAGTGTAGAGTTGACTCGACAATCAAGGGTGTGTACAACAGGAACATCGACCGTTCTCACTCAAGTAACACCAGAGAACACTGAGAGTCATTTACAGACATAAGTTTATGTACAGTGGTTCCCTGTTCCACGAGTGTAGAGTTGACTCGACAATCAAGGGTGTGTACAACAGGAACATCAACCGTTCTCACTCAAGTAACACCAGAGAACACTGAGAGTCATTTACAGACATAAGTTTATGTACAGTGGTTCCCTGTTCCACGAGTGTAGAGTTGACTCGACAATCAAGGGTGTGTACAACAGGAACATCGACCGTTCTCACTCAAGTAACACCTGAGAACACTGAGTCATTTAAAGACGAATGTTTCTGTACAGTGGTTCTATGTTCCATGAGTGTATAGTGGATTCGTGGAACAAATAACACATAACACTGACAGACATATGTTTGTGTATAATGGACGTTACTAGGAGAATCATAAACGAAGCTGTCACGTGTCTTCCTCCCAACGTTACGTCTATCCTCAACAAGTTACGGAGACAGACAGGGTCACAACATTCACATTAGCGTGCACTAGATACAGTAGGATCGGAATCGAACACGGCCTTGAAAAAGAAAAGACACTCTCATAGTCCTTACATAAACTGTTTACTACTGGGAGAATCTTCAATGAAGTTGTTACGTGTCTTCCTCTCAACGTTACGTCCATCCTCAACAAGTTACGGAGACAGACAGGGTCACAACATTCACATTAGCATGCACTAGATACAGTAGGATCGGAATCGAACACGGCCTTGAAAAAGAGAGACATTCTCATAGTGCTTACATAAATTGTTTACTACTGGGAGAATCTTCAATGAAGTTGTTACGTGTCTTCCTCCTGAGAGGTGAAGGGTCACGGAGTCAGATAGGATCACAACAGTCACGTTCCTGGGCACTAGGTAGTAAGGTCGGAGTCGCTCACGGCCTTGACAGTGACAAAACAAACTTCTAGTGCATACAGTAACTTTTTAGTACTAGGAGAATCATCAATGAAGCTGTTACGTATCTTCCCTCAGAGAGGTGAAGGGTTTCGGAGGGTCACAAAAGTTACACTCCAGTGCACTAGGTAGTAAGTTCGGGGTCGAACAAGGCCTTGACAGTGAAAAGACACATTCATAGTGCTTACGGAAATGTTTTAGCACTAGGAGAATCAGTAATGAGGCTGTTACGTGTCTTCTGAGAGGTGAAGGGTCATAGACAGGGTCATAAGAGTTACGGTCCAGTGCACTAGGTAGAGTAAGGTCGGAGTCGACCACGGCCTTGATAGTGACAAACAAATTCGCTGTGTGTACGGGAACTGTTTAGTAGTAGAATCATCAATATAACTGTTACATGTCTTCCTCCTGAGGAGTTAGGGGGTTCGCAGTCAGGCATGGTCACAACAGTCTCGTTCAAGTATACTAGGTAGTAAGGTCAGAGTTCAACACGGCCTAGACAGTGACAAAACATACTCATAGTGCGTACGGGAACTGTTTAGTAGTAGAATCATCAATATAACTGTTACATGTCTTCCTCCTGAGGAGTTAGGGGGTTCGCAGTCAGGCATGGTCACAACAGTCTCGTTCAAGTATACTAGGTAGTAAGGTCAGAGTTCAACACGGCCTAGACAGTGACAAAACATACTCATAGCGCGTACGGGAACTGTTTAGTAGTAGAATCATCAATGTAGATGTTACGTGTCTTCCTCCTGATAGGCGAAGAGTCACGGAGTCAGATAGGATCACAACAGTCACGTTCCAGTGCACTAACGTCCTTGGCAGTGAAAAGTTCCTCGTCCATACTTGTACTGTTTATATGTAGTTAAATAACTGAAACAAAGGTTATTACATAGTTAATTATTTTGACCCATCGAGGAAGTCAACAGGAAATTGTCTAAAGCTTACTCATTCAATAAATGATTGTTTCGCCTTCCCTTTCATCGGACCGTAAACAATACCTTACTAATACGTCTTGTTAGAACTCATTTCAATGAACAAGAGAAATTACAACGTTAAGTGGAACATTATAATAAGAGTTAATAATGCAGTGTAAATTGTAGCGGGAGGTAAGAAGGGATCTCTAACAGTAATTGAGGAATACAACTAGACTCAAATTGCTGTTTTCCCTTTGGTTAACATTCCACTCACTAAAACATGATAATTTGACCAAGGCTATTTCAAAAAGTTTCTTTTGAGGAAAAGCTTAAAATACATAATTCGTAGTTTATTTACACCTCTACTAATGTAGAGGTGTAAATAACCCGGTACTGATTTTTTCTCTCATGTTCTGAATGTTGTTTTCTCTCTTAGGTTTGAATTTTGAAATCTATCAAACCAAATCTGGACCATTAATTCACTACCACTATTTTAGTTAGATTATGTTAGGTTTTTTTAGGTAATGTTAGGTTTGGTTAGGTTAGGTTATATTAAGTTTAGTTGTGTTATGTTATCTTTAGTTGGTTATATTAGTTTTGGTTATGTAGTGTTTTGTTAGGTTAGGTTATGATAAGTTTAGTTATGTTATGTTAGGTTTGGTTAAGTTTAGTTATGTTAAGTTTGGTTATGTTAGGTTAACCTAAGTAATGGTTATGGTAGTGAATTGACAGAAAATATCCTCAAATCTTATTTGGTTTTTAAATCACAACTTTAAAAAAGCGGCAAACTTGTTTTGCACACAAGTTCTTTCCACATCAACACATGTCTAACATAAGTAGTTTTAGTTAGCATACTTACTAACTAGTATTATAAATATGTCATCCTAGCTCGACAGATAACATGTAACACTGTAATTAATTATTTTTCTTCTCTAAATTAACGTCTTACCTAAAGACCTGACACCGATACCAGCCCTCAACTCCTCCGACAAGGCGTAGAAGATATGATAACCATTGATTAAGAGTCTGCAGAAGCTGTCGGTCATGTTGGTTTAATCCCATAAGAACAATATTATTTGTGAATCCATATTTTGTTGTTATTTATTGACCGAAGGTTGTGTATGAAGTGTCATTTTAAACGTTATCATATTGCACATTAGATTGCTTTTGATATTTTGAGTACATAAGCCTAGACAAAAAAAAAATAGGTAAAAATAAAAACTTCAATCTAAATTATTTTTTTATTTTTTCTGCAAAACTAATTAGGAATTCACATAAAAATTCCAACGCAACATTTTATTTCACATTTCCTTGATCAAATGCAATTTGTTTGGAAAAAATCCGTTTAAAAAAACGATCGGCGTAGTTTATCCAAACTGATCGCGGACGCGTGATCGTATGTCCAGTTCAAAAATAACATTGTTCATATGGGATTAAAACCAACATGGCCGATAGCCTCTGCTGACTCTTGGTGTAATTAATTATATCGACGGTGTAAGAGATGTTTGGTGCAAAATCTTCTATTATATTTTGTAATCTAGAGTATATTTCTTACGTAAACTTTATAGTTTTTCAATTTAATTACTAAACAGAGCAGTTTTTTTTTTTTTTTTTTACAAAAAGTAGAGTGTGTATATGTATATAGAGCATGTGATGGAAATGTCCTATGTAAGCTGTTACCAAAGATGCAGTAAAAAGCACATCTTAAATTTATCGGAGGTATATTACTGAGGACAAACCTACCCCTAATACTTAAATACACTGCACTGTACCACACCAGGATACATTCATACTACACAAACATACTTAATATGATACGATATAACTGTTTTATTTTAAAATTGGTTTATATGTACGTGATTTTATTAATTTTGTAATGCTATTTATTGTTTGTTTGTTTATTTATTTTGTGTGTTGTTATGTTAATATGTGTGTTGTTTGTAGATCGTTTATAATAATTTTTTGTTTGTTTATTATCAGTGATTTGCCTTTAAAGTTTACAATTGTTTTTGTTTGTGTTTTACCCTTATAGCTAGTAATTGTTACTGTTTCTTTTTATGTTGTCATGTTGCGTATTCTTCCTTTATTACATTTAATATATTAATTATTCTTTCTCCCTGCCCAATACTATTTAATATTTATGTTTTGTCTTTAAAAGTTTATAATTAATTGCCATTGATTCTTGTTATCTCGTAATATTACGTACTCTTCCTTCGTCATATTTATTACTATACTAATTGTTTTTTCTCACAGCCCACTACAATAATAATATGTATTTTGTAACCGTGTTGTTACAATGTAATTGGGCGATTGCCTATTTTAGTGTTTATCGATAATAAAATAATCTGTTGTGGACACTTCATAGTTTACGCACTCTAGTTTGGAAGTAATCACTAAAAATACTACAATTTACCGAATAAATATACAATAGGGTTAGATAGATACATAAATAGAGATAAATGGCGTTGTTTTAGCTACGGAAGTATTCCAGTTGTAGTTTTTTAACTGCTCCTTACAATACGTACATTAATGTCTCTTTGTTAGAGAGGTTTCTCGGCCTTTCACTCTGAGCTTCCATCAAGTGTACGGCCACTCACAGGGCGTGCAGTAAAAACAAGACAGCGCCTGATGTTAATATCCTTATATATAATACGTTAAGGTGTTTTTTGTCAACGCAAATCCTCCCTTATTTCTTAACAATTTAATCGGTTGATGTGTCAAACAATTTGCCTATGTTCGTTATTGTGCGATAAGGTCTTAATTTTTTCAATATTTTTACCCTGAAGGGTATGGGAAGACCTCAAAGTGCGTTTTCGGCCAAAATAACAACATGGAGAGAGATTTAAATGAATCAAAAAGACAGCTATTTAAATGTGAATAATGGTTTACAAAAAGGTTTAACAGAAGTTGAAATGTAAACAATGGTGTTTGTAATATTGAGTAGGTTAGACAATTCATAATGTAAACCAAGGAAGGTTGTGGTTTTATCCCCATTCGGTTGTAGAGCTCCGCTCTGCTGGAGGTTCTAATGGTAATCTAATGTAGTTATCTGTTTATGCCATTACTCTTCAGCTGATAATAAAAACAAATGAAATGAAAACGTTAGAAATAGGCTAAGTAGAATAATTTGATGTATATAATAATAAAAATAGGTAGCAACGCAAGCAATGTGAGTGAGATACTGTACATAAACATAATATTGTGATTTTACGTTTTATACACTTAAACCTACTATTATTTGCAGTTAACAGTCACAGGACGAGGCCGAAGCCGATGTGTATCGAGCGAGAGTAATCGGGTTGGCACGCGAAGCGTGCAGGGTTGTCACCTAGTTTACTATTATTAACCAATTGTAGGTTTACAGGTGTTTGTATTTTGCCAAATGCTTATTTATAATACGTGAAGCAGCTTTTTTGCTAGCGCAACTCCTCCCACATTTTTTATCAATTTTAACGATCATGTTGAAAAATTCACCTCTATTTGTAGTTGTGCTATAAGGTCTTCATTGTTCAAAATTTTCACGCTGAGGGAATGAGAATCCCTCAAGGTGCGTTTTTTGGACATAAGAATAACATGCAGAGATATTTCAATTAATCGTAAAGTAACAGCTGTTCAAATTATTGAACAATTAATTAGTCTGTGCGCGCTTCAGTGTTGCTACTAACCATGTTAATAATATTTAACTGCTGTTGGAATGTAAATAATGATCTTTATATTATTGATAAGGATATAGAGCTTTCATATGTTAGAAATAGTAAGTTCGTATAGGCTAGTTATACATTTCGTATAGCCTATTCGATTACTTCACAAATAGGCTAAGTAATCGGTTGCGTGTTTAAATCAATAAATAGGTAGCAAAGTAAGCGTAGTGAATGAGCTTCTGTAAATAACTTACATTTTATGGTTTTACTTTATTTAGTGTATTTACTAATATTTGAAGTCAAAAGTCACAAAAAGAGGCTGAAGGCCGAGGAGTAACAAGTGGAGTCAGTTACGGGGTTGATGAGTTGTCCCCTAGTTAAGAAGAATTGCATACAAACAGTCAATGAAAACCTTGTTATAGTAGAAATATGGCGTTAACTAAAGCGTTATTAGGTTTTTTTGTTTTTTAACGCCCGGGATTTGAATCTGAGACCCCTTGCATTGATGTGCTAGTCTAGAGGCCTTAGGATTCCTATAAAATCAAATTTGTATACTGAAATAATAAAATGATTTGATATTTTTATGTTATATACTTACAACAAACGTAGTAAACATAGATCTAACTTTAGACAATAAATATCGATCCAATCTACTTTATGCTTAAAAAAAGTTAATTCCAAAGCTTAATAAAAAGATATTTGAACGTTTGATTGGCGTAATATGAAAATTTGAAGATCTACCTGGACTAGAACCTTGAAGATCTACCTGGACTAGAACCTTGAAGATCTACCTGGACTAGAACCTTGAAGCTTTATAGTAAAACCAAGTAAAAAAACTACCAAGGATAACTTTTTTGACGAACTTTATGAGTTCTGTTGTCGAGCCTGGACTGCTGAAAGGTAAACTCTACGCCCTTCTTCCGTGACATTTCGTCCCGTTCAACTAAATATACGCATGTATTACCAAGGTACTAGACAAACCTTTTCATACCACACAATGCCAGTTTAAGACACAAAGGTACGCAATTTAATTCGATAACTCTAGAGGCATTGCTGTTGAATGTTTAACGATGTGCTGTACGTCGAATTGTCACTATTAAAAGTAAGAGTTACCGGTTGATTCAGACACCTGACCATGAATAGAGTAATAAAATAAACTTGGTTGAATGCCTATGTGGGGAACCAATGTAATGTTACGGCATAGTTAAATAGGTAACATTCTCGCCATTGGAAGCCACTGCTTAGACGGCAATTGCACAAAGTCACATGAAAGTCATGTTTTACGGTACTGAACCTAAAACTCTGTAAATATTCTGATGTTTTGCTATGTTGGCAATTGTATTATTGTGAATCCCATTTTATTATGTTATTTATGTTATATACTTTAGCCATAATAAGAATAATTATTTTCTGACATTTTGTTCCCTTCAAAATGTCGATTGTTTAAGATAACTTACTGCTTATTGCGCTTCATAAAGTTATATTAGAATTTAAATAAAGATGGCCACTATTGTTAATAGTAATACGTGTTTATTTAGTCTATTTGCATGTACAATTTTGTTATTAAAAGTCACTTATTATTTCTTCCCATTATCTAAACTTAGTAATCAATTAATTATCAGGTCTCTACAACTGTCACATACATAGGAGACTTTAAAATTATTTCTACATATCATGCTGTTAGGAGTCTGTTCTTGGATCTCTACAAAAGTATCATTGTATTCATATATTATCCGTTCTATAAAATGTAAAAGTCACTTATGATAGTCATCAATGCCACTTATTTAACATTTCTAACCAGTTATTGCTTTGAATATACAGGGTTATAAAGCCCCTCAACCCATTTTTTTTACAATATAAATTTAAAGCCTTTTTAATTATATAGGTAGATGCTCTAACTTGTGAAGTATTGTGGAATATTGGGAGTATCCTGAGGTCAAAGATAATCCAAGATAGTCCAAGATATATTGGGAGTATCCTGAGGAGTCAAATTCCGAATTCTCTACGAGAAGATAGTCATGCGACATGTCTATATCGGCAAGTCAAGAGAAGTCCTCTGAACTTCATGCCTCTGTGATATTAAAAGTAGGTACTGATTTCCATTGAAACAGCACAAGTCATGTGGTGTACATATTAGTAGTTACGACAAATACACTACACGACTTGTGCTGTTTCCATGGAAATCAGCACCTTCAATATGACAGAGGCATGAAGTTTAGAGGACTTCTCGTAGCTCGTCAACTGACATTGCCTTTTCACCCTGAAAACAATGATGTATTTAAAATAAAAAAGGGATGTACCGTTTCCAAGATATCAGTAGGTTAAAGTACAGCCATATGATTGTGGTAGTCTTTTAGATATCACTGTTCAAGTACAGCCATATGATTGTGGTAGTCTTTTAGATATCACTGTTAAAGTACAGCCATATGATTGTGGTAGTCTTTTAGATATCACTGTTAAAGTACAGCCATATGATTGTGGTAGTCTTTTAGATATCACTGTTAAAGTACAGCCATATGATTGTGGTAGTCTTTTAGATATCACTGTTAAAGTACAGCCATATGATTGTGGTAGTCTTTTAGATATCACTGTTAAAGTACAGCCATATGATTGTGGTAGTCTTTTAGATATCACTGTTAAAGTACAGCCATATGATTGTGGTAGTCTTTTAGATATCACTGTTAAAGTACAGCCATATGATTGTGGTAGTCTTTTAGATATCACTGTTAAAGTACAGCCATATGATTGTGGTAGTCTTTTAGATATCACTGTTAAAGTACAGCCATATGATTGTGGTAGTCTTTTAGATATCACTGTTAAAGTACAGCCATATGATTGTGGTAGTCTTTTAGATATCACTGTTAAAGTACAGCCATATGATTGTGGTAGTCTTTTAGATATCACTGTTAAAGTACAGCCATATGATTGTGGTAGTCTTTTAGATATCACTGTTAAAGTACAGCCAAATGATTGTGGTAGTCTTTTAGATATCACTGTTAAAGTACAGCCATATGATTGTGGTAGTCTTTTAGATATCACTGTTAAAGTACAGCCATATGATTGTGGTAGTCTTTTAGATATCACTGTTAAAGTACAGCCAAATGATTGTGGTAGTCTTTTAGATATCACTGTTAAAGTACAGCCATATGATTGTGGTAGTCTTTTAGATATCACTGTTAAAGTACAGCCAAATGATTGTGGTAGTCTTTTAGATATCACTGTTAAAGTACAGCCATATGATTGTGGTAGTCTTTTAGATATCACTGTTAAAGTACAGCCATATGATTGTGGTAGTCTTTTAGATATCACTGTTAAAGTACAGCCATATGATTGTGGTAGTCTTTTAGATATCACTGTTAAAGTACAGCCATATGATTGTGGTAGTCTTTTAGATATCACTGTTAAAGTACAGCCATATGATTGTGGTAGTCTTTTAGATATCACTGTTAAAGTACAGCCATATGATTGTGGTAGTCTTTTAGATATCACTGTTAAAGTACAGCCATATGATTGTGATAGTCTTTTAGATATCACTGTTACAGTACAGCCATATGATTGTGGTAGTCTTTTAGATATCACTGTTAAAGTACAGCCATATGATTGTGGTAGTCTTTTAGATATCACTGTTAAAGTACAGCCATATGATTGTGGTAGTCTTTTAGATATCACTGTTAAAGTACAGCCAAATGATTGTGGTAGTCTTTTAGATATCACTGTTAAAGTACAGCCATATGATTGTGGTAGTCTTTTAGATATCACTGTTAAAGTACAGCCATATGATTGTGGTAGTCTTTTAGATATCACTGTTAAAGTACAGCCATATGATTGTGGTAGTCTTTTAGATATCACTGTTAAAGTACAGCCATATGATTGTGGTAGTCTTTTAGATATCACTGTTAAAGTACAGCCATATGATTGTGGTAGTCTTTTAGATATCACTGTTAAAGTACAGCCATATGATTGTGGTAGTCTTTTAGATATCACTGTTAAAGTACAGCCATATGATTGTGGTAGTCTTTTAGATATCACTGTTAAAGTACAGCCAAATGATTGTGGTAGTCTTTTAGATATCACTGTTAAAGTACAGCCATATGATTGTGGTAGTCTTTTAGATATCACTGTTAAAGTACAGCCATATGATTGTGGTAGTCTTTTAGATATCACTGTTAAAGTACAGCCATATGATTGTGGTAGTCTTTTAGATATCACTGTTAAAGTACAGCCATATGATTGTGGTAGTCTTTTAGATATCACTGTTAAAGTACAGCCAAATGATTGTGGTAGTCTTTTAGATATCACTGTTAAAGTACAGCCATATGATTGTGGTAGTCTTTTAGATATCACTGTTAAAGTACAGCCATATGATTGTGGTAGTCTTTTAGATATCACTGTTAAAGTACAGCCAAATGATTGTGGTAGTCTTTTAGATATCACTGTTAAAGTACAGCCATATGATTGTGGTAGTCTTTTAGATATCACTGTTAAAGTACAGCCATATGATTGTGGTAGTCTTTTAGATATCACTGTTAAAGTACAGCCATATGATTGTGGTAGTCTTTTAGATATCACTGTTAAAGTACAGCCATATGATTGTGGTAGTCTTTTAGATATCACTGTTAAAGTACAGCCATATGATTGTGGTAGTCTTTTAGATATCACTGTTAAAGTACAGCCAAATGATTGTGGTAGTCTTTTAGATATCACTGTTAAAGTACAGCCATATGATTGTGGTAGTCTTTTAGATATCACTGTTAAAGTACAGCCATATGATTGTGGTAGTCTTTTAGATATCACTGTTAAAGTACAGCCATATGATTGTGGTAGTCTTTTAGATATCACTGTTAAAGTACAGCCATATGATTGTGGTAGTCTTTTAGATATCACTGTTAAAGTACAGCCATATGATTGTGGTAGTCTTTTAGATATCACTGTTAAAGTACAGCCATATGATTGTGGTAGTCTTTTAGATATCACTGTTAAAGTACAGCCATATGATTGTGGTAGTCTTTTAGATATCACTGTTAAAGTACAGCCATATGATTGTGGTAGTCTTTTAGATATCACTGTTAAAGTACAGCCATATGATTGTGGTAGTCTTTTAGATATCACTGTTAAAGTACAGCCAAATGATTGTGGTAGTCTTTTAGATATCACTGTTAAAGTACAGCCATATGATTGTGGTAGTCTTTTAGATATCACTGTTAAAGTACAGCCATATGATTGTGGTAGTCTTTTAGATATCACTGTTAAAGTACAGCCATATGATTGTGGTAGTCTTTTAGATATCACTGTTAAAGTACAGCCAAATGATTGTGGTAGTCTTTTAGATATCACTGTTAAAGTACAGCCATATGATTGTGGTAGTCTTTTAGATATCACTGTTAAAGTACAGCCATATGATTGTGGTAGTCTTTTAGATATCACTGTTAAAGTACAGCCAAATGATTGTGGTAGTCTTTTAGATATCACTGTTAAAGTACAGCCATATGATTGTGGTAGTCTTTTAGATATCACTGTTAAAGTACAGCCATATGATTGTGGTAGTCTTTTAGATATCACTGTTAAAGTACAGCCATATGATTGTGGTAGTCTTTTAGATATCACTGTTAAAGTACAGCCATATGATTGTGGTAGTCTTTTAGATATCACTGTTAAAGTACAGCCAAATGATTGTGGTAGTCTTTTAGATATCACTGTTAAAGTACAGCCATATGATTGTGGTAGTCTTTTAGATATCACTGTTAAAGTACAGCCAAATGATTGTGGTAGTCTTTTAGATATCACTGTTAAAGTACAGCCATATGATTGTGGTAGTCTTTTAGATATCACTGTTAAAGTACAGCCAAATGATTGTGGTAGTCTTTTAGATATCACTGTTAAAGTACAGCTAAATGATTGTGGTAGTCTTTTAGATATCACTGTTAAAGTACAGCCATATGATTGTGGTAGTCTTTTAGATATCACTGTTAAAGTACAGCCATATGATTGTGGTAGTCTTTTAGATATCACTGTTAAAGTACAGCCAAATGATTGTGGTAGTCTTTTAGATATCACTGTTAAAGTACAGCCAAATGATTGTGGTAGTCTTTTAGATATCACTGTTAAAGTACAGCCATATGATTGTGGTAATCTTTTAGATATCACTGTTAAAGTACAGCCAAATGATTGTGGTAGTCTTTTAGATATCACTGTTAAAGTACAGCCAAATGATTGTGGTAGTCTTTTAGATATCACTGTTAAAGTACAGCCATATGATTGTGGTAGTCTTTTAGATATCACTGTTAAAGTACAGCCATATGATTGTGGTAGTCTTTTAGATATCACTGTTAAAGTACAGCCATATGATTGTGGTAGTCTTTTAGATATCACTGTTAAAGTACAGCCATATGATTGTGGTAGTCTTTTAGATATCACTGTTAAAGTACAGCCATATGATTGTGGTAGTCTTTTAGATATCACTGTTAAAGTACAGCCATATGATTGTGGTAGTCTTTTAGATATCACTGTTAAAGTACAGCCATATGATTGTGGTAGTCTTTTAGATATCACTGTTAAAGTACAGCCATATGATTGTGGTAGTCTTTTAGATATCACTGTTAAAACAAATAATTCCTTAGAAAGCTATTGACATTATTTTGATAGAACAATTTATAATAATACTTATATTGAAAATATGAAAAGTAGTATGATAGGAGGTCTTTCACTCAATCACGCAAAAGTGACTGAATAGATTTTAACGAATTATGGCAGAAAGGTAGCTTATAGTCTGAATATACATTCAAAAATAAAGGAACTTGAAGCCCGGTAAAACAAACATTGATTAACAACTGTTATGAACAAGAAAAAGTTGTATTTATAATCTAATTTTAAATTAAAATACTTTTGACGTTAACATCTATTTTTTAGTTTGTAGTTTGTTTGGTTGCTTAAAAACTCTGATTTCGTTGATGACGTTGAAATAAGTTTGTAAACTTTCATTTTCTATTTATTTTCTGTTCTACATGTGTAGGGTGAGTGAAGGTACTGTGAGCTTTACTTCATAAATAAGAATGTATTGTACTCTTAAACCCGACGTTTCACTATCTGTTCTAAAACTGTACATTGAAATCTAGTGAACTTAAGTTGTGTGAACAAGTGTTCTTCAGCATCAGAAATAAATGGAATGTTCTTTACTAAAAGCTCGAAATAAATTAAATAGTGACCAGTGAGTGAATTATCAAAGGTTATGTATAAACTTATGATTTTGTTAGGAGAAAGATTATAAATAGAGGAAGATAGGATTTTAGAGGATATTCCGAGGTTATATCAAATTGATTAAACTTTGAAAGAAATACAGTTAAAACTTATTGAAATAGATGATAATAATAGTAAATCATACAGATGATATTATTCTAATTTCAACTGTCATGATTTTGCCAAACGGTTTTTATTTCTAAGAATAACTCGATCCCTAAGCACTTGTTAAAAACAGAAAAATTCCGTCTGTATTTTCTTTGTCAATTTAAGAATTTCAAGCCTAAATGTACTTGAATTATATTTTAAAAAGTAAAGTCTAGGTTTATAAAATATATTTTATGTTTCCTAACTTAAAAGCTTTAACTTCAATGTAAGTATTGTACTGTATTTTAATTTAGTTATACTATCAGAATTGAATATGGACCACCAAACGCCTTCATTTTGTACATGAAATTATGTTGTACAGTTCCATTTTGCTGTTGCAGTACTATTGTATGTAGGGACAATACAAAATAAGTAAATACAGGTTTTTAACACAAGATCAGCTTTTCTAGACATGTGCTTGATTTCAAGATAAATTTATAGAACAGTTTTTCGTTTTACATTTTGACAATCAAATTGTAATTTAAAAAAATTAAAATTACAATTTGATATTTTCCACGGACCAAATCTCTGTAAATGTTTGACGGTTTTTACGGCATCGTGTACACATTTATGATTTTGTTGTTGGATTTTTTGTTGGAAAAAGAATTGTCAAACTAAACCGTTAAACCAGGAAGTTAACTGAAACAATAATTGTATTCTGATATGTGCAGTTCCTAATACCAAGACATATATATTCTTGTATTAAATAAAAATTTAAATGTATGTATTCTTTTATCTGTCCATGAATATTTTAATACTTAACCTAAAAATTCAAGGTATATAACTAGGGAAAGTGCTGTGCTTTGGCTGCTTGGGAGACATTGTTGTGGAAATTATAGGTGATTGGTTCTGTTCTCAGCCCTCTTTATGCTGACACGGCGTCAGCTCAATCGTTGCCATCGACGTGGCCATTACTGGAGAAGTCTGGGGCATTCATGTTGGATGGTAGCTAGGGTTTGGATGCTGTCTAGGAAAGTGAATCAGGCTTGTGAATATTTCAGGGTTCGTATGCTGTAGGGAACTTAGTTGCCCTGAAAATAAGTTTATTAATAAGTAGCCTTATCACAGCATAAGTCAAAGTAATTTAGTAACCAGACTACACTAGTCGTCCACAATCATGCTCCACTCGTATCATCCACATTCGTCTTAAATTACATACAAGTTGTGTCGATGTCTCATATCTAAATAATACAAATTTATATATGTACTGACTTGTTCATCGAAGCACCCTGCGTGTGTCATGATATACTGACTTGCTCATCGAAGCACCTTGCGTATGTCATGATGTACTGACTTGCTCATCGAAGCACCTTGCGTATGTCATGATGTACTGACTTGCTCATCGAAGCACCTTGCGTATGTCATGATGTACTGACTTGTTCATCGAAGCACCTTGCGTATGTATTGATGTACTGACCTGTTCATCGAAGCACCTTGAGTGTGTCATGATGTACTGACTTGTTCATCGAAGCACCTTGCGTATGTCTTGATGTACTGACTTGTTCATCGAAGCACCTTGAGTGTGTCATGATGTACTGACTTGTTCATCGAAGCACCTTGCGTATGTCTTGATGTACTGACTTATTCATCGAAGCACCTTGCGTGTGTCATGATGTACTGACTTGTTCATCGAAGCACCTTGCGTATGTCTTGATGTACTGACTTGTTCATCGAAGCACCTTACGTATGTTATTATGGCCCCTCTTATACAACGAGCATCTTGAAGGAGCTTGTCATCAAATAAGCGTATATCTTAACTGGAATATGTACGTCTTCAGGATCTTAATAAACTCTTGTCGTACGTTTTGTAGAGCACGAATTTAAGAGAATACGTACGGCTTAAAGGGTCCCTCAACCATTCTGCGTAGTATTAACATTAACATCTTAAATTTATCATATATTTTTATTCTTCAATAGATCCCCAAGAATTGTATTTGCTCTATCACTAGCTATGTCACTTAAGCACTTCATTATAAATTACGTACATAATGTCAGGTGACTAAAAGGGTTTAGTGTATTTTCCCTCTTGTTATTTTGAATTATTTTTCTGTCAGAACACATCACAAATACAAGTGTTGTGCAGTCAAACGTGTTTTGAAGAAATAGTAAAAACATTTACTACACCAATTGTAGCAACTCATGGGAGTATGTGAAAGGAACCTTCGATTGAAATCGGTTATTATATTTAGATTCCAATGCACCGTAGACGGAAATCGATTTCACACTAGAGAGGAAGTTCCCCACGTGATGCACCTCACGGAGTCCAGAAACCAGGAAGTGACGAACGAGGTGGATGATAAACGTGCAACTTTTATATATTTTATTTCAATGTATAAAAGTTGTAATAGTTGATCCAAACCAATGCGTTACGTAAAGTAATTTGTACACACAGACACACATGCCAAATAACTACAGTACTTTCCCACTGCACCTACCATGAGATAGGATCGAACATTAAAGGTCCCAATAGCACGTGTAAACTACCTCAAGTAGCACGTGTGAGAATGTGGGCATTTACTGTGCAAGTGAGATCTGGGAACACTCGGGAAGGAAGAAAAAGCATCAGTGAGTAAGCCGGTTAGTAACGCATTGAGCTAAGTTTGAGTAAGTTTAGTAATTTTGAGGATGAGGGCCTTTACTATGCAAGTTAGATCTAGGAACACTCGGCAAGGAAGAAAAAACACCAGTAAGTAAGCGTCAGGTTAATAACACATTGAACTAAGTTTCAGTAAGTTTAGTAAGTTTGAGAATGTGGGCCTTTACTGTAAAAGTTAGATCTAAGAACACTCGAGATGGAAGAAGAAACATAAGTTGAGTAAGCGTCTGGTTAGTAACACATTGAACTAAGTTTCAGTAAGTTTAGTAAGTTTGAAAGTGTAGGCCTTTACTGTGCAAGTTAGATCTAAGAACACTCGGGATGGAAGAAGAAACATAAGTTGAGTAATGCGTCTGGATAGTAACACATTGAACTAAGTTTGAGGAAGTTTAGTAAGTTTGAAAGTGTAGGCCTTTACTGTGAAAGTTAGATCTAAGAACACTCGAGATGGAAGAAGAAACATAAGTTGAGTAATGCATCTGGTTAGTAACACATTGAACTAAGTTTGAGGAAGTTTAGTAAGTTTGAGAATGTGGGCCTTTACTGTGCAAGTTAGATCTAAAAACACTCGGGATGAAAGAAGAAACATAAGTTGAGTAATGCGTCTGGTTAGTAACACATTGAACTAAGTTTGAGGAAGTTTAGTAAGTTTGAAAGTGTAGGCCTTTACTGTGAAAGTTAGATCTAAGAACACTCGAGATGGAAGAAGAAACATAAGTTGAGTAATGCGTCTGGTTAGTAACACATTGAACTAAGTTTGAGGAAGTTTAGTAAGTTTGAAAGTGTAGGCCTTTACTGTGCAAGTTAGATCTAAGAACACTCGGGATGAAAGAAGAAACATAAGTTGAGTAATGCGTCTGGTTAGTAACACATTGAACTAAGTTTGAGTAAGTTTAGTAAGTTTGAAAGTGTAGGCCTTTACTGTGCAAGTTAGATCTAAGAACACTCGAGATGGAAGAAGAAACATAAGTTGAGTAATGCGTCTGGATAGTAACACATTGAACTAAGTTTGAGGAAGTTTAGTAAGTTTGAAAGTGTAGGCCTTTACTGTGAAAGTTAGATCTAAGAACACTCGAGATGGAAGAAGAAACATAAGTTGAGTAATGCATCTGGTTAGTAACACATTGAACTAAGTTTGAGGAAGTTTAGTAAGTTTGAGAATGTGGGCCTTTACTGTGCAAGTTAGATCTAAAAACACTCGGGATGAAAGAAGAAACATAAGTTGAGTAATGCGTCTGGTTAGTAACACATTGAACTAAGTTTGAGGAAGTTTAGTAAGTTTGAAAGTGTAGGCCTTTACTGTGAAAGTTAGATCTAAGAACACTCGAGATGGAAGAAGAAACATAAGTTGAGTAATGCGTCTGGTTAGTAACACATTGAACTAAGTTTGAGGAAGTTTAGTAAGTTTGAAAGTGTAGGCCTTTACTGTGCAAGTTAGATCTAAGAACACTCGGGATGAAAGAAGAAACATAAGTTGAGTAATGCGTCTGGTTAGTAACACATTGAACTAAGTTTGAGTAAGTTTAGTAAGTTTGAAAGTGTAGGCCTTTACTGTGCAAGTTAGATCTAAGAACACTCGAGATGGAAGAAGAAACATAAGTTGAGTAATGCGTCTGGTTAGTAACACATTGAACTAAGTTTGAGTAAGTTTAGTAAGTTTGAGAATGTGGGCCTTTACTGTGAAAGTTAGATCTAAGAACACTCGGGATTGAAGAAGAAACATCAGTGAGTAAGCGTTGGGTTAGTAATAACTACGCATCAAACTTTTTAATTCCTTACCAACTAGCCTCAAAATTGAAATGCCACTAAATACATATTTTTTATTGACTTAAAAAAAAGTGTTCATTCCTTTGTCCTTAACCAGTACATACGTTTAGCATGTTCATGTACAGGTAACAAAAAATCTGATATTTAGTTTTTTGTTAGCTATTTTGTAGTTCTTATGTAAAGACGTTGAAATATATTATTTAAGTTTTTAAATATGTACCATAGTTATTTAAATGTATTTTGGCGCTTGCCAATATATGTTTGTTAAGGTATAAAGAAGATTTTGATTGATTGATCTAACTATTTATGGATTTCAGCATATTCTTTCAAATTTCAATGAATGAATAAATTAATGTCTTTATTTAAAGGTGGAGTTAGGACTGTGAATTTTCCTCTTCCTCTTAACCTGGGAATGCCAACCTTCCACATTTTTCAATGCATATGAGTGTAATTTTAAGTCAAGTTTGATTAATATAGTTCTGTAGCGTACAGCTACATAAGGTGATTGTAGGCGATAGGTTGTATTCTCGGTCCTCTCAATACAGACATGGCGTCAGTTTAATGGTTTCCATCGATGTGGACAGTAATAGAGAAGTCTGGAGTGTCCATGTTGGATGGTAGTCAAGGTTCGTTTTGTGTGCAAGGAGGGCTGAGTGTCAGGTTTGTCAGTTAGCTGAAAATCAGACCAATACTACGTGGTTCGGACTCCACGTAAAGTTGTAGGTCTCTTAGTTGCACTGGCTATTGGGCTATTAATAAATAGCTCTTTCTGAAAAACAATCAATCTTGTTATTAACAGTGAGTGACTACTCTCGTCTACACATAAATGGTCATTCCTCTTATTTGTCCATATTTTGACGATCGGCGTTTTACTAATGAATGATGAATTAGTGATTAAGTGTATTTAGTTATTTCCAAATAAAATTTCAATTATACATAAATTAACGAATTTATTACTTATAAAGATACGTATTTATTATTTTAAAAATTAATAAATCTAATTTTTAGTAAATTAACACATTTGACAATTCACACTCACACATCTATGATATGCATAATAATTTAAGATAGAGTTTTGTTTACTAACAGTTGTAAGTAGACGCCTTCACTAATCCTGAGGCAATCACCGCAAAACACACAAGTACCTCAATCACGGGATAGCGCCGTCGCATTCATTAATCAAGTCTCGCCCCACACCTTTATGCCTGGTCATGCTCTTGATATATTACTCCACTACATTAATCGTAATGAATGATAGTTTTGATGATAAGAATACCAAAGTTGTGATACACGAGAGCCTTTGCAAACTGATTACTGATATTTAACCTTCAAAACCGTGTATCAGTAATACACTCAAAATATTACTATTAAAGATGTGATTTGGTTCAGAAAAAAAGAGCTGTTTCAACCACTAAAACTGAATTTGTATTTGGAACAATTACTTACAAATCAATGGATTCAGTTATGTTGGGAGAGGGGGCTGTAGAGTTTATTCTGTAAAGACATTCTGAACAAAATTTCATTTTAATGCAGGGACGCTTATAATAGTGCTTACGAATCAGCCAACAAAACTATGCAATAACACCCTAATTTAATTCACATTCCTTTACAAAATTTAATATATGTCACAGGCTGAAGTCGAGGTGAAATATGCTTCACCCCCTTGCTTCTGATCTAATCAGATTTGCCGTTTCAGTTCTAACATCTCCCGTTTCCGTTACAAGTCTGTTTTGCGATGAGTAAATGAATAGTAGGGCCAAATTCTTAAAAGGAGGTCAGGCTAGAGTTGAGCATGGATTGCTTCTAACATGGCTAGGCCTGTTCCTGGGTGATTTCTCCTCAAAACTAAGGCATGGGGCCTAACTGCAAGAGGAGGGTCATGCAATTGATGTTGAATGTAAAGGAGTTAGTAATAGCTCTCAGGTATGTCGTAAAGGTTTTTACAAATCATATAAAAACGTAAATTTATTCATTCATAGCTTGGGTGGATCGGAAGGAGTTTATAGTTGTGTGAGAGCCTCTTAAAATAATACAATAGTAACATTAATTCCATTATTAACATAATTGTGTTATGTTTGATACTTTTTAAGAACAAGTGACTTTTTAAACAAAATCCGTAGTTTATAAGCACGTAGTCTTAATTTAAGGTTTAAATTATTAGGGTTTTAATTTAATTTAATTTAATTCTAAGGTCTTAATTTAAAAATTTAAGGTTTCCTTAAATTATTAGGGGTAAGAAAAAAAACTAGTTGTAAATGTAGACTAAGGTAGGTAGTAACACCTGAAGATACATGTCGAAACGTTGTGTTTGTTTTCTTAAACACTTGAAAGCAATGGAAACCTCGATCATGAACAATCCAATGCCAACAAATAACTTTCAAATAACAATATCAATTTGTTTGACTGTAGCTAAGCATTCTAATATCGCACAAAACTCGTAATGAAAGACGGCAAATGAAAAGTAGCACTGTAAAAATAACATTTAAAAACTTCGTTGCATTCGAAACTAAAAATCACCAAAGGTTTTTTTAAACAATGTTTTAGAATTTAAAAGGGGGAATATGTCTTTATTTCTAACTAAAGATTTGTTGAAATTTTAAATAACTAATATTGGTTGATTTATTACTAATGTATGAACTGTCATGCATTGTAAGTCTTCAAATAATATGTTTACAAGTTTATACGAAATTACATTTCACAGCTGCGTAGGATGGATGCTCGAAATTGTTGTATGTAATGAAAGATCACTAATAAATTACATATAAAATTGTTGGCTATTAATAGTTCTTCAATCAATTCAATATTTTTTATATACACTGTACGTGTATGGGGAGAGGGGTAGACCATCGCCACTGTACGTATATGGGGAGAGCCCACCCATACACGTACAGTGGTATTGACCCAACGGCCCACCCACATACGTACAGTGGTATTGACCCACCCTCCCACCAATACACGTACTGTGGTAATGACCCACCCTCCCACCCATACACGTACTGTGGTAATGACCATCGCCACTGTACGTATATGGGGAGAGGGGTAGACCATCGCCACTGTACGTATATGGGCGGGTACTTGCGTTAAGAATATATATTAAAACATAAACTTATAATAATTATTGGATTAATTTTATTTGTCACTACACACTAATTACCTACCCAACGCTGCTTATAATTGTTACTAGATCTTCCAAAGTCTCATGAAATTGAGATTAAGGCTTCTGTAACAGCCTGCCATGCGTCCTTGAGTAAAAAATAAACGCAATTTTGGTAAGATCATAAATAAAATTGATCACATAACCTCAACGCAATTTGATATCATCAAAACTCGTGGTATTAAAATTGACAGCAGCGAGCGCTCAAGACAGAAACTAAGACCAGGACCAGAAACAAAACTAACCTTAAAATGTACTTGTGCGTATATGTGCTTGAGGAACTTGGGACGGATTGTATATCAATTGAACACTATACCTAACCTTTAATTAATTACTCGACTATCTTCATGTATTAATTCAGTTAATATTAAAGTGTTATTACGTCATCATTCAAAGTTAGTTAACAAACAGTAAATAACGTCAGTGAACTACAAGACCAAACCCCCCACCTCTACTGGGTCAACAATGAAAATTAAAGCTCGTGGTACTAGAAGTGTTACCTTAAAAAAATGCAAAAAATCGTATATAAGAGATAAACTTCAATTAATTAATACTACTTATATTAAATTTTTAAATTCAGTTTACGTGGTATTTACAGCTGAAAACTTTGCGCTGTGAATTTACGTTACTTCGCATGGAAGAACACGTTATGTTGTTCTTTAACATACATGGCACTTGAATGATATGATTATTTAATAATTGATTTTAAAGTCAGTTTAAAAAAATCTTAAAGTAGACATGTCCTAATGTTATTTCAATATCACGGATAGTTGTAATCATGAAGACGCACCACCAGTAGCTGTAGAAGAAATATGGTATTATGCCTCTGCCTCCATTGAATATAATTAACTATGGCACCTATACAAAACAAAAAAAAAAAAAAAAAAAAAAAACACCTTTACAAAAATTAGGCTTTCTGGTAAGAGAATTTTGTTCCATAAAAAGATTGTTTTACTGGAAAATTAAATAAAATCAAAAGTCGTTATTCTATAAACGCTTTCTATTTAATTTGTTTCCACTGAACTCGCATGTTCTGAAGTACAAGTTTTACCTCACTTCAAAACACAATTTCTTACACCTTTCTTACACAATTTTAAACATAACCCTACTTCGTACCAAGAAATTAGAAAGAAAGGATCAAGAGAGAATGACTCACCTGCTTACAAAACTGTTGTTGTACCCTTCGCGTAAAATTTCAAAGGTTGGTTTTCAAAATTCCAAAAATAATAATAAAAATAATAAAAAACTAACTTATTTGATATATATGATTTGAAAAATTATCCGATAAAATTTTAAAATTAAAAAAATCAAAATAAAAACTTGTTGCTTTTGAAAACAAACCCTTTATTGATCTTGAGTATTTATTATAAATGTCTATTGGGTAGTGTGTGTGTGTGTGTGTTTTTTATTTTTCAAATTACTATACTTATTTTCCAGTTTGCATCTACAGGTATAAACCGGATTCTAAAGAAAATATACTGCCAAATCTACATAATCATTTATGTGAATGCCAATTAATGTTATACTTTTTAAGGGTATTTTTTAAGGGACACCAATCTTAAAATATTTTCTAAACAATGTATGTTAGTTTTGAAAAAAAGCTAACTGAATGTAGGTTAAATTGAAGTAGGTTATGTTACTGCTTAGTAGTAAAATCCAATTTAATTTAACACAATGGATATGTTAGATTAAATTGGATTTTACTACAAACCCAATATCTTTCTTTTGAAAATTTGAAAAGTTAACATAGAAAGTAACCTATAATTTATTAATGCTTCCTTGCCACCTTTTCAAAAGGTAAAGATGACGCCGCTTACTTTACTAAGTATGACTATACATTTAATTAATGAAACTATGATCTATCAGTTAATTATGTGTAAGTTTATAATAATATGTAATTTTAATAATGGTTGGGTGTAAGCGAGAACTATGTAGTCCTAACCTCACCATTTGTATATACAATAAAGATAATTTTCATTTCATTTCATCAACTTTTCCCTTACAAATTTAAAAAGTAAAAAAGTAGATCCTTCATATTCTATATATTTGATAGTACAATATACTGTGGGTATATATCAACAATTATCAGTGTATATTTATTGAAATTTTCAAATCAAAAATTCAAGTGGAACACTTGTTAAATTTGTGCATATATAATGTGTGTCTACATTACGTCCATCTATTGATATGAAATTCCATGATCCTTTTTGAATAATTTCCATAAATTCTATAACTGCTCCATAGTTTGAAATTTTGGATTTAGTATACCAGAAGCTAAAAGGTTATATGGTATAAACGTTTTTGTATCATTTAGAATGTGATGACATTTAGATAGATCAGTATAAAACTGTCCTCGCAGATAAGCAAAAACTAGTTGCAGAAACCTTAACAAACTAAGAGATTTAATGTTCTAAAACTCTCAGAACTTTAATTGTGAACTAGGTAGTTTGACAGTGTAATATATATATTTAAAGCTGATCCACCGTTAAAATATTCCTTAGACATGGATACAGCTCGTTGTAAAGTTACATAGTAAATTAAGTTAGTTACAAAGTTACTTTCAACTTTGTAGGAAATTACTTGAGGTAAAAGTCTACGAATGGTTTTAACGTAGTTTTTCGTTACGTCATATTTGTTATTGTTGCAGAAACTAGTTTACTCTCAGACCTTTGCTGTCTGGTTTAATTTTTGGGGAGATATCTATCTGTTGGATTAATACTAGTAGAATGTTAATTAATAAGTATGAAGCGTGTTAAATATTATTTTTAGTCATAGTTGACACTTAGAAGTCTTTGTCAAAGTAAATACTGATTTACGACAATAATACTGTTACTATTAAAACTACGTTATATAAAAAAGATCATTTTATGTTGGATGGATAGTACAAAACAACACGTACTAAAAAGCATAAGAGGCAGATCTCTCAAAAACAAACTAAAATGCTGGTTGTTGGAAAGTCCTATCAATACAATTTATAAACATGACAAACTCGTGAAATTGTATTTGTATAACCTGCAAATATTTTTAAAGAAGTTGATATATTTGACAGATTAAATAAATAAAAATACACAATGATTCTTATGTGTGTATCTTTCTAATGTCTGAAAGGAATAGAATATGTGTAATCAACATATGAATACGAAAACCTTCGCAAAGATCACTCAGTTATCAAAACATAGGAATCACATTATTTATCATTGAAAATCATAATAAATATAAGAGAGAATTAGATATCTTAAGTATAATATAAAGATTGAATTAATATAAAAATTAATATAATATTTAAGTATTAAATTTAAAGTTACACAAGAGTTTAAGACCTAATAATAATTTATTACAATATTGCAAAAATTTAAATGATTGGAGGAAGAAACTGTACCACTTAGTATCATCTTTCATATTACTTAGGTAACCTATCAGAGGGTCACCATTTTGGACAAACTGCAGAATTACTTTAGAAGTACTTTGGAGAACTGGAGAATTCTCTATTATGAAACTCTAGAGGACTATTCTTTTCATAACTATTAATTTCATGAAGTTTTTTCATATTTAATTGCATTTTTCTACATTATTTGTGCTCAGACGTAAGTTGTAATAAATTTATTGGCCTTGTGAGTTCCTCATTAAATCTTATGGCTTTAAAACGATTTTTATTTGTTTTATTGGTATTTATGCAGTTTCTTGCCACCAAACAAATTTGGAACATTTTGCTTGAAATGGGTTTAAAATTGGCTGCATTTTCACCAGATATGCTTTTTGTTCCGCGGAAATAACGTATTTTACCGAAAAATTTGAAAGAACCAATGTCACAACTTTATTTATTTTTGTCATATTTCCGTTGATTTAAGTGGTATTTTAATCATCTTTTTTTTATTTTGATATTTTTTGCGCTAAATACAAATTTGAAAACTATTTTGGTCTATTACAAATATTTCTCGAGATATAACTTAAAAACTACTATCGCGGCGAATCGCAAGTAGCGGCCATTACACGATCATTATATATAACAACTATTAATGACAAAAACCGAATTCACTTATATTTCCGCCGGAGTGACGGCCGGTAGACCGTCACGGAGGCTAAACATTTGAATATGACGCAAATTACGAATTTTTGTTGAGAAAATAGCCAATTAGGATAAGTTAGGTTATATTGGTAAAAGATGCATTTTTCGAGTTGAACAAATAATTTTACTACAAAACCAGTTATATATTTGTGTTCAGCATAAAAAAAACACGAGAATTGAAAAAAGAAGTTGTCGAAAAATAAAGATTTTTAAAAAAGTTGTTTTTTTTCACTATCAGATAAAAAACTAGTTTTTCGATTTTTCGGTAAAAAACGAGTTTTCCGTGGCTGAAATCAAACTCCATAAGAGATGTAAACTAATTTTTCACCACTTTTTCAACATGAAATCATATTTTCAGAGGTGGTAAGGAAGTGCATAATTACCGTTTTATTTTACACTGTTACAAATGTAATTAATACTCCTGTTTAGTTCTTGAAACCTGTCACATTGAAGTATTCTGTAATATAGACCTCGAACCGACATTCTGAACCATTATGGAGATCACAATTATTTTATTATTTGCTTATTTCAGTTAAAATGAGCTTTACGGTTTTTTTTAATTTCAGGTGATTTTTATTCTTAAATAAACCTACAATACTATATTTTTTGTATTATTTTTATTTAAGTAGAAGATTTAATTTATCCTATTCGAATTAGGTTTTAAAATTTCAAGTGTGTTTTAATATTCTTAGGAACTGATTTATAGGAATACTATTCCGTAGTTTGTATTTTGAATGTAGTACAGTTAATTATCAAATTTTAAATTTATTTTACTGTCAACAATCTACTAGACTTTTAAGACAGTTATTTCTATATGAAGTATTGAAGGACTAGGAGTTATTAAGCAATTTCACTCTTATACCAATTGGGACGTATTCTACAAGTCCATTAAATTTAAGCCTTAGCAAATCAAAGAAGCCATAAATAATGGCAAACTCTCCTCATTTAACTAAATTGTTATTTAATTAAGTTATTATATAATGGGAGAAATAACAACACACATCAACAAAATAATATTTACATTAACAAAATATCACATAGACAACCAACAAGAGTATTAACACCGTAAACATTTGCATTTAAACAGATATATAATTCATTTATTGTTTATATATTAATTAATTGTTTTATAAAAAACAAACACCTACAGAGAGATTTTATTCATCGTGCCTCAGAAATAAAAATTCATGTTTTAACAAACAGAAATAAAAACCTATTAAGTTACACACAAACAACATTTGGAACAACTTTTGTTATTAAGGAAAAGCGGAAATAGGTATGTAATGAGTGTGATAAGTATTTGGTTCCGCGTTGTTGACCGGAAGACGTCAGAAGAGAGGAGACGGAAGTAACCTAACCTGTACTGTATTTCACGGTAACTGGTCAACAAGTGATACTCCAGTCCGGAACTGAGTGGGCCATTCTACAGTGCTTCACGACTCAATTGAGTTTAATAGGTGCTGTCTTTGATACTAAATTACTAATTTTATGAGGAATGCCTTTTTTGTTTGATACTAAATCAAATATTCTTAAATAGTAAAATCGTATAAACTATTACATAAAGTAAAGGCAAATGTTTATGGTCATTTAAGAACAGTATAACAATACGTTAAATACAGGTACATTGAAGACATTTTTATAAGAAAAGCTACAAAATTAAAATGGAATAAAAAATATGAAATACCATAAGAAAACTGTGTGATTAATAACTTTGATTAAATCGACCCAAATAAGTTATGAAAGAGCCTGATTATAGAATTTAATGTTATATATCCTATTCATTATTTGAACATCTTAATATTACAAAATTGTCACAACTGATCACATCAAGGTATAAAAAAGCTATTAAAATATCTTGGTATAATAAACGTAACAATTTATAAATTTACGTCCTGATAGTTTACTGATTTGAGATATAATATATCATTATTTATCTCGAAAAATCTGTCTTATAATTTACTTAAATTACATTTTTAGCAACGACTGAGATCAACCCTTGACATATTGTTCGGAGGACCGCATCCTAGATCCGTAGTTGGGGGGTGTCGTGGACTGATCCACTTCTTCTACGGAGGCCGACTGATCCTGGTATCCTTGATACTGGACGGCTGGCTTCTGGGGATAATCGGCTTTGAAGTGTGCTGTAGGAAGGAAAGGCTTAGCTGGACCAGGTACATACTGAGGAATGACGAACCTGCTAGAGGGGGGAGCCGGAGAGTGATAAGGAAGAATGTGATTGGGTGTGATGTGAGGGAAAATACTAGAAATGGGGAGAAGCATGAGGGAGCCATAGGGGTTGCCGGCATGAGGAGGCATCATGAGTATAACCATGGGACTAGCTGGGGCGGGGACAGGGGTGTTGTAGGGGAAAGCGGATGGTCCAGGGGCAGGGAGGACGTACTGTTGTTGGTAAGTTGGTTGGGCACTGAAAGCCAGCCAGAGGATAAGGTTTGACAAAGGTAGTTTCGTATTTAGCGGAAGGTGAAGAAGCGACGGCGGCTCTAGGTTCGTAGTGCATCCCCAAGGGAGGTTGTTGTGGATCAGAGTATATAAAGTAGGGTTGCGGATTCTCCCCCAGGACTCCCGTTACTTTGTACAACCCCCGCTTCTCCGGGCTCTTGGTGGATCCTTCCATATCCTGCGTTGTTCCCTCCGGCTTGGGATCAACTGCTGTAGTCGTAGCCTCCACATCCTCCCCCATACAGAAGGACACTCCAAGCACCAACTAGAACATATTCACAATTCAGATGGTTTTCACAATGAACTGTTAAAATTAACAAATTGTTGAGTCAAAATCTTTTTCACAGTGGTAGTTTTTAATTCTGACAATGGGCATTTTGGTTCTAAATATTGGTCAACAAGATAGTGTTCACATTTCCGGACAATAGCTTGAAATGTGTAGGTAATGAAGAAATGAAACGATACTGCATATCAATTGCTTAGATTTATTATGAACACATAAATAAATACTTTTAGCTGTCTTCTTTCTCTATTTATCTAAATTTTAATTATTATTGAATGTTCTGGTAAATTGAATATTGTTCAATGCACCAGAGAAAAATGTGTTATGGACGAATGTCAACTTTTTTTACTCGTGTACAGTTTTCAGATGAATAGCACGTGTACCTTAACAAATAATTATACATATGGTTTGTTAGCAGTTACCATTCATTGATAAAAGAGGTGTAATAAATATTTGGAAAAATGACCAAAATTCATCTTACATTAATAAAAATATAAAACGATCTTTAGTCACAAAGCTAAACAATCCAATATATCATACAATTTTATACCTACCTTACTAAACCTATTTATGCTAGTAGCTAAATATATTAGCTAATCAATCCATCAAAAAACAAAGGGGTAATCTGTAACTATGTGATCCATTGTTTTGATAGACTCCTCGCAATCCCATGACTGATCTAGTGTCAATCCCCATTTATATTTCCGGTATTTACCTTGCCAGTTCAAAAGTGATTCAACCGTACGAATTCAAAAGTGCCAATTCCATACGAGGGAGGTTCATCCTACGAGGGAGGTTCATCCTACTTATAGGTATTGACGGATCTATTATAAGGAAGTTATTTCGTCAGTCAAAACTGTCCCACGCTATGGTCCAGCTAGTATTAGTCGATGTCTAGTGTCAAGCTAATAAAGGTTTATTTCGGTCGTGAGGAAATCTCTTTTAGACAGGTGAAATTGGTCTACCAGAGGATTCTTTTCTTGCGAACATTTTGTTAAACGTGTATACCACTAAATCCCAATCACAAATTCTTTAAAAGCAGATTACATTGCTTTAGCTTATGAACATAAGAACTTAACAGCTACTAAAGAAACACTCACAAGTGATCTTACAGCTCTCGAAGGATATTTTATTACCTGGAAGCTAAATCCTAACCTATCAAAAACCGAATTGGCCTGCTTCCACCTAAGTAACCGACTAGCTAATCTAAAATTGAACATCTATCTAAAATCCGTCACAAAGAGCATCCACAATACCCGGAAGCAACGTTAGATCGATTGCTGAAGTATAAAGGTCATCTTCAAAAACAGCAGCTAAAATTAAAACCAAGCAAAATGTACAGGATCATATTGCTGGAACAATTTAGGAATCCAACGCACACATCCTGAGAACAACTGCTTAGCCACTGGTATATTTAGCTACTGAATACAGCGCTCCCTTATGGCTAAAAAGTGTACATACTAAATGGGTTGTCCAACTTAGGGTCATGAGAACTGTTAGTGGCACTCTCATAGTAATTTCACTGCCTTAGCTCCTGGCACAATATAGCTCATCCAGAGATGAGACGTCAGGAGGCACTTAAAGAATTCAATATGATCTTGAGTGCCTCGCACCTCCCCATTACCAAGGATCTCCCTCGTCAGAACGACCGCTTAAAATCTCGAAGTTCACCTCTACGTACTGTTTTCTAGTTTAGTAGATCAAAAGGGATTTGATGTAATAAAAGTAAACTTAAAAACTGCATGATTGTTTAATGAACTCCTTGTTAATGTCTCTTTTTGGACCAACGTATTATCAGGTCTGATCCATTTTTAGAATCAGGCCTAACCACAGAGGAGCAGCTGCAGCAGTTTGCTCCAAAGCACCTCTCAAAACAGTGAATGTGGACAAAATTATTATAATACTAATGTTGACAAAATTACAAATCTGAGATTCTATTTTATTGTATAAGTAAGTTTATTGTGCTGTATTTATATACTCTATACTCTTTTTTCTCGTCGGCGGCTTGCCTCCAATCCCCCTTTTTATATTAACCTATTTATATTATCTTCGTTTGACTACAATCCTTCGTTTCCTTCCTTTAAGATGGTTCGGCCGGCTTTAGGGAGAATTGCATTCCGCTCGTAGCACTGACTGTACGTCTGACCGCGATCTACTCATACACAGACACTCGACCCCTCTAAGAACGGTTTCCGAGTATAAGTATACTATGTAAATACAATTTTTCAAATTTAGTAGTATTTATTTTGGTGAATACCATGTTTAAAGCCATAATTTTGAAACACATATTTGAGTTTGACTGAATAATAAATTAAAGATATTCATTCATTAATTGCCTAGCATTATTTATACACATGAAAAAAAGTTGGATGGATTTTAAAATTAGTTATTTTCTATTACATTTTATTTACATTCTTCTTACTACATTTATTTATTCATAAGACGCCGATCGTCAAGAAATGGGCGAATATGGATTTCGAATGAGTGTGATGAGTGTAGATGAGCGATTGTAGTCATTGTTACAAACTAAGGCCGACTATTCCTTAGAAAGTGTCATTAATTAATAGCCCAATGACAAATGAACAGCCGGTGATTATCAGCTGATCCTGCTCAAAATGTATTGACTCTGATTGGGATCAGAACTGAGAACCTTTAGCACATGATGCTGGGATTTAACCAACTACCCTACCGACCAACATATGAGACGTCGACAAAACGTTTGCGTATTTTAATGCGAATATGAATGATTATGTGAGTGTAGGATGAGTTTGGATGACCTGTGTAGTCTGGTTACTAACTGAGTTCGACAGTTCCTCAGGAAGGGCCGATATTATCTTATGTGACTGTTTGATAATGTAGATATGTATGATATCTGGAGTCTTAGATTTCTTATAAACGTATCTTTAAGAGCACAGTAATACAAATTAATGATAATAATACCCAGTTACCCATGGGGGTGGGAGGGGAGGTCACTCGTCTTATTGTTGAATTGGAATGCTTACACAATTTGTAACGCTGTTATCTAGTATAAAAGTGCCAGTAACAACAGGAATCCATATGTTTAATTTCTTAAGTGAATCGTTCCCCTTTAACTTTCTCGAGCTAGGACGAACATAAGATAGCTTGATCAGATCCATTTTAAAGCTCAAGAACCATGGTCGGTGGGAAAAATATCATATTTGAAAAAAATACCTAAATCCACCCTACTGTCTCTTAAAGATCCAACGAATTTATCACTATAGTGTTTTCATTGATAAATCTAACAGCTTTTTATGCTTATAATGTTTATGCTGGTGTAAACATTGCTTATTTGTATTGTGGACTTGAAGCCATATGATATTTTATGCGTAATAAAAACAGCTGTTTAATATCAAACATATGTTAATTTTTATTTACTTTGAATGCTGAAGGAATGTAGATTTTGTACAGCATTACATGCACAAGACAGAGATGTACTGAGATATGTCTTTTCGAAATTACAATATAAAGCCTTTAAAGAGCACTTTTATTCTACGAGAACAAAGATTGCAGATTTCAACATGAAATTAAAAACAAAAAAGAAGACTGTTAATTTAAAAAAATGACACCAGATAAGTATTCCGTTCCTCTAACAGCCCTACAGTACAACTGACCAACTACAGTTAACGTTATTTATTTATTTATTGGTTCAACGGTTCCACCATTTTTACAAAACTTATACAATCATTAATACAATCATTAACAAAATTATAGTACATTAATACAATCAAAACAATCAAGATGGCAACAAGTAACATTTAGCATTTCGAGTTCGTCAATGACTTACATAACTACAAAAAACAGCAATATATTTAAATCAGAATACAGTAAGTACTGGCAAGTTTGTGTGTATATAAAAACAAAACAGACTAACAATACAATAATAGAGTCTAAAAGCAACGTAACAGGAATATAATTAATAATTCATAAAACAAAAATAACAATAATAATGTTTAAAAACATAGCAAAAGAAAAAAATCACAAAAACATACATTATACATGTCGTGTTGTGTGATTTCAATAAATGTAAGTGTATGAAATAAATTAATTACTGTGCATATGAGGGAAGTCAATGCCCACTTGTGCAAGATACTTCTTGCGTAGTGACTTTGGCCTTTCACTGAAGAAATCAATAAATGTGGCTTCACTCCCCGACCTCAAGAGTCTAGTGGTTGGCGGCATAAGTCGTTGGCTGAAATCTTCTCAGGAAAGTTGACTTTGACCTTGTGCCTCTGGGGATTGAAATGTCGATATCAGACACAGTAAGGGACAGTCCAAGATTCCATTTATCAGTTTATGCAGAAAGAGGAGATCCATGTACTTCCTTCTCACATGAAGAGGCTGCAAACCATACATCTCACCGACCTCCGCTACGGGGGGTATCCAGATAATTGTAACCAAGTTTCACTCCTATAACTCTCAATAGGCGCAATTGTATCCTGTTGATAATGTAGATTTTGTGTAGGGAACAGGAAATCAATTAAAACAATTAAATTTTAATATAAAAGTCACAAATATTTAACTGTTAGGAATTATTGATATCATCTATGAAAGATTTGAAAAACAAATGTTTTAAACTGAATGAAAATAAGTATAATATTACAGGAGTTATTGACCCACCCATACACGGACAGTGATATTGACCCACCCATACAGGAACAGTGGTATTGACCCACCCACCCACCCATACACGGACAGTGATATTGACCTACCCATACACTGTCATAGTGGTATTGATTGGTATTGACACGAGGCCAAAGGCCAAGGTGTCACTAACGTAGCGAGTGAGACTAACCGAAGTTGACGGCCGAGATAATACGAGCTTGGCTATTGTAGGGGTTGGCAGGCGAAGTGTGCAGAGGTGAACCGTAAATGCACATTCAGACAATGACAAAAACGACTGCAGGATGTAATTAATTAAGCAGTCAGCTGATGGTGAGAGAAACTCACCACAAAGATCTCCTAGGCACGTACCAGCTGGCGTGAGAAAGTCGCAACTTATCGTCCAGACCTCTCACTTTTTACAAAGTACTGACTCACCGATTAGGAAGGGATCTGCTCGTAATTAAATTGCAGTTGCGGCCATTCCGGTTTTGGTAGGTTCTAGCTCCCAGGACTTTCTCTGGTCGTTTGTTAGGATTTGTTTGTGTAACGTGTTCGAAACACGCAACGGACGTGTAATTCGAAGTGAACTTGTAAATAAAAATTATAATCGGTGATGTAACAGGACATGTTCCTGGTAAAATAATTGGTTCCGTCTTTGGAATGTATACAGAAATTAATTAATGCAAATTTAATTTCCTCATATCAAGTTGGTGTATTTCGATAGCATGGATAGTTTCAATTCAAACACGTTTTGCAAGAATCATTTGTTTGTATTTTAATTGTGCATAATTTAGTACAAATGTAACATTGTTAATCATAAAGTCTCATTCCGGAATCTTGGTTGTTTTAATAAATACCCTAATTCCTATTTTACAAATCCATAATAAAATTAAGAAAAAATTACATCCAATAACAGTCACAATCAATTTTTAAAACAATTTGTACAAAATAATTACAATTAATTATACTGAAAAGTCACAGAAATGAATTTTTTGTTTCTTGTAAACCATGTAAAGCTATTACCACATCTAATTTTAAATAATGTCTTGGTTTTAATCTAAGAAATCTAACAAAATTAATGGAAAATGACACATATCCACTATGATTCTAAACCGAAATTAATGTTCATAATATAACTAACAAGCAATGCCAAAGAAGCAGGGGAAAGGAAAAACTGTGGCAAGGACCTCAGTAGGACAGTAATGAAAAAATCAATTTTATACATTTCAGCAAAAAGTTAAAACGCACCAGAGTTATAAAATTGTACGTGATTGGGCAGGTACAAGGGTCATTCATTTGTACTTAAGAGGCTACTGCAGCAAATGGCCTTGGCCAAAGCTACGTTTGACAACAAGGGTAAACAAACCCCAGAGCATCAGTGAGTGAATGGGATTATTAGCATCAGTAGGTGGGAAAGATATTATGCTGAAATTGTGTGAGTAAGTGGTTGGGCAGCAAACATTTACTATGTGGGTATGTAGTTGTGCTATCGATGTTGTGGACTTTAGGATGGGTGGGAATCATCTCTGTATGGGTCATCTCTGTACGTATCTGGGAAAGTAAGAGAGTCAACAATGTTGTAGGTGTTTTGATGGGTGGGAAGGTCATAAACTTTGTATGTATCTGGGAAAGTAGGAGAGCCAATAATGTTGTAGGTTTATGGATGGATGGGAAGGCTGTCATTTCTGTACGTGTCTGGGAAAGTAGGAGAGCCAATAATGTTGTAGGTTTATGGATGGATGGGAAGGCTGTCATTTCTGTACGTGTACGTGTCTGGGAAAATAGGAGAGCCAACAATGTTATAGGTCTGTGGTTGGGTGGGAAGGTCATTAACTTTGTACGTGCATTGGAAAATGAAATATTGAAATACAAATTTTATTTCAATTTTACTTAACAAAGCAAGAGTCAATTAGTTATTGCGAACATGACCATCCTATTAACCAGTATTATCAATGTATAAACAATAAAATCGACAGAGAGTCCAGTTCCATATAAATGACAAGATGAGACAGCTCTGCGCAGTCACATCGTCAGTTTTCATTGTGTGTAGTAACTAGGGAATAATAATAAATAATCGGTCTGGTAATCTGGTAATAAATAATCAAACCATGGTAACAATGTAAGTTCATACATGAACAGATGACAACAAAAATAAGGACAACACGCTACACTTCGGACCTGTCTATAAAATCGGCATCACTTATTGTAATTACAGATTCTTTAATTTTTTTTTCAAAACACATACTCGTTATCAGCCAGTTTATTTAAACATGTGTGGACCTATATAAGTAAGTGAATGTTTGGAAAGATTTTTATTAACTTGATAAAGATCTGAAGATCATTACTTCTTAGGTTGTAAGCAGGGCAAATTGATTTTTCATTTTAAAGGCTTACGTAAAATAACCTTAATGTTTAAAGCCATGTTGGATGGAGAGTATTTTTAATAATATATAGAGAGGAGGATTCCACTCCTTAAACCGATTGGTTTAAGGTTGGTTTGAATAAATTTGTTTCATGTTTTCTAATATTATCGATATTTGTTTGATAAGACCCTCCCCAGCAACAATTCCGTATTGTTATCTAAAATGAACAATCCGTATAACGTGGGCAAAAATAATGTCACAAAAATGTTTATTAAAAAGGTAAATGTTTAGGAGTTTGGGATAATATTGGAGAATATTGTTTAGTAGGAGAGAATATTGGAGAAAGTAATTAAGTTTCTGAAGGTCTAAATATATTATGGGAAAAAGCCTTAAAAAATAATGTCTCGCTAAAATATAAATGTGTTTCTACCTATGATTAAATTGTGATTTAAATCCTGTAACATTAAAAAAAAAGTATATTTCACTACACTACTATGAGTTAGCTGTTTTCGTTATGTGTTTACAACCTGCGAAACCTCATATTTTCAACAGCTGTCTATTGTTTACTACCGAAAGTAACATTGTTTACAACCGAAAATCTTCCACAGTCAACAACACCTGTTTTTATTCCGTAGTGTAGTGAAAAGTATCGTTCAAAACTCGAGAAAGTGTTTTGTATGTTCTCGACCATTTAAAGTGCTCGACAAGTCTCGCACTTCAAACATATGGCTCGAACATGCAAAATCCCATATTACATAACAAGAGTGGAAAGTGGGGTTTTGCATGTTCGAGACCATATGTTTGAAGTGCGAGACTTGTCGAGCACTTCAATTGGTCGAGAACATGCAAAACATTTTCACTTGAGTTTTGAACGATATTTTTCACAACACTACTGAATAAAACATTTTGGAATATTAACTTTTTATTTAATTAGGAACATTTTAACAGGAATGTTTTTAAAAGCTTTTGAAGGTTATTAAGTTGTTGATAGTGGAACATTTTCGAACGTAAACAATGTTACTTTGGACTGTCAACAATAGACAGCTGTGGGAATTATGACGTTTCGCTGGTTATAAACACTTAACGAAAACAGCTGAAGGTAGTGTTGTGAAAAAGAGTTTTATTTAGTTCTGGGTGGTTTATAGGCACACATAAAATGTTAGAGAATTGTACAAGACTATCTATAAATTAAACTGTTTAAATTATATTCATAGGTACAAAACGGGAACGATTTTCTTTCGAACGACATTGTAAACATTAAACATTCAGAAAATATCTCGATGTTCTTAAATGATGTTCTTAAATGATCTACTAATTTTACTTTCGCTATTCGTTAATTTATTTGAATATCATTTTCGTAAATGTACTCTTTGTCTACGGGTGACGAGAGGATGGAGTATAACACCTTTAGTTACAACACAAATACTCAGTATTTGGATGTGTTGTTTTGTAATTATGTAAAGTTCAACTAAACAATTTTGTATTGTTATGAATAATTAAAATCAGATTACGAGTAACTCAATAAATATTTCAGAAATCACTTAACCAGTACGGGCGAGCCGGTGGCCGAGTGGTCTAAGGCGTCAGGACTTTGGGCTTGGGTTAGAGATAGCGCTGGTTCGAATCCGGCCTAGACTGAAAGATTTTATCAGTAATTCACCTTGTACTGTCAGATTCGCCCCCTTACTCTGACTGAATAAGTTCCTCGCACAGATCAATGGTCTATGGGGAATGGTCAGAGTAAGGTTAAGGAGGAGATCGGCCTCTCCTTGAAAAAAAAAAAAAAATATATATAAAATTTAATTATTTATATATTCTTAAATACATCAAATATAAATTTTTGTTTGGTATGTTTTCTATATACTCTGAACAACAGGCCGTCCTTTTATTTAATGATCATTCCTGGGGAATCTCACGATAATTTTCAAGACAATCTTGCTGTTTAATTTGTAAGATAATTTGTACATAAATTTATAAAAATGAAATACAGATTGCATCGGACATTCTGTGTAAAGCTGTGAAGAATGGGTTCATAGAACCTATTCTATTCTTTCCTTTCACAAATCATGTTCAAAAGGATTGTGAGACTGCGTTCAGAACAAAAATATTAAGGAAGAACGAGTTCGGAGGGAAAAACCTTGCGGAATAGTAACAGAAGGTTTTATGAACTGATAAGCAAGTTTGAAACGGAACGCTTTGAAACACCTAGCATTATTGAACTAACTATAATTTGTTTATTTTGAGAGTAAGGTTGAATTTAAAATAACTATACAGATTGTTAAAAAGAAAATTATAACATCACAGAAATTTCAAATTGCTTTCTGTAGAGCCACCATTAAATAAAATTTATTATTAATTATATTTCATAGGATATATGCAACAGAACCAGGCATGTATTGTATATTATGAGAATTAAATAGAATTACCTATACATTATTAAAATTCTTAGTTTGTTTTATTCAAGCTAAATAAACAAAAACTTTACAATTAAGTGAACAAATAAATAAAAAAATTAGTTTAATGACTTTGATAGGCTTACGTAAAATGCATTACACTAACAGATTAATATTAATAATAATAATAAAAACATATGAGAATATATAATGACACTATCAGAGTAAACGCCCTTCGTGCGGGGTTTACGTTGATTTATATTATGCTTATTGAATTTAGTAATAAAAAACATGGCTAAAATAAACTAACTCTAGGTTGTTTAAATGTTTTTTAATATGATAATTTTTATAAAAAAGAAAGTTTTATAAATCAGACGTCTAATAAACAATATTTACAGCTTTCTTTCCCTTTGTAAAAATGTGTGGGTTCTTTCCGCTTGAAACACGTGAGCGCAAAAGTACGTTGTAGTAGGTTTGGTCCGGTATTTACTTCAGAACTATGTAAGTTGTTTGTTTATTCCAACAGCTGATTAATGAAACTATTATAAACAATTAATTGTCAATTTAGTATCGCATAGGGGGTTGTATTGATACTTCTTAGAGCCCTTAGGGTGGTGCCCTGGTGGAGTTTCAAAACCGTTTTATGTGTTAGCCTTTAGAACGTCCTTGCAAAGTTACATTTGGATGGGTCCAGTAGTTTTTGCGTGAAAGATTAAAACACGCCCGCACGCGCACGCGCGCACGCACACACACACACATCCACCATTATTTATATATAGAATATATATATATAAAATATTAAGATCTTTCTGTAAAGTTCAACTAAGATCATTTTTTATAGTTTTGAATTATTAAAATCATATGGCTTGTAACTCAAAATGAATAAGTAACTTTTAGTTACTTCATCATAATATCTACTTCAACAAATAATTCTTATAATATACAGAACAGTGTGGCCAATAGAAGGGGGTTGACGACTCTGTTCGAAATGCAACAAAATAATTGTTAATTTAAGTGAATATTAGTTTTTCTTAGAATGAGAAAAGTTATAAATAATTTCTTGTTCTGCTCGGTTGATGAGAAAATGGGATGTAAAGAAATGGCTACTCCATATTTTCAATTGAAGCCTATAATTAATTTTAAGCCTATGGAGTCATTTCTATCCGATGAAAAAACTAATAACGTGTCACTAATAACTTATCATTAAAAATTGTGATCCTTAATCTATTCAGAATTCAATTGTTTTTAATAACTTTAAAAAATATTACTTCATAATTAGTGTTGCTAAAAGGCCCTGTTACTTTTTAAAATCTTGAAGGGGTATAACAAAAATAAAAAAAGTTCTCAGCCAAAAAGCGTATTAAAATTCTGTATATCTTGTCAATTTCATGAATTAATTTTTTTTATCGTTGAATTAATGTTAATAATATACAAGTGCCCAAGTAAATTTTGATTTAAACAATTAAAAGTATATTTCGACAAAAGGACAAGTAGAAGGGATTTTTGAATTTACTGTTAACTGGTCCAATTCAAATATTTAGATCACAGATATAAAAAATCAGAATTTTTAATATAGCCTGTGGGCCTATCAAAAAGACGCTTTTTACATAAATTGGATGAAGAATTAGAAAGGTGCACAAACTCCACTACGCTAATTGATTTATAAACCAGACGAAGTTAATAAATCTGAAATTAATCGTCCAGATTCTTTTAGTCGATTATTCCATCATTAGGTTATAATCGTACAATAATGTATACAGATGGTCGGGCTGTTGGTGCGCGTGAGGAGAGGTAGATAGAGGCGGGGCAGGGTGGGGGTACTTTTCTAAAAACGTTTATTCTTTCTCAACAGGTGATTGAAAACTAGTAAAAAACCTAGCTACTGGTACAATTCCGAATCACCGGTTTAGCCTAATTTTAATGGATAGGGCCTTTAAAACATTTCGAATAAATTTAACACTTCGAATTTTTCACTAACACTAACATTTAAAATTTGTTAGATTAATACGTGTCTTATTCATTTTTGGGCATCCCTTACACTATTTCTGTCATTTTTATTTTATTGCTGTATTTGTTATATTCAATACAGCAAAAAGTTGGATTATAAAATTAAAAAAAATTAAAAAAACTTTGGAATATACTTTTAATTTCAAAACCATTAAAAGAAATGTAATAAAAATGTGCGGTTATATACACGTCCCTATACCAAATATTTAGACATTTTTTACTTGTTTTTCACATGGCCAGGGAATGGCCCACGAAGGAAGTCTTAAAAATTTTAAATGTAAGCCTACCTCGAGTTATATCTCATTTTAAAGGTCTTTGTTTATAAAACACAAGAGTTCAAACCTGAGGTCAAAAAGATGACCCGGTCAGAAAACACTGCCACCAAAAGAATTTAATGTCAGGGTTGAGCAAAAGTCTAGAATGTATTTATTAATTTTAAAACGATTAAAAGAAAAGTAACGAAACTTTGTAGTTATTTATATGTCCCTATACTAAACACATGGACATATTTTAATTGTTGTTTGCATATCCAGAGGATGGCCCATGAAGGTAGTCTTAACATTTTTAAATATAAGCCTACCTCGAGCTATACCTCATTTTAAAAGTCTTTGTTTGTAAAACACAAGAGTGCTAACCTGGGGTCAAAAGGATGACCCAGTCAGAAAATACAGGCTTTAATGTCATATAACTAACAATGCTGAAGACTAAGGCAAGCTAGTTATTATCTATTGCTGCGTAGAGCTGAATTTATCTAACTGAATGTGAGAAATTAGATTTCACAAAAAATAAGTAACAAATTATTATAATAATATTCTTAAACTATTTTTAGGTAAACCTATTGTCAACAGTGTTTTAATAAGTTTTTATAATTTTAATCTTAGTTAAGTAGCATATCTACTTGTATAACGCAGTCGTTTGTTACGATTGTTAACAATCAACAACATAATCAGCAACAGGGGCCCGAAACTGTTAAATAAATGGCCGAATAACTGAAAAGAATTAGTAATATGACTTTTTTTTAAGGAGAGGCCAACCTCCTTCTTTACCTCACTCTGCCCATTCCTCATAGACTATTGATCTGTGCGAGGAACTTAATCAGACAGAGTAAGGGGACGAACCAGTACAGTAGAAGGTGAATAATACTGATAAATCTTCCGGTCTAGGCTGGATTCGAACCAGCGCTATCTCTAACCCAAGCTCAAGTCCTGACGCCTTAGACCAGTCGGCCACCGACTCGCCCATTAATTTCTTCGAATGACTGTATTTTGTGAATGGGTCATCCTTTTAACCTCAAGTTTGCACTTTTGTATTGTACAAACAATGATCTTTAAAATGAGGTATAACTCGAAGTAGGCTTATATTTAAAATGTTTAAGACTTCCTTAATGGGCCATCCCCTGGATATGCAAAAAACAAGTAAAATATGTCCATGTGTTTGGTATAGGACATGTAAATAACTACAAAGTATCATTACTTTTCTTTCAATAGTTTTAAAATTAGTAAGTACATTTCAGACTTTTGACCAACCCTGACATTAAATTCTTTGAGTGGCTGTTTTTCTGACTTGGTCGCCCTTTTGACCTCAGGTTTGGACTCTTGTGTTTTACAAATAAAGATGTTTAAAATGATTAAAATATGTTTAAAATAAAACTCAAGGTAGGATTATATTAAACAATTTTTAAGACTTCCTTCCTGAGCCATCACCTGACTATGCGAAAAACAAGTAAAATATGTGTAAATGTTTGGTATAGGGACATGTACATAACTAAACAGTTTTATTATATTTCCTTCAATGGGTTATAAGTTAATAAATATATTCCAGACGTTTTCCCAACCCTGTATACTATTAACGAATGTGCTTTATTCAATGATAAACAGTTAAAATATAAATTGGGTGGTTAAGTTCTTCAAGGTCAAAGTCAAGAAATGTTGTCAAACATACACAATTTTATGAGAGAAGTATTTGAATAGAAACAATTGTTTTATAATTGTTTTTTAAATAATTCATTGCTTTTCATTAATGTTTTCCCGTACAAATTTAAGTAAGTAAATATCAAAATATCAAGTTAAAAATGGTTTGACATTTTAAAAATACAATGAGAAAAGTAATCTTTTTGTAACATTTGAGTGTATATAATCATACCACTACACTACTGGTCAGTAATAAAACACTTAAAGAATATTTATTACTCTTTGGACGCAAAAATGAAATAGTAGAACGTATTGAGAAATGTTAATACAGTCAAGTCCACAAACTCGGTTAGGCCATCTGTACTCCACGGAGTTTGTATTTTCAACTGACTTTCTCTGAGGCAGCTTGAAAAAAGAAAAATAATTAATCAACTTGCAAAGCACACCATAAAAAGTGGTCAGAGAAGAGTGGCTTATAAAGAGAAATTCACTGCTTTCTCGATAATACCATTAAAATGTAAAAAGCAATATCTAGGAATAGTGGGAGTGAGAGTTGTGGATTTAGAAAGTATGAAGTTGATTTTGAATCTTAAATCATAAGGAAAGTCAGAAGTATTTAGCAGAACACAACTCAGATGCGGAAGTCTGCTAAGATTAGAATTTATTTATTTTACTACTAATTTACACTCTTTCAATAGATTAAAATTTTATATTTTTGTGGTATTAAATTGAAACAGCATGATCATATAATTCTTTAAAACTTTGGTCAATAAGGAAGATTTTGAATATCTAGTCCTCTTTGTCGAGTCAACTATCTCCTTGTACTGAGTTTTTAAATCTTCTGTAATCCATTAATTTTTTTATTTACTTTTGTAATTAGACGTTTAGGGAAAGTTGGATATCCCAAATATCAGCTCGACAGAAATTAAAATTTAAAAACACACATTACAAAACAAGTTAATTGTACAAACAAATAAAAATTTGAGTAATACATGTAGAAAAACATTTCGAAACCTTTTGGACAGAGTGTATTGGTTTATGGCTTTAGGATAGTAAGAGCAGAGCAGAAGATTACCGGTAAAGGGCTTATCAACCTAAGTTGAGGCAGCCGAAGGTCTAAAGGAATTGGAGAGGAGTTATGAGGGTTAGTTGGACAACAAGAAACTAAGTTGTACCGGATGATGAGAAGTGGTCTATTTTAAATTACTTTTAATAATTTTTTTTAGACTACTAAAAAAAACTAATAAACTGAGCAAATTCATAAGGCATAATTTGTCACTCAATAAAAGATAACCGTAGCATAAACCATGAACCAAGATATAACATTATTTTACAGTTAAAAACTTCGAAAAAATCCTAGAAGAAGAGTAAAGTGATCGTAAGTTTTGATCAGAGGTCGCCGATCTACGGCTCACTGACAAATTTGAACTTACTCGCTACTATTTGTGATTGAGAAGACAATATTATCCATTTAAAAAATGATTTGTTACGTAAACGAAAAACTGAAATGGGGTGGGGTGAAGACTATTTTATGTTATTGTGGTGAACATGTGAGTCAACCTGTACAAAAATAAAATATGTGAAAATAAAAATTAGGTCAATCAGTCTTTAAAAATATAGTTAAGTATGATGCAACTATAAAATATATTCAAGATTTATGTTCCTTTAACAACTATTCAAGGTTGATACCTTTAAAATAAATGTTAGTCAAAGGAACAATAATATTTTATAAATTTAAGTTTATTTAAATTCAGGATGGACTGAAATTTGTAGCACAGAATGTTTTAAATTCTGTTTATGCTACACATAAACCTTAACAATCCATGTTTTTATTTTATAATAATAATAAAATAAATGGTGTGTTGTTAAAACTATCGTTATTGTTATTGAATTTTAAAGTAATATTATATTTTGTACTAATAATTAAATTATTAGTATGGTGCTTGGATACGTAAATATTTTTCTAGTGTAGTTTTAATTTAAATTAAACATTTTTATTAAACTCTCGCTGGTACTACTGAAAAATAAATACAATAAAACTGGTATGGAGATATTTAGTCGTTTTGAAAATATGACCACGGACAAAATTATTTGAGAATCAATTTTATTTAAGAAAATTTGCAAACTTACAAGAGGCCAAGGACCTAACTTCATTGTTTAGGTTTAATGGTTTGCTCTAGCGATTGCATATGGGTCATAATTTTTTCACCTTATTGTAAATTGTAATCTTGAGTTTAATTTAAATTTGAAACAAATCTTTTTCATTCTAAAGTGAAAATAATGATCAAATTCAAATTTTCATGGGCCTCTAGACCTGTGCATGAACTTTATTCACGAGCTTCATTTATTCACTAGTGGCTATTAGCTTCGTGGAGGATTCGAACGTTATACCAAGTACTCCGTATCTGCAGTCTACTTAGCCAATACGCCAGCCAACCCTCAAATCTGTTACGTATTCAAGGTCACACAGAACCCCAATTACTGCGCATTGATGAAATTTACTGCAACCTAACTTCATCTATATTTAAGTCTATCTAACTTCACGTGTATTTACGCTTACCCCACTTCACTTACATTACGGCAACCTAGCATAATTATATTTACGATGTATTTACCATACAGTGGTATTGACCCACACACATACACGTATTAACCCACCCACTCACCCATACACATACAGTGGTATGTTAGGTAACCGTAAATCTTCACTTGTATTTACGGCTACCTAACATAATTGTATTTACTATTCCCTAACTTCACCAGTATTTACGGCTACAAAAGTATATAAGTATCAATTTTACTTAAGAAAATTTGCAAACTTACAAAAGGCCAAGGACCTAAGATTGTTTAGGTTTACTGGTTTGGATTAAACCAACGTCCCTGCTATCTACCATCACCTTTATTTACGTTTCCCTAACTTCACTTGTATTTACGGGCACCTAATACATTATTTACGGCTTCCTAACCTAACTGCAGCCTTATGGCACGAGTCTTAAGCCGTTAAACCTAAACCAAGTGTCATTTCGCCCTCTTGAGAAAAAGGTCGAAGACTCGTGTCATATTTTTCTTTGTAGTGTATTAACTATACATCTGAACAATCTTTGTTTTAGTTAAATTACGAATGGCTTTTAGAAGTCATATATGCATAATATAACGTATAAGATACATTATCTCTGGTCTACTTAGACAAGCCAATTGTTTTTTGTAAGCTCGTTAGAGCAACGGCTTGGTACGACTTCTGAACCTTGAGAGTGACAAATGGTTGAATGAAACTTAGCATGGCCACTCGATTGTAGTGTATCGACTTTAGAGCACATTCAGTGTAGTTTTTGTTGTTTAATTGTATATATCATTAACTATTTTATGAAGTTTTATTTAAAAAATAAAAATTATTAGATAATTTTAAAAATAATCATTTATATTCAATTAGAATTTGGAGATAGATTTTTGGTTAAACAAGGAATTTTGAGTCCTCACACGTAGCCTACTATCAATGGGGTATTGCAAAATACGATATTACAGTAAAAACGTGTGCTTCCTCTACGGAATGGAATTTCCATTTTATAGGAACGAATACATATTTTTGTATAGGACCGAATCCATATTTTTTCGTTATTTATTGAACAAAATTTGTGTATGAGTTGTCATTTTAAACGTTATCATATTGCGTATTAAGTTTGCTTACACTATGTCCTGGTTGTTTGTATTGAAATTTTGAATGTAAATACCACAAACATTTTAAGGACGATACAGCCAAAATTTTGTCACTCTAACGGTTTATTTGCTGAGTATTTATATAATGTCAATTGCGGTTTCGCCGGCGTGGTGGCTCAGTAGCTAAGGCTTCGGACTGCGGAGGGTAAGTTCCAAGGTTCGAATCCCCACTGAGCCAACGGTCGGTACTTTACTCCTTGTATAAAGTTCATGAACAGGCCTGTAGGTCCATGTGAACTGGCGAGTGAAGTTAAAAAAATTAAATATAAAATAATATCTGTGAAAAACCATAAACATTTCATGAACAGTTGTTTAGTCCAACATTTACTGTAACAGTTTATTAGTTGAGTATTTATAAGGTGTCCGTTACGGTTTTAGATAAGAAACTGTAATTACCTTTTGAAAAATATATATTATTGATTTTTATATACCCATTATTTATTACTGTTTTATCAGAATATCTTTCTACAATTTGTTATACAATATTATTAATAATCTATCATATTAGAAACGAGATAAATAATAAACGACAACAATTATTTCTTATGAATTATAAGAGAACATTTTCCTTTTCACTAATATAAATTACTACTTAAGAGTCTGCAGAGGCTGTCGGACATGTTGGTTTAATCCCGTAAGAACAATATTATTTGCGAATCCATATTTTTTCTTTATTTATTGAGAACAAAATTTGTGTATGAGTTGTCATTTTAAACGTCATCATATTGCGTATTAAGTTTGCTTTAAATATTTTAAATACATACGCCTAGTTTTGAAAAATATGCGAAAATAAAAATCTCAAACTAAATATTTTTTTATGTTTTTTTGAATAAAACTAATTAGAAAATTGCAGAGCAAGTCCAACGCTCAGTTTTGTTCTTGATCAAATTAAATTTGTTTGGAAAAATACGTTTAAAAATAACTGTGTATTTCGGATAGGCGTGATCGTATGTCCAGTTCAAATATAACATTGTTCTAATAGGATTAAAACCAACATTGCCGACAGTCTCTGACAGCCTCTGCAGACTCTTAAACAGTAAAAATAATTGTATAGCAACCATGTAATATGTTTTTATTGTAGTACAAAATGTGTTGTTGAAACTTTACTGCAATCTCTTTAATTGCAGTTAAACGAATTATTATTTACCTTATTTACATTAAATTTACATTATTTACCTTATTTAAAAGATTATTAAATAATCTTTTAAATAAGGTAAATAATGTTTCATTTGCCGAAAGTATATCAAATTACCAGTTATATATAGAAAAACGGTTTGGCTAAAATTCATAAATTAGTAAAAATAAAGTGATGATAAAGTTTTAAAACAGTTTGTTTGTAATGAACCAATTAAATAAATGATAAGTGAAAATTAGGATAAGCATTGAGAAGTAAAATGCAATAAAACTTTTATTAATAATTTATTAATACATTTGAATTAATTTTAATAAATTTATTAAACCTATAATACATTTCCCATCTCTTAATCAATTATGAAGATCTAAATAATACATTGTTTCTAAAATTTATTAATAGCGGTAATCAATGATGTGAGACCATCGTTTGATATACAAATGCAATACATTGATTAGTTTAGCATAGTATTAATTATAATACGCTAAAAATTAAAATATTTTTATGATTTTAAGGGGCCAATTGATTTATCTAAACAACAACATTGATTTATTAGAACGAAACATAATTCAAATCCAGTTAAATTTAACCCTTTATTTCAATATACTAGTAATAAAACAGCAACACCCACAAAAATCTTGGCACTGAGAAACTGAATAAAATATTACCAATAAAGATGTAAATAGTCTGGACTTACAAGGAGCGTGATGACCTTGGTTTGTGATCGCATGGTGACCAATAACTCCACAGGCTGTACAACTGACATCTTATAACTAGATCACTTACCTCCCCACCTGGCCAACTCCGCCCCGCCACCATCAGCTGTTTTCACCCGCGAAGCAATTCCCATCGGTCCCCACCTATCGCTAATGTGACCACTAACAGATACCCTGAACAAACAAGTCACGTGGAGCGAGCCTTTCACAGGACAAATAAAGGAAATAGTCAGCTGGTACAGAGATTTGTTGTGTTTACTTGTTTTGGTCGTCATTCTTGTTAATGTTGGAAGAGAGTATTGCTTTCAAGCCGACCTCGTAAGTGTAGTTACGGAGACGACCTCGTCAGTGTAGTTACGAAGGATTAACGATTATTATTGATGATCTTTTGGATACCGGTATAATTGATCTACATTCAACAAAAAATTATGTCTGGGGGCCTCTTTCATCAAGAGTAATACTTGGAACGATGGGATGTGAAATATCGTATATCGTATTTGTCAGCAAGAATAGCATTTGTATAGTTATTGGATGTGACTTGGAATGTCTTGTATTAGTGGATTTATTAGAAAATGTATCACTATTGAACTTCAGCTTCATAAGATGATATGGCCTTTTAAATGGTACTAATCACCTTCAATTATCCAATCTTAACAAATATTATCAATGTTGACCTCAACGTGTATCAGATGTAATGAACTCATAAGTCTCAGTACTCATCGCTTCCAATGTTACACTCTTAACAAATATTATCAATGTTAAACTCAACGTGTATCAGATGAAATGAACTCATAAGTCGTCTCAATACTCATCGCTTCCAATGATACACTATTAAACAAATATTATCAATGTTGAACTCAATGTGTATCAGATGAAATGAACTCATAAGTCGTCTCAATACTCATCGCTTCCAATGATACACTATTAAACAAATATTATCAATGTTGAACTCAATGTGTATCAGATGAAATGAACTCATAAGTCTCAGTACTCATCGCTTCCAATGTTACACTCTTAACAAATATTATCAATGTTGAACTCAACGTGTATCAGATGCAGTGAACTCATAAGTCTCAGTACTCATCGCTTCCAATGATACACTATTAAACAAATATTATCAATGTTGAACTCAACGTGTATCAGATGCAGTGAACACATAAGGCTCATTACTCATCGCATCCAATGATACATTCTTAACAAATATTCTCAACGTTGAACATAACATTCGTCAGATGCAGTGTACACATGAAGGCTCAATACTCGTCTAGTCTATGGATACACTCTTAACAAATATTCTCAAAGTTGAACACAACATTCGACATATGCAGTGTACACATGAAGGCTCAATACTCCTCTAGTCTATGGATACACTCTTAACAAATATTCTCAAAGTTGAACACAACATTCGTCAGATGCAGTGTACACATGAAGGCTCAATACTCGTCTAGTCTATGGATACACTCTTAACAAATATTCTCAAAGTTGAACACAACATTCGTCAGATGCAGTGTACACATGAAGGCTCAATACTCGTCTAGTCTATGGATACACTCTTAACAAATATTCTCAATGTTGAACACATCATTCGTCAGATGCTGTTTACACAAGAAGGCTCAATATTCGTCTCGTCCAATGATACACTCTTAACAAATATTCTCAATGTTGAACACAACATTCGTCAGATGCTGTTTACACAAGAAGGCTCAATATTCGTCTCGTCCAATGATACACTCTTAACAAATATTCTCAATGTTGAACACAACATTCGTCAGATGCTGTTTACACATGAAGGCTCAATACTCCTCTAGTCTATGGATACACTCTTAACAAATATTCTCAAAATTGAACACAACATTCGTCAGATGCAGTGTAGACATGAAGGCTCAATACTCCTCTAGTCTATGGATACACTCTTAACAAATATTCTCAAAGTTGAACACAACATTCGTCAGATGCAGTGTACACATGAAGGCTCAATACTCCTCTAGTCTATGGATACACTCTTAACAAATATTCTCAAAGTTGAACACAACATTCGTCAGATGCAGTGTACACATGAAGGCTCAATACTCGTCTAGTCTATGGATACACTCTTAACAAATATTCTCAAAGTTGAACACAACATTCGTCAGATGCAGTGTACACATGAAGGCTCAATACTCGTCTAGTCTATGGATACACTCTTAACAAATATTCTCAATGTTGAACACATCATTCGTCAGATGCTGTTTACACAAGAAGGCTCAATATTCGTCTCGTCCAATGATACACTCTTAACAAATATTCTCAATGTTGAACACAACATTCGTCAGATGCTGTTTACACAAGAAGGCTCAATATTCGTCTCGTCCAATGATACACTCTTAACAAATATTCTCAATGTTGAACACAACATTCGTCAGATGCTGTTTACACATGAAGGCTCAGTACTCGTCTCGTCCAATGATACACTCTTAACAAATATTCTCAATGTTGAACACAACATTCGTCAGATGCTGTTTACACAAGAAGGCTCAATATTCGTCTCGTCCAATGATACACTCTTAACAAATATTCTCAATGTTGAACACAACATTCGTCAGATGCTGTTTACACATGAAGGCTCAGTACTCGTCTCGTCCAATGATACACTCTTAACAAATATTCTAAATGTTGAACACAACATTCGTCAGATGCTGTTTACACATGAAGGCTCAGTACTCGTCTCGTCCAACGATACACTCTTAACAAATATTCTCAATGTTGAACACAACATTCGTCAGATGCTGTTTACACAAGAAGGCTCAATATTCGTCTCGTCCAATGATACACTCTTAACAAATATTCTCAATGTTGAACACAACATTCGTCAGATGCTGTTTACACATGAAGGCTCAGTACTCGTCTCGTCCAATGATACACTCTTAACAAATATTCTAAATGTTGAACACAACATTCGTCAGATGCTGTTTATACATGAAGGCTCAGTACTCGTCTCGTCCAATGATACACTCTTAACAAATATTCTCAATGTTGAACACAACATTCGTCAGATGCTGTTTACACATGAAGGCTCAGTACTCGTCTCGTCCAATCATAAGCATTTAAGAAATATTCTCATTGATGAACTCAACCTTCGTCAGATGCACTGTACACTTGAAGGCTCAGTGCACGTCTCGTCCACTTAAGGAATATTCTCATTGTTGAACTCAACCTTCTTCAGATCCACTGTACACACAAAGGAGTTAATGTGATGGAGTTTCCATATGGAAACTCAGTAGACAAGTCCAAATGTAAATATAATTTTCATTTGTGTCAATCTTATTATCTGAAACAAGATTGACAATTGACAAGATTGAAATCAACATTGATTGACAAGATTGAATGTACGGAAAATTTTTTTTTCTCCAACGATTTTTAGTTTTTAATTTTTTGGGGTGTTTCCAACCACGAGAAATCGATTGGCACCGGTCTCAACCCTGGAAAAATTCTGATTTATGTCCCAGAGGCTCATACTCACCGTTTTATCGACTTCTATCTGAAAAACAATATGGAACTATTATTGAAAGTGTGGTATCAAACTATAGATATTTATCTCCTAAATCACATTATACCATTATATTATGGAAGAGACAACATTTAAGGGATATGCTCCCCTCCCCAAATAAAAACATGTTGAAAAACTTAAAGTTGGGTAATGTTACCATAATACACCCAGTTGGGGTATCAAATTTAAGATATTCGTATCTTAATTACTAATATACCATCAAATGTTAGAAAAGAATATGTTTATGGGCTCCAATGCCCCAAAAACCAAGATTCATGGTCATACTGCTTAAGAATACTAGTGAGGCTGTCGACCGATCTTCGTCACGAGGCGAAATGCCGAGGTCCACAAATGGGACTGTAGCAGAGTGCCTTGGTGAGGCCGTAGGCTGACCTCTCCCACGAGGCAGCAGGCCGAGATCCGCAAAGGGGCTAAAGGTAAATACGGAAGACCTCCGAAACGAAATTTATTAATAACTTACAAGGAAGAGCAACAACAAACGAACCTCAGGATCCTCTGGGATATATGGATACTACCTCTTCAGTTTCTAAACATCAACTGAGTGAACGTGGTCCCGGTACTAGTTACTAAAACGTATACAGTTGTAGTTGATGTAAAACAATTAATTCGTCTGGATGCGGTGATTCAACTGTCGCGGGTAAACAGAAGACCCAGTCATCTCCCTCCCAGGGGGTCCGGAAGATGTTCAGACGCGTTTCACCTCACCACACGTGACGCTTTGTGGCAATGAAAGGCTTTGTGCATTTCTATCACAGCTGACATATGGATGTCTCACTGCAGCGCTCTTCTACACTTTCGTTCCCATCATATCCCAGTAAAAAATCATGAACGTTTGTTTCTGTATTTACTTAAAATCGACGCCCTTTTGCGAGAACAGAATAATGTCCTAAGATCTATACTGTACACCATATAGTTCAATATAATAATACCTCAGATGTGTTGTGTGCCTTAACAAACAATTAATTTGTTATATGGAAATAATTGTATACATATATATCATGAGAGTGAAGGCTCTGAATATTCAATCCACGAGTACCTTCTTCATATTGCAGAGGAAAGAATACAGAGATTCTTTATTAGAATCTACCTACATAAAAGAGGGCATTGTGCCTGAATTTGAAAATAATATTCGTCTACAAGTATATAAGTGGGTGGGTGTGTCAATACCAACGTACATGTATGGGTGGGTTGGTATTGACCCACCCATACACGTACAGTGGTATTGACACACCCACCTACTTATTTGCGACAGTGGTATTGACCCACCCATACCCTTACGGTGGTATTGACACTCCCACCTACTTTATACACGTTCGGTGATATTGACACGTCCACTTAACTACACAGGTACAGTAGCATTGACCCACCCACCTACTTATTATACACGTTCGGTGGTATTGACACGGCCACTTAACTACATAGGTACAGTGGTATTGACCCACCCACCTACTTATTATACACGTTCGGTGGTATTGACACGTCCCATTAGCTACACAAGTACAGTGGTATTGACACTCCCATACAAGTACGATGTATTGACACGTCCACTTAACTACACAGGTACAGTGGTATTGACCCACCCACCTACTTATTATACACGTTAGGTGGTATTGACACGTCCACTTAACTACACAGGTACAGTAGCATTGACCCACCCACCTACTTATTATACACGTTCGGTGATATTGACACGTCCACTTAACTACATAGGTACAGTGGTATTGACCCACCCACCTACTTATTATACACGTTCGGTGGTATTGACACGTCCACTTAACTACACAGGTACAGTGGTATTGACACACCCATACAAGTACGATGTATTGACACGTCCAATTAACTACACAGGTACAGTGGTATTGACCCACCCACCTACTTATTATACACGTTCGGTGGTATTGACACGTCCACTTAACTACACAGGTACAGTGGTATTGACACACCCATACAAGTACGATGTATTGACACGTCCACTTAACTACACAGGTACAGTGGTATTGACCCACCCACCTACTTATTATACACGTTAGGTGATATTGACACGTCCACTTAACTACACAGGTACAGTGGTATTGACCCACCCACCTACTTATTATACACGTTAGGTGGTATTGACACGTCCACTTAACTACACAGGTACAGTAGCATTGACCCACCCACCTACTTATTATACACGTTCGGTGATATTGACATGTCCCATTAGCTACACAAGTACAGTGGTATTGACACACCCATACAAGTACGATGTATTGACACGTCCACTTAACTACACAGGTACAGTGGTATTGACCCACCCACCTACTTATTATACACGTTCGGTGATATTGACACGTCCACTTAACTACACAGGTACAGTGGTATTGACCCACCCACCTACTTATTATACACATTCGGTGATATTGACACGTCCCATTAGCTACACAAGTACAGTGGTATTGACACACCCATACAAGTACGATGTATTGACACGTCCACTTAACTACATAGGTACAGTGGTATTGACCCACCCACCTACTTATTATACACGTTCGGTGATATTGACACGTCCACTTAACTACACAGGTACAGTGGTATTGACACTCCCACCTACTTATTATACACGTTCGGTGATATTGACACGTCCACTTAACTACACAGGTACAGTGGTATTGACACTCCCACCTACTTATTATACACGTTCGGTGATATTGACACGTCCACTTAACTACACAGGTACAGTAGCATTGACCCACCCACCTACTTATTATACACGTTCGGTGGTATTGACACGTCCACTTTACTACATAGGTACAGTGGTATTGACCCACCCACCTACTTATTATACACGTTCGGTGATATTGACACGTCCACTTAACTACACAAGTACAGTAGCATTGACCCACCCACCTACTTATTATATACGTTCGGTGATATTGACACGTCCACTTAACTACATAGGTACAGTGGTATTGACCCACCCACCTACTTATTATACACGTCCGGTGATATTGACACGTCCACTTAACTACATAGGTACAGTGGTATTGACACTCCCACCTACTTATTATACACGTTCGGTGATATTGACACGTCCACTTAACTACATAGGTACAGTGGTATTGACACTCCCACCTACTTATTATACACGTTCGGTGATATTGACACGTCCACTTAACTACACAGGTACAGTGGTATTGACCCACCCACCTACTTATTATACACGTTCGGTGATATTGACACGTCTACTTAACTACACAGGTACAGTGGTATTGACCCACCCACCTACTTATTATACACGTTCGGTGATATTGACACGTCCACTTAACTACACAGGTACAGTAGCATTGACCCACCCACCTACTTATTATACACGTTCGGTGATATTGACACGTCCACTTAACTACATAGGTACAGTGGTATTGACACTCCCACCTACTTATTATACACGTTCGGTGATATTGACACGTCCACTTAACTACAGAGGTACAGTAGCATTGACCCACCCACCTACTTATTATACACGTTCGGTGGTATTGACACGTCCACTTAACTACGTAGGTACAGTGGTATTGACCCACCCACCTACTTATTATACACGTTCGGTGGTATTGACACGTCCCATTAGCTACACAAGTACAGTGGTATTGACACACCCATACAAGTACGATGTATTGACACGTCCACTTAACTACACAGGTACAGTGGTATTGACCCACCCACCTACTTATTATACACTTTCGGTGATATTGACACGTCCACTTAACTACACAGGTACAGTAGCATTGACCCACCCACCTACTTATTATACACGTTCGGTGGTATTGACACGTCCACTTAACTACACAGGTACAGTGGTATTGACACACCCATACAAGTACGATGTATTGACACGTCCACTTAACTACACAGGTACAGTGGTATTGACCCACCCACCTACTTATTATACACGTTAGGTGGTATTGACACGTCCACTTAACTACACAGGTACAGTGGTATTGACACACCCATACAAGTACGATGTATTGACACGTCCACTTAACTACACAGGTACAGTGGTTTTGACACACCCACCTACTTATTATACATGTTGGGTGGTATTGACACGTCCACTTAACTAAAAAGGTATAGTGGTATTGACCCACCCACCTACTTTATACACGTTAGGTGGTATTGACACGTCCACTTAACTACACAAGTACAGTGGTATTGACACACCCACCTACTTATTATACACGTTCGGTGATATTGACATGTCCCATTAGCTACACAAGTACAGTGGTATTGACACACCCATACAAGTACGATGTATTGACACGTCCACTTAACTACACAGGTACAGTGGTATTGACCCACCCACCTACTTATTATACACGTTCGGTGATATTGACACGTCCACTTAACTACACAGGTACAGTGGTATTGACCCACCCACCTACTTATTATACACATTCGGTGATATTGACACGTCCCATTAGCTACACAAGTACAGTGGTATTGACACACCTATAAAAGTACGATGTATTGACACGTCCACTTAACTACACAGGTACAGTGGTATTGACCCACCCACCTACTTATTATACACGTTCGGTGATATTGACACGTCCACTTAACTACACAGGTACAGTGGTATTGACCCACCCACCTACTTATTATACACGTTCGGTGATATTGACACGTCCACTTAACTACACAGGTACAGTGGTATTGACCCACCCACCTACTTATTATACACGTTCGGTGATATTGACACGTCCACTTAACTACACAGGTACAGTAGCATTGACCCACCCACCTACTTATTATACACGTTCGGTGGTATTGACACGTCCACTTTACTACATAGGTACAGTAGTATTGACCCACCCACCTACTTTATACACGTTCGGTGATATTGACACGTCCACTTAACTACACAGGTACAGTGGTATTGACCCACCCACCTACTTATTATACACATTCGGTGATATTGACACGTCCCATTAGCTACACAAGTACAGTGGTATTGACACACCCATACAAGTACGATGTATTGACACGTCCACTTAACTACACAAGTACAGTAGCATTGACCCACCCACCTACTTATTATATACGTTCGGTGATATTGACACGTCCACTTAACTACATAGGTACAGTGGTATTGACCCACCCACCTACTTATTATACACGTTCGGTGATATTGACACGTCCACTTAACTACATAGGTACAGTGGTATTGACACTCCCACCTACTTATTATACACGTTCGGTGGTATTGACACGTCCACTTAACTACATAGGTACAGTGGTATTGACACTCCCACCTACTTATTATACACGTTCGGTGATATTGACACGTCCACTTAACTACACAGGTACAGTGGTATTGACCCACCCACCTACTTATTATACACGTTCGGTGATATTGACACGTCCACTTAACTACACAGGTACAGTGGTATTGACCCACCCACCTACTTACTATACACGTTCGGTGATATTGACACGTCCACTTAACTACACAGGTACAGTAGCATTGACCCACCCACCTACTTATTATACACGTTCGGTGATATTGACACGTCCACTTAACTACATAGGTACAGTGGTATTGACACTCCCACCTACTTATTATACACGTACGGTGATATTGACACGTCCACTTAACTACACAGGTACAGTAGCATTGACCCACCCACCTACTTATTATACACGTTCGGTGGTATTGACACGGCCACTTAACTACATAGGTACAGTGGTATTGACCCACCCACCTACTTATTATACACGTTCGGTGGTATTGACACGTCCCATTAGCTACACAAGTACAGTGGTATTGACACTCCCATACAAGTACGATGTATTGACACGTCCACTTAACTACACAGGTACAGTGGTATTGACCCACCCACCTACTTATTATACACGTTAGGTGGTATTGACACGTCCACTTAACTACACAGGTACAGTAGCATTGACCCACCCACCTATTTTATACACGTTCGGTGATATTGACACGTCCACTTAACTACACAGGTACAGTGGTATTGACCCACCCACCTACTTTATACACGTTCGGTGGTATTGACACGTCCACTTAACTACACAGGTACAGTGGTATTGACCCACCCACCTTTTTTATACACGTTCAGTGGTATTGACACGTCCACTTAACTACACAGGTACAGTGGTATTGACCCACCCACCTTTTTTATACACGTTTGGTGATATTGACACGTCCACTTAACTACACAGGTACAGTAGTATTGACCCACCCACCTACTTTATACACGTTCGGTGGTATTGACACGTCCACTTTACTACATAGGTACAGTGGTATTGACCCACCCACCTACTTATTATACACGTTCGGTGATATTGACACGTCCACTTAACTACACAAGTACAGTAGCATTGACCCACCCACCTACTTATTATATACGTTCGGTGATATTGACACGTCCACTTAACTACATAGGTACAGTAGTATTGACCCACCCACCTACTTATTATACACGTTCGGTGATATTGACACGTCCACTTAACTACATAGGTACAGTGGTATTGACACTCCCACCTACTTATTATACACGTTCGGTGATATTGACACGTCCACTTAACTACATAGGTACAGTGGTATTGACACTCCCACCTACTTATTATACACGTTCGGTGATATTGACACGTCCACTTAACTACACAGGTACAGTGGTATTGACCCACCCACCTACTTATTATACACGTTCGGTGATATTGACACGTCCACTTAACTACACAGGTACAGTGGTATTGACCCACCCACCTACTTATTATACACGTTCGGTGATATTGACACGTCCACTTAACTACACAGGTTCAGTAGCATTGACCCACCCACCTACTTATTATACACGTTCGGTGATATTGACACGTCCACTTAACTACATAGGTACAGTGGTATTGACACTCCCACCTACTTATTATACACGTTCGGTGATATTGACACGTCCACTTAACTACACAGGTACAGTAGCATTGACCCACCCACCTACTTATTATACACGTTCGGTGGTATTGACACGGCCACTTAACTACATAGGTACAGTGGTATTGACCCACCCACCTACTTATTATACACGTTCGGTGGTATTGACACGTCCCATTAGCTACACAAGTACAGTGGTATTGACACTCCCATACAAGTACGATGTATTGACACGTCCACTTAACTACACAGGTACAGTGGTATTGACCCACCCACCTACTTATTATACACGTTAGGTGGTATTGACACGTCCACTTAACTACACAGGTACAGTAGCATTGACCCACCCACCTACTTATTATACACGTTCGGTGGTATTGACACGTCTACTTAACTACATAGGTACAGTGGTATTGACCCACCCACCTACTTATTATACACGTTCGGTGGTATTGACACGTCCACTTAACTACACAGGTACAGTAGCATTGACCCACCCACCTACTTATTATACACGTTCGGTGATATTGACATGTCCCATTAGCTACACAAGTACAGTGGTATTGACACACCCATACAAGTACGATGTATTGACACGTCCACTTAACTACACAGGTACAGTGGTATTGACCCACCCACCTACTTATTATACACGTTCGGTGATATTGACACGTCCACTTAACTACACAGGTACAGTGGTATTGACCCACCCACCTACTTATTATACACATTCGGTGATATTGACACGTCCTATTAGCTACACAAGTACAGTGGTATTGACACACCAATACAAGTACGATGTATTGACACGTCCACTTAACTACACAGGTACAGTGGTATTGACCCACCCACCTACTTATTATACACGTTCGGTGATATTGACACGTCCACTTAACTACACAGGTACAGTGGTATTGACCCACCCACCTACTTATTATACACGTTCGGTGATATTGACACGTCCACTTAACTACACAGGTACAGTGGTATTGACCCACCCACCTACTTATTATACACGTTCGGTGATATTGACACGTCCACTTAACTACACAGGTACAGTAGCATTGACCCACCCACCTACTTATTATACACGTTCGGTGGTATTGACACGTCCACTTTACTACATAGGTACAGTGGTATTGACCCACCCACCTACTTATTATACACGTTCGGTGATATTGACACGTCCACTTAACTACACAAGTACAGTAGCATTGACCCACCCACCTACTTATTATATACGTTCGGTGATATTGACACGTCCACTTAACTACATAGGTACAGTGGTATTGACCCACCCACCTACTTATTATACACGTTCGGTGATATTGACACGTCCACTTAACTACACAGGTACAGTGGTATTGACACTCCCACCTACTTATTATACACGTTCGGTGATATTGACACGTCCACTTAACTACATAGGTACAGTGGTATTGACACTCCCACCTACTTATTATACACGTTCGGTGATATTGACACATCCACTTAACTACACAGGTACAGTGGTATTGACCCACCCACCTACTTATTATACACGTTCGGTGATATTGACACGTCCACTTAACTACACAGGTACAGTGGTATTGACCCAACCACCTACTTATTATACACGTTCGGTGATATTGACACGTCCACTTAACTACACAGGTACAGTAGCATTGACCCACCCACCTACTTATTATACACGTTCGGTGGTATTGACACGTCCACTTTACTACGTAGGTACAGTGGTATTGACCCACCCACCTACTTATTATACACGTTCGGTGATATTGACACGTCCACTTAACTACACAAGTACAGTAGCATTGACCCACCCACCTACTTATTATATACGTTCGGTGATATTGACACGTCCACTTAACTACACAGGTACAGTGGTATTGACCCACCCACCTACTTATTATACACGTTCGGTGATATTGACACGTCCACTTAACTACACAGGTACAGTGGTATTGACCCACCCACCTACTTATTATACACATTCGGTGATATTGACACGTCCCATTAGCTACACAAGTACAGTGGTATTGACACACCCATACAAGTACGATGTATTGACACGTCCACTTAACTACACAGGTACAGTGGTATTGACCCACCCACCTACTTATTATACACGTTCGGTGATATTGACACGTCCACTTAACTACACAGGTACAGTGGTATTGACCCACCCACCTACTTATTATACACGTTCGGTGATATTGACACGTCCACTTAACTACACAGGTACAGTGGTATTGACCCACCCACCTACTTATTATACACGTTCGGTGATATTGACACGTCCACTTAACTACACAGGTACAGTAGCATTGACCCACCCACCTACTTATTATACACGTTCGGTGGTATTGACACGTCCACTTTACTACATAGGTACAGTGGTATTGACCCACCCACCTACTTATTATACACGTTCGGTGATATTGACACGTCCACTTAACTACACAAGTACAGTAGCATTGACCCACCCACCTACTTATTATATACGTTCGGTGATATTGACACGTCCACTTAACTACATAGGTACAGTGGTATTGACCCACCCACCTACTTATTATACACGTTCGGTGATATTGACACGTCCACTTAACTACATAGGTACAGTGGTATTGACACTCCCACCTACTTATTATACACGTTCGGTGATATTGACACGTCCACTTTACTACATAGGTACAGTAGTACTGACACTCCCACCTACTTATTATACACGTTCAGTGATATTGACACGTCCACCTAACTACACAGGTACAGTGGTATTGACCCACCCACCTACTTATTATACACGTTCGGTGATATTGACACGTCCACTTAACTACACAGGTACAGTGGTATTGACCCACCCACCTACTTATTATACACGTTCGGTGATATTGACACGTCCACTTAACTACACAGGTACAGTAGCATTGACCCACCCACCTACTTATTATACACGTTCGGTGATATTGACACGTCCACTTAACTACATAGGTACAGTGGTATTGACACTCCCACCTACTTATTATACACGTTCGGTGATATTGACACGTCCACTTAACTACACAGGTACAGTAGCATTGACCCACCCACCTACTTATTATACACGTTCGGTGGTATTGACACGGCCACTTAACTACATAGGTACAGTGGTATTGACCCACCCACCTACTTATTATACACGTTCGGTGGTATTGACACGTCCCATTAGCTACACAAGTACAGTGGTATTGACACTCCCATACAAGTACGATGTATTGACACGTCCACTTAACTACACAGGTACAGTGGTATTGACCCACCCACCTACTTATTATACACGTTAGGTGGTATTGACACGTCCACTTAACTACACAGGTACAGTAGTATTGACCCACCCACCTACTTTATACACGTTCGGTGATATTGACACGTCCACTTAACTACACAGGTACAGTGGTATTGACCCACCCACCTACTTTATACACGTTCGGTGGTATTGACACGTCCACTTAACTACACAGGTACAGTGGTATTGACACACCCATACAAGTACGGTGGTACTGACACGTCCACTTAACTACACAGGTACAGTAGTATTGACCCACCCACCTACTTTATACACGTTCGGTGGTATTGACACGTCCACTTAACTACACAGGTACAGTGGTATTGACACACCCATACAAGTACGGTGTATTGACACGTCCACTTAACTACACAGGTACAGTGGTATTGACCCACCCACCTACTTATTATACACGTTAGGTGATATTGACACGTCCACTTAACTACACAGGTACAGTGGTATTGACCCACCCACCTACTTATTATACACGTTAGGTGGTATTGACACGTCCACTTAACTACACAGGTACAGTAGCATTGACCCACCCACCTACTTATTATACACGTTCGGTGATATTGACATGTCCCATTAGCTACACAAGTACAGTGGTATTGACACACCCATACAAGTACGATGTATTGACACGTCCACTTAACTACACAGGTACAGTGGTATTGACCCACCCACCTACTTATTATACACGTTCGGTGATATTGACACGTCCACTTAACTACACAGGTACAGTGGTATTGACCCACCCACCTACTTATTATACACATTCGGTGATATTGACACGTCCCATTAGCTACACAAGTACAGTGGTATTGACACACCCATACAAGTACGATGTATTGACACGTCCACTTAACTACACAGGTACAGTGGTATTGACCCACCCACCTACTTATTATACACGTTCGGTGATATTGACACGTCCACTTAACTACACAGGTACAGTGGTATTGACCCACCCACCTACTTATTATACACGTTCGTGATATTGACACGTCCACTTAACTACACAGGTACAGTAGTATTGACCCACCCACCTACTTATTATACACGTTCGGTGGTATTGACACGTCCACTTTACTACATAGGTACAGTGGTATTGACCCACCCACCTACTTATTATACACGTTCGGTGATATTGACACGTCCACTTAACTACACAAGTACAGTAGCATTGACCCACCCACCTACTTATTATACACGTTCGGTGATATTGACACGTCCACTTAACTACATAGGTACAGTGGTATTGACCCACCCACCTACTTATTATACACGTTCGGTGATATTGACACGTCCACTTAACTACACAGGTACAGTGGTATTGACCCACCCACCTACTTATTATACACGTTCGGTGATATTGACACGTCCACTTAACTACACAGGTACAGTAGCATTGACCCACCCACCTACTTATTATACACGTTCGGTGGTATTGACACGTCCACTTTACTACATAGGTACAGTGGTATTGACCCACCCACCTACTTATTATACACGTTCGGTGATATTGACACGTCTACTTAACTACACAAGTACAGTAGCATTGACCCACCCACCTACTTATTATATACGTTCGGTGATATTGACACGTCCACTTAACTACATAGGTACAGTGGTATTGACCCACCCACCTACTTATTATACACGTTCGGTGATATTGACACGTCCACTTAACTACATAGGTACAGTGGTATTGACACTCCCACCTACTTATTATACACGTTCGGTGATATTGACACGTCCACTTAACTACATAGGTACAGTGGTATTGACACTCCCACCTACTTATTATACACGTTCGGTGATATTGACACGTCCACTTAACTACACAGGTACAGTGGTATTGACCCACCCACCTACTTATTATACACGTTCGGTGATATTGACACGTCCACTTAACTACACAGGTACAGTGGTATTGACCCACCCACCTACTTATTATACACGTTCGGTGATATTGACACGTCCACTTAACTACACAGGTACAGTAGCATTGACCCACCCACCTACTTATTATACACGTTCGGTGATATTGACACGTCCACTTAACTACATAGGTACAGTGGTATTGACACTCCCACCTACTTATTATACACGTTCGGTGATATTGACACGTCCACTTAACTACACAGGTACAGTAGCATTGACCCACCCACCTACTTATTATACACGTTCGGTGGTAATGACACGGCCACTTAACTACATAGGTACAGTGGTATTGACCCACCCACCTACTTATTATACACGTTCGGTGGTATTGACACGTCCCATTAGCTACACAAGTACAGTGGTATTGACACTCCCATACAAGTACGATGTATTGACACGTCCACTTAACTACACAGGTACAGTGGTATTGACCCACCCACCTACTTATTATACACGTTAGGTGGTATTGACACGTCCACTTAACTACACAGGTACAGTAGCATTGACCCACCCACCTACTTATTATACACGTTCGGTGATATTGACACGTCCACTTAACTACATAGGTACAGTGTTATTGACCCACCCACCTACTTATTATACACGTTCGGTGGTATTGACACGTCCACTTAACTACTCAGGTACAGTGGTATTGACACACCCATACAAGTACGATGTATTGACACGTCCACTTAACTACACAGGTACAGTGGTATTGACCCACCCATACAAGTGCGGTGGTACTGACACGTCCACTTAACTACACAGGTACAGTGGTATTGACACACCCATACAAGTACGATGGTATTGACACGTCCACTTAACTACACAGGTACAGTGGTATTGACCCACCCACCTACTTATTATACACGTTAGGTGATATTGACACGTCCACTTAACTACACAGGTACAGTGGTATTGACCCACCCACCTACTTATTATACACGTTAGGTGGTATTGACACGTCCACTTAACTACACAGGTACAGTAGCATTGACCCACCCACCTACTTATTATACAAGTTCGGTGATATTGACATGTCCCATTAGCTACACAAGTACAGTGGTATTGACACACCCATACAAGTACGATGTATTGACACGTCCACTTAACTACACAGGTACAGTGGTATTGACCCACCCACCTACTTATTATACACGTTCGGTGATATTGACACGTCCACTTAACTACACAGGTACAGTGGTATTGACCCACCCACCTACTTATTTTACACGTTCGGTGATATTGACACGTCCACTTAACTACACAAGTACAGTAGCATTGACCCACCCACCTACTTATTATACACGTTCGGTGATATTGACACGTCCACTTAACTACACAGGTACAGTAGCATTGACCCACCCACCTACTTATTATACACGTTCGGTGGTATTGACACGTCCACTTTACTACATAGGTACAGTGGTATTGACCCACCCACCTACTTATTATACACGTTCGGTGATATTGACACGTCCACTTAACTACACAAGTACAGTAGCATTGACCCACCCACCTACTTATTATACACGTTCGGTGATATTGACACGTCCACTTAACTACATAGGTACAGTGGTATTGACCCACCCACCTACTTATTATACACGTTCGGTGATATTGACACGTCCACTTAACTACACAGGTACAGTGGTATTGACCCACCCACCTACTTATTATACACGTTCGGTGATATTGACACGTCCACTTAACTACACAGGTACAGTAGCATTGACCCAGCCACCTACTTATTATACACGTTCGGTGGTATTGACACGTCCACTTTACTACATAGGTACAGTGGTATTGACCCACCCACCTACTTATTATACACGTTCGGTGATATTGACACGTCCACTTAACTACACAAGTACAGTAGCATTGACCCACCCACCTACTTATTATATACGTTCGGTGATATTGACACGTCCACTTAACTACATAGGTACAGTGGTATTGACCCACCCACCTACTTATTATACACGTTCGGTGATATTGACACGTCCACTTAACTACATAGGTACAGTGGTATTGACACTCCCACCTACTTATTATACACGTTCGGTGATATTGACACGTCCACTTAACTACATAGGTACAGTGGTATTGACACTCCCACCTACTTATTATACACGTTCGGTGATATTGACACGTCCACTTAAGTACACAGGTACAGTAGCATTGACCCACCCACCTACTTATTATACACGTTCGGTGGTATTGACACGTCCACTTTACTACATAGGTACAGTGGTATTGACCCACCCACCTACTTATTATACACGTTCGGTGATATTGACACGTCCACTTAACTACACAAGTACAGTAGCATTGACCCACCCACCTACTTATTATATACGTTCGTTGATATTGACACGTCCACTTAACTACATAGGTACAGTGGTATTGACCCACCCACCTACTTATTATACACGTTCGGTGATATTGACACGTCCACTTAACTACATAGGTACAGTGGTATTGACACTCCCACCTACTTATTATACACGTTCGGTGATATTGACACGTCCACTTAACTACATAGGTACAGTGGTATTGACACTCCCACCTACTTATTATACACGTTCGGTGATATTGACACGTCCACTTAACTACACAGGTACAGTGGTATTGACCCACCCACCTACTTATTATACACGTTCGGTGATATTGACACGTCCACTTAACTACACAGGTACAGTGGTATTGACCCACCCACCTACTTATTATACACGTTCGGTGATATTGACACGTCCACTTAACTACACAGGTACAGTAGCATTGACCCACCCACCTACTTATTATACACGTTCGGTGATATTGACACGTCCACTTAACTACATAGGTACAGTGGTATTGACACTCCCACCTACTTATTATACACGTTCGGTGATATTGACACGTCCACTTAACTACACAGGTACAGTAGCATTGACCCACCCACCTACTTATTATACACGTTCGGTGGTATTGACACGTCCACTTAACTACGTAGGTACAGTGGTATTGACCCACCCACCTACTTATTATACACGTTCGGTGGTATTGACACGTCCCATTAGCTACACAAGTACAGTGGTATTGACACACCCATACAAGTACGATGTATTGACACGTCCACTTAACTACATAGGTACAGTGGTATTGACCCACCCACCTACTTATTATACACGTTCGGTGATATTGACACGTCCACTTAACTACATAGGTACAGTGGTATTGACACTCCCACCTACTTATTATACACGTTCGGTGATATTGACACGTCCACTTAACTACACAGGTACAGTAGCATTGACCCACCCACCTACTTATTATACACGTTCGGTGGTATTGACACGTCCACTTAACTACATAGGTACAGTGGTATTGACCCACCCACCTACTTATTATATACGTTCGGTGGTATTGACACGTCCCATTAGCTACACAAGTACAGTGGTATTGACACACCCATACAAGTACGATGTATTGACACGTCCACTTAACTACACAGGTACAGTGGTATTGACCCACCCACCTACTTATTATACACGTTAGGTGGTATTGAAACGTCCACTTAACTACAAAGGTACAGTTGTATTGACCCACCCACCTACTTATTATACACATTCGGTAGTATTGACACATCCACTTAACTACACAGGTACAGTGGTATTGACCCACCCACCTACTTATTATACACGTTCGGTGGTATTGACACGTCCACTTAACTACACAAGTACAGTGGTATTGACACACCCATACAAGTACGGTGTATTGACACGTCCACTTAACTACACAGGTACAGTGGTATTGACCCACCCACCTACTTATTATACACGTTCGGTGGTATTGACACGTCCACTTAACTTCACAAGTACAGTGGTATTGACACACCCATACAAGTACGGTGGTATTGACACGTCCACTTAACTACACAGGTACAGTGGTATTGACCCACCCACCTACTTTATACACGTTCGGTGGTATTGACACGTCCACTTAACTACACAAGTACAGTGGTATTGACACACCCATACAAGTACGGTGTATTGACACGTCCACTTAACTACACAGGTACAGTGGTATTGACCCAAGAATAGATATATCAATTGATAGGATAATTAATCAATGTGACAATAGAAAAAATATATAGCTGTTGTCAATAATTGAAAATTGCCCAACATCATCATACTTAACAAGTGTTTTACATAAACATCTACCTACATATTATATAACAATATACTTTTTATTTAACAAAAATGATTAAGTATTTAAATCAACAATACCACGTAAACATAATCAACAATAAAAACATTGCCCTACATTATTGTCTATCAGAATATGTAATGCAATGTTTCTAATTTAGTGTTTTTCTAAAAAAATGTTGTCAATAAAAATATTCCTAAATTGAAATATCTAATTTCAATATTCCTCAACTTATTAAACATTTCAGCAAAATAAGCCAATTATTTATAATGTACAAATATTAACATTTTTACATTTATAATATATGATTAATCCAAATTTATGGTATTAGTAAGAAGGGGTTTTCCTTCTTATTAAATTTACGTCCAGAAGAATATACAAAATTCTTGCATTATCAGTTTTCCACTACTTTGTTTTAGCTAGCTTCAACTTTCCGACTCAATACATATTTCATAATAACTCCGTAAGTATTGTTATATAATGGGTCTATTCTTTTTTAACTCATTGAGGAATGTGAACATGTTCGTGTGATTTTTGCCAACCACATAATTAAATCAGTTGTGCCATCCCTCACCGCAATTATTTGTACGCTGCGAACCACTGATAGTGATGTGATTGATTCCACAATGAACTCGAGTAACGACCAGTTTTCGGCGTCCACGTGCAGGTATCGAACAACATAATTCTTTGCAAAGTAATCAATTATGGACAGCAATTCTTCGTCAACTTCATCCTCACGAGTTCAGATAACTCGCACACGTCATCCGGGACACAAATGCCAAAGCCAAAATCATGTGAGCACTAATCTTAAGGTTGTGCAATCGGTTTTCGGTGAGTTAACTTACCTTCCCTTGAGACAAGAAAAATATTTTAAAAGTTTTTAACCCCTACATTAGAACTTGTGGCCTTTTCAAAAAGTGAATTGCGCTGATTTTAAATTAGCATTAAGACAGAACCGTTCAAAGTACAAATTTAATTTTTTACAAACACGTTTTATACACAGAACTGAAGGACTAAGCTGTTTTTAATTTTTTTTTTAATGTAAAAATATTTATAATATTAAATATATATATTTCTATATTATTTTTAATGAAAAAAGTGTTAATCCCTTCAGTTCTGTGTAAAACACGTAGTTATAAAAAGTTAATGTTGTACTTTGAACGGTCTTGTCTTAATGCTGATTTAAAATCAGCTAAATTGACCATTTCATAGGGCTACAAGTTGTAATGTAGTGGTTACAAATGTTTTGTTGTATTTTTTCTGTCTCAATTGTACGTTAACTAATTTTGACTATACAAATAGAAAATAATTAACTCACCGAAAATCAATTGCACCAACTTAATGTCTCGGTTCTTAGGGTGCATTACAAAGAGCCTGCATCTTTCACTTTGAACATGACGGTACAGGTATTGTCCAAGATGGAGAAAACACCATAAAACATAGAACGACACACGTTCACGAGAGCGACATCAAAATCTGTCATAACTCTCTGTAGTCTGTAGTGTCGAACTCCCAAATCATGAGCAGAATTTATAATTGTTTGAAGTACGTACTTTGGAAGAGCAAGAGGTACAGTACGTGAGTTATAGCAATCACTTTTATTTATCACCCGGTAGTTGTCCACCTTTCCACACCGTTCCCAAAACTGTAAACAGCTGTGTGAAAATACCTGGGAGATACCTTAAAAGTACTATCTAGAAACCAAAACTCACTCGCGACCAACAATTCCAAATTTCTGCTGTTCCAAAACCAATACCTCCGGCACGAGAGTCAGCCAGAATAAACATAATATTTCACCTGTGAAAAAACTTCTACATATGCTGCAAGTTTGGTAAGTACATATTTATAAACACCATTTAATACCTTCCACGGTAGTATAGTTGTACCTTTTATTATTGTTAACGGTTTTACTTCAAATTTAAATAACAACAACAACCCTCATAACCTCAAAATGACAACCTACTTTGGCCCAGGTTTTTTTTGGGCCAAAGTAGGTTGTACTTTTGCAAATTTAGATTTATTCTGTTTTAACTGATATGAATATAATGACTACTGAGTGTTTATATTTTTCTGGGCTAAAGTAGGGGTTTTCCCAATTCTTTCATACCTATATAACTGTTTTTATGTTACCTGTGGGCGTTTTGTTAGCTCATGTGTTTGTTTTCAGCCAGATTGCGGAAGATGCCGTACAACTACAAACGTCAGCCAGGCAGCCGAACATATGCTGATTACAGCCAAGAGCACCTTCAAAACTGTTTGGAGGCCATTAAATCCGGTGAAATGACGCAGCGACAAGCAGCAGATCGGTTTAAAATACCGCGAAGCACTATTAAAAACAAACTTAAAAATTTGTTTTCAAGCACCCCAGGACATCCGAAAGTCTTTAATGAGGAAGAGGAGCTATCACTTGCGAGTCACATTGATAAAATGTGTGAATTTGGCTTCCCAATTGATGAACTCGATTTAAGATTCATTGTGAAGAACTACGTCACAAGACAAGGGAAGAAGATTACATGTTTTTCTGACAATTTACCAGGTCGTGACTGGGCAAAATCTTTTTTAAAGAGGCATCCTCAACTAACAGTTAAATTTTCCTCCAACATAAAAAGAAATCGGGCCCAAATTGATGAGAAAATATTGTCAGACTACTTTGAGCAACTAAATGAAGAACTTAATGGCGTCCCACCTCAGAATGTATATAATTACGATGAGACATGCATGTCTGATGATCCCGGTAGAAAGAAAGTGATCTGTAGAAGAGGGTCTAAGTACCCAGAACGCATTATGAACTCAACTAAAACTAATATTAGTGTCATGTTTTGTGGGAACGCTAATGGTGATTCAGTGCCTCCTTACATAATTTATAAGGCTGAGCATTTGTGGACCACATGGACAGAAGGTGGGCCGGAAGGGGCACGATACAACAGGACTAAGCAAGGGTGGATCGACGGAGCAACTTTTGATGATTGGTTCTCAGCTCACCTACTTCCAATCCTGAAAAAACAAGAAGGGAAAAAAGTGGTCATAGGGGACAATCTCAGTTCTCATGTGAGCTTAAACGTAGTCAAGCTTTGTGAAGCTAATGATATCCACTTTGTATGTTTGCCTCCAAATTCTTCCCACCTAACTCAGCCTTTGGATGTGGCCTATTTTAGGCCTCTCAAAATGAAATGGAGACAGATACTAACCCAGTGGAAGCAGTCCGAAAGCGGGAAAACCGTTTCAACAATGCCCAAGGACATATTCCCGCAATTGTTGAAAAAGTGCTTGGATGAACTGGAGCCTAATATCAAAGAAAATTTGAAGTCTGGCTTCAGGAAGGCCGGTATATATCCAATTGACAAAGATGAAGTTTTAAAGCGTTTACCTACGACAAATGCGTCTGTTAATTTGGAACTTGTGGGAGAATCCTTCATTCACCATTTGCAACAGAAAAGAAAAGAAGTTGTCAAACCCCGACTGACAAAAAGACAAAAATTGGAAGTTCCATCAGGTAAAAGTATTACAGCTATTGATATTATTCAATATGAAGAAGGGAAGAAAAAACATAAAGAAGAAAAGAAAAGGGAGAAAGAAATGGAAAAAGAGAAGAAAAAGAAAGAAAAAGAGAAAGAAAAACAGGAAAAAATTCGTCAAAGGTATTTAGAAAAGAAAAGAAAACCCCAAGGTAAAACCCTGAAGAGAAAAAAAGCAAAACAAATAGACCTCTCATCGACAGACGAAGAAAGTGACTACAGCGTCATTTCGTCAGGCCATAGTGACATGATTTTTCCGAGTGAAGATGAAGAAGAACTGGACTCTGTTATTGGTCCCCAAGATGTCAACCCAGTTGCATCTACTTCATCCAATGTAGAAAGAACCTCAGCAAAAGATAACCTCGAGACCAGCCTCCAAGTAGGGAATTTCGCTGTCGTACAATGGAATGAGCTGAAGTTCCCAGGAATAGCGGTTGAAATTACTGATGAAGGAGCCGTCGTTGAGTGTATGGAACGCACGAGCAAGTTATGGAAGTGGCCAACTGTAAAGGACTCTCTGTTTTACAAATGGTGTGATATTCACAAGATAATTCAACCTCCAAATTTGATGAAAAGAGGACTATTCTCGGTCAGCAATTTGTAAGACGAAAAGTAGGCTTACACTCACATTATAATAAATTGTTTATGTTCCCTTAAAACAAAAAAATGTAACATAAACTTTGACTAAAATGTATTTTTATTTCTAATAAATAGATTTTCTTATAAACCCAAGTCTTTCTTTGGCCCTAGTTAATTTTACAATGCTTTTAAGTAGGTAAAATAACCTTGGGCCAAAGTAACCCAAACGCAAGGGTAACATTGGCCCAAATAAAAAAAATTTTAAAAAATAAATGCCACTTGGAAAATAAATGTATACCTATTCACAAATTAAATTAAGGATAGTCTAGATGTGTGAAAAGGTTGTATTGGCTTAAAAAATATATATAATAAAAAATTATTGGGTAAAGTATAAAAAAGTTCTAAATCTTGGGCCAAAGTAGCCCTCGTTTACTAGTATCCTGATATTTTTAAAATAACAACCTGATCTCCTTCCGGATAGGTTATAGCTCTCACTTTATTACTAAAGCATTCTCCAACTTTAGTATATTTCCATTACCAACTAATGTTTACAATTTTTTACCTTGTAAAACCATAAAAATCTACGAATAACTGTCCTCAAATCCCAACTTTGGAATTAGGACCCGTTATGTTACACTTTCAATTTGAATAAACTTGGAACAGAACGAGATTAGTGCAACGAATTTCTTTTTTCGAATGTTAGGTTAGAGAATCGTGGTTAACATAGAAACAATTACTTTTTTGTTACTTCAATAATACGGTAATATTGTGTATGATATTAAGAAACATTTATTGGAAAATATTATAATTAGGAAAATATAATTAGAAATAATGAATTAGTAATAGAATATTAGGAAGAAATATGTTAATGCGTTATTAGAAATTTTTTTTAGAAAATAAATACTTAAATTAAGAAAGCTAATAATTTGCATACATACAATATGTAAAATATAAAGATATTAATTTGTGTAATAAAGGTAGTATTATCTTGATTCTTTAAATTAAAAAATGTTCAATTTTATATAAATTCTGGTTTAGTCTTGTTTTAAGTTCTTCTAGAAGTTTATGCAGATTAGTTTGAATTGTACATTTATAAATATTTAGTTTAACATATAGCAATAATGCAAATCATATAAGGAAAGTGATGAGTTAAGTCAAGTTTCTTGAAGAATAAGTAACTTATAGACTTATTTTTAACATTTGTACTATTCTGGTAGTTAATTTTTCTTTTCCTTTCAAGGTTCTGAACAACAGCAATCGGAACACTAACCAATATCAACGGCATTTCTGCCTCTTGGCAGGTTTTTATGAAATATTTGTTCACGTTCCTCTGTTTGGCGCCACCTCCTTTGTGTTACAGTATTCTTTTCCATTCTTAATATCATCCATCAATTGGTATCTTCTTTCTCTCTTTCTTCTTCCATCTACCATTCTTTCAATTGTTGCCCTCAATAAACACTCTTTCCTCATTATTTACACTCATACTTACACCAATTTCTTTTACTTCTACTTACTTCTACTCATTTCTTTAAATATTTGCCACTTCTCTCCTACTCTTCTCAACACTGCCCATTATACCCAAACATAGCCATCCTCCTCCCCAACACACCTTCCATCCTCTTCCATAGCCACATTCCTATAGCCTGTCTTCTTGTATCTTTCTTAGCGTCCATGTTTCTGCTCCGTAAATCAATACACACAGGTGTAACACTTCAGAAATCTATTTCTTAACTTTTTTTCCGGTGGCTCACATAATAATCTTCTTTTTTATTAAAACTTTCATTTACCATTGTAATTTTTTTACTTCTTTTCCGGATCGCTTATATCTTGTGATCCAACTTTCCAGGTATCTGAATTGCTATAAATATTATGTTATTTGTTCTAAGGCTTCAAAGTAATTTGTGCTATCTCCTCCTCTTCTCCTACGACCAATCTTTTTGTATTTTTTACGTTTATTCTCATACCATATTTTTCACCTGAATTGTTGAGGTATTTTAAAATTCCTCATCATTTTCAACAAAGCCGAGAGATGAAGCGACTTAAGCTCTTCTTCGAACTATGTTAAGCTATTTTTTTCCATCATATCACCCATCAACTATGTCTTCTAGGAAAAATTAAATAGTATTGGTGACAAGCAGTGCCCCTGCCTGACACCTTTTTCCAATTCCGTTTCGTCTGAAGTTTCGTCCTTTTCACTTTTGCCTTCTAATGTAAATACAGGTCCTTTATCAGTATTTTCTCTTTCCATTTTACTCCATATTTCTTTAAGATATACATTAAAAGTTTCAATTCCACTCAGTCGATAGCTTTCTCCAGATCAATATATACTACATACACTGTCTTGCCATTTTCTCTATACCTTTCCCAATATGTCCTATTGCCTATCTTGTTCCCACCCTTTTTATAAATCCATACTGTTCTTCTTTTTTATATCCGTTTATTTTCCAACCAACATTATAAAAGATTTATTTGCAAGGTAAACCCTTAAAAAATACCAAGAAAAACAAATAAATTGCCAATTATTGGTTTATTTCAGTTTAACAAATATTTTTTAATTTAAAAGAAATTATTTAGCCTTTCCAATTCCAAAAAAATTATACTTTGTTCTAACAGATTTCATTTCGCCCAGAACGAGCTCGGCATGTTTAACCCAACCTTGCCATTGCCAACGACTTCCCTGGCACTTTCCCCGACTGAACTTCCGCACGTCCAATATTCCTATTACGTACATCGTAATATTCCCATTGACCAGTAGTTCTCACGTTATTCGCGGAAGCTGATGTTTCAGTTCAATTACCACATAGCAGCTTTCTAAGTTGGCTTATTTTCACTGTTTAATTTTTGAAGAATTTGTAATTAAATTACTATTAATATTCGTAATACATAAAAAAGAAACGCTGTGGAATTTATATTTTAATTACCAAATCCATGAAATAGCTTCATAATACAGAGATGCACAATTTAGTCAATAGCACATACCATTATTTCATTGCTAAGAAATGAAAATGTTCCTTCTTCAGTTCGGGCATTTTTATAAGGCAGTACGTGGCCCTTTTCGAACGCAGTGCCAATGTTACTAGTACAGTACCATAATACTTACTACTAAATGTAATATACATATAGTGGATATATTGGATACGGTGTATATATATATATTGGATACAGTGAATATATGTATAAAGTGGATTTACAGGGTGGCTGGTCATCAGTGTTACAAACAATTTTGGATAAAAGTACAATGTAAATGGAGTTTAATGATGTACATAAGACGTTCCAACTCTCAAAACTGGCTTCGAAACGAATTTTTTCACTTTTCTTAAAAGACACGTGCTTTGAGACCTAACACTGCGATTACATGTCTCAACAGATTATACCATTGATATGTTCTACATTAAATTTCCAATAATAATAAGTCAATGGTTTATAGGTTTAGAAAAGAAATCGACATTGTAAATTATGCCAAAGTAAAAAATGCTTACATTTTGTAATACGTAAAAACCTATAGCCTTCTCAATTTGTTTACACCCCAAATTCAAGAAGGTGTCAAGTTAGATTAAAAATGCGCCATTTTATAAGCTTTCAAACAATATGCTACACAAATAAATTTTCTGTAAACTTGTGTGAGCTTTAGTGGCTTAAATGTTGAAAAAAAAGGGTGCTTAAAATCATATAAAAACTAAATTAATACAAAAACACACAAGTTTGCCTGAAGAAATGTTTCTAACTGTTCTATATGTTACTAAATGTGTAATTATTAATTTTAATAATATTTACAATTACATTTTATTTATTTGTTACATCAAACATAGACAAGGACTTGGTTTATTAAAATAAAGTGTATTAGAGTTTGGAAAAAAACAAAAACACCTTTACTTTATTTTATGTTCAAATTGTCCTCCGTTTTCTGGTTACAGGTTCTTGCTCTTTTTATAATAGCGCGCTCGGTGACTTCGAATGACAGTTCATTTCACACTTTGTTCGCAGAATCAATAATGCGATTACCCAAACCATTTTCATCTCAAAAACGGTCTTGTACACTTCACTTGTCATGTACCCTCAAACATAAAAATCCAAGGGGGTTAAATCTAGAGACCTGGGTGGCCAAGCAACAGGTCCTCCACGACCAATCCAACCCGGGTAATTTTCGGTCAGCCACTGTCGAACATCGTTGGTGAAATGAGGGGTGCACCGTCTTCCTTGGAAGATTAGATATTCTCTTTGATGTTGAGTAAGTTGATCGAGAAGTCGATAAAAGTTGTGCAGTAAAAATCTAGATATTTTACTCCCGTCAAGATTCCCTCAAAGAACAGCGGCCCACCAACACATCGCCTGTTGGCTGTGTTGACTCCAGTATATATGTGTTAACTGGAGTTAACACATATATATATATATATTGAACCGGTGCTGGAAAGAATATTCTCTTATAGCTTTCAGATTCTCTGTTGCCCAGATGTGCATGTGTGACAGTTGAAAACTCCCTTTTCAGTGAATCGTGCAAACTTGTGTGTTTTTGAATTAATTTAGTTTTTTTATGATTTCAAGCACCCCTTGTTTTTCAAAATTCAAATCACTAAAGCTCACACAAGTTTAAAGAAAATGTATTAGTGTAGCATATCGTTTGAAAACTTGTGAAATGGCTCATTTCTTATCTATCTTGACACCTTCTTGTATTTGGGGTTTAAAAAATTGAAAAAGGCCATATTTTTTACTTTTTACAAAATGTAACAATTTTTTACTTTGGCATAATTTACAATGTCGATTTCTTCTCTAAACCTATAAACCATTGACTCATTACTATTGGAAATTTAATGTAGAACATGTCAATGGTATAATCTGTTGAGACATATCTAGTGCTGGCCGAGAAATCGCAGTGTTAGGTCTCAAAGCACGTGTCTTTTAAGAAAAGTGAACAAATTCTTTTCGAAGCCAATTTTGAAAGTTGAAACGTCTTATATACATCATTAAACTTCATTTACATTGTACTTTTACCCAAAATTGTTTGTAACACTGATGACCAGCCATCATGTATATGGATAAAGTGGATATATGGATGCAGTTGATATATGGATACAGTGGATATATAGATACAGTAGATATAATAAATACAGTAGAACAGTTTTTATATATGAAATAAGCTCCTTATTAACGATCCACTGTTACCTGTAGGCGGGATGAACCCAAGGTTCATATACAATGTCTCATACAAGTACGCATCCATATCGCGCAGGTAGCAATTACGTCATAGGGAGACCTTCATTACCTGTAAAAAAAACAGAACAGAACAATGTAAAACATCGAGATATTCGTACTCGATGACAGTACAGTCTGCGTTGTTATTTATTTGACATAACTAATTTTAATATTGATATAATTTAGTATTTACTAAGTAAGTATAGACTATCTCAGCAAATTATGAAAAAGTTAATTTGCTGCTTTAAATTAATATTAAAATACTTTAAATTTAAATAATTCTAAAATAATCTTAACAACAATACAGTAAGCACAGAGTAAGTGGGTGGACCGATGCTTCTAGGTATCGAACGAGGTAACTCAACCAACCGATTATGATCTCATAACCAGTGTTAATCCAAAATATACAAAAATGATAAGTAATACACATACTCTGTGGTTGAAGGTCTCGTTCTGACGTCACCACTCAGCTTATATAGACCATACGAGAATGAGACAGCGTTGAGATATATATATATAGGAACCTTAGGATGAACTTCCCTCGCAGGGAATGAACACAGTTGAATCGATTCCAAACTGGCGTGGGCAGATGTAACAATTGGAAGTATAAGTGGAGATTGACACTTGATCAGTCATGTGATTGCGGAGAGTATATACAAACAATGGAACACATAGTTACAGATAAAATTTACGAAAGTTTTAGCCAGTTTTAGACCGCTTAACGGATTGAATTTAACTTTGTGACAGGAGATCACTTTTTATTGTTATATAACATGAATGCTGAAACTGGATATACCAGATAACGGCTTTTTTTCAAATTAATACATGGTAGCTGACAGCAAACAATACTATATATGGTTTGTAATACATACAAACCATATATACAATCAATATATACGAACATGTTAGACCTTATATTTCAAAGTGACATACTATTCACAAATCTAAAGAACCCTCATATTAATGTCAGAAATTTGGAGATGGAGTATAGAAAATGTTTCAGTAATGAATTTATTTTTATATGTTAACACAAGACATTATATCGCATAGAAAAAAAATGGCCGTAGTGTAAAGCCAGTTTTATAAAATTATAAAGGACATTAATCCCTCGGAGATGAATTTCTTCAGTACAAGGTTTGTCATGTCTGTTAGAATTCTCCACACCATGTTTAAGATGCCAGTGCATGCCTCACGTGTGTAAATACTTGAAGATACTTAACTCGCTGGGCAGTAGTTAAAGTCTTCAAGCTTGTAGTATAAATAACAGATGTCGTGATTTAGTTGCTAACCTGTTTCTGGAGGGAGCTGCGGGCTGGCTGGTTCCCACTTTACAGTGAAGCAACATTATTATTATTATTTTCATTGTTCATCTCTAAGACGCCGATCGTAGAGATATGGGCGAATATGAGGGGTGAATGAGTGTAGATGAACGAGTGTAGTCATTGTTACTATCTTAGTTCGGCTTAGCTCAGAAAGGACTATTTATTAATAGCCCAATAGCCAGGGGTAACTATGGGCCCTACAGCTTTACGTGGAATCCGTTTTTTTACACGTTGGTCTGATTTTCAGCTAACTGACAAGTCTGACACTCAGTTCTCTTCCCTACACAACATCTGATCCTTGACTACCATCCAACATGGACATCCCAGACTTATCTAGTAGTGTCCACGTCGATGGCAACCATTGAGCGGACGCCGTGTCGGTATTAAGAGGACCGAGCATGAAGCCTATCGCCTACAATCTTCTAAACACTTGTCTGAACGTTATGCAGCTAAACCGTATATTTAGCTTTTGTTGTTTTAGTGGAAATGTTTCTTCCATTACTAAACATCCATGAAAACTTACATAATGAGTTTGTGTTTACCAAATTTGCTTCACCAAAACCACTTCTGAAAACAAACTGCTGACCAAAAAGTAAATTATGTAGATGTTTTTCAATTACTGTAGTTAGTTACGTCACACTACGACGAAACTAAAATTAAAATTTCAGATAGTTCTTAATAAAATTTAATTTATAGACTAACATGAAGACATATATTTTACATTACACTGTTATAGTCTGAAGTGGAATTATATAATTATCTAAATTATATACTAGATTTTTTTTTACTATTTATTGGTTCCTATGTAATAAATGGTTAATATTTCCTATTTAAAAAGTGGATCACAACTACACTATAAAATTATGTTTCATTTGTCTTATTTTGTTCCAACAATGTTTTAAAGTATAAAATTTCATTCTGAACAGATTTATTTAGTTACATATACATATTAAGTTTTATTTGTTTGCATAGTTTCATTTTTTCCTTTTATACATTTTTTTTAATTCAACTACGTATGAAAGGTAAAGAAATTACGAATCTAAGAATATTTTAAAATGTTTTTATATTTAGCTAAAACGTTCACTTGCAAAACAGTTTATGTAACATTTTTGTCAATGCATTTTGTAATAATTTTTCGATGTATTCTGCATTTTTTATTTTTAAAGATGTTACTGTTTTTATTAATTTTAATAACTTGATTCATTGAATCATTGATGAATAATAACAATTGTTCCAAATTAATGATAGCAAAATAAGCAAGAGGTTGTATGTTATGTTCAAATGTTTGTATTTTCTTTGTGCATTTTGGAAATAAACATATTCTAACATTCTAACAAAAGTGGCCGTTTTAATGTAAGGACAGATGGAAAACTAGGTTAGCAAACACGTCTTGTCTCTTATGTTTCAAATATTTTCTTTTGTTCAAAATAGTCACACCAAAATATTTTCAGCCTCACCAAAATTAAATTTACATAAATCATTGTCAAACTGGGTGATTGTTGTTTTTGGAAGTACATTATTCGTTATACATATTTTGGACGTGTTAGAGGTCCGTTTGATTATAGGCATTTAATAATAATGTACATAATGACTACAGAATATTAACTACAGCGCGACTGTTCGTGGTTTCTGTATAGACTGTATTTTGTGTTTATACATTTTTTCGAACTTACTTTTGTGGCGTGGCATAGTTTTCTTAATGATTTTCTTTTGTTGATTATAGAGATATTGATGAATTACGAGTGGATGAAATTTAAGTGAATGAGTTATAGTCTTTGTTACTAAGGTTGATTGGGACAGTGTTAAGAGCAACTAAAGGATTAAAGAGTTTAATCTTAGAACTTAGGCTTAAGCTATTATTAGAATCGGATTAAAGAGTTTATTTATAATCCGAACTACGAAGTATTGGTTAGCTGACAAGCCTGAACCTCGGTCTTGTTCCCTGTACAACAACCATCCGGACACTGCAAACACCTTACAAGCCGTATCTTCTAAAAAAAGCTCTATTGTTTTGGTTATAATCTAACACATCCTTCAAACAACAATAAAAAACGGCATATTATTACAAAATATAAATATTATAGTTGATCACAAATTGTTAAAATTTTGGTTGTTTGGTTGTTTTAACAGCGTACTGGTTAGCAGTCCTGACTTCAGTTCAGGAGGTCTCTGGTTCATATATCCCTGGACGTCAAATTAAATTTAGCTGGATGGGTTTAGGTACTTGTTCCAAACAAATTTCAAATACAATGTAAAAAAAATGTCATAGGCATAGAAAAACAAACAAATTTCAAACCATGGCACCCGCTCAATGATGCCATTACGTAGACACTACTAACTATAGAAGTCCGGGATGTCTATGTTGGGTGGTAGTTGTTGTATAGAATTATTTTATAATTTAAAATATCAGCTGCGCTTTAAAAACAATAATCCATTATTGACATTTCTATTTTATTTTCTTGTCCAGTCATTTGTGGGTTATGTGAGTTAAAACTATAAAATAAAATATCTGAATTTGTTATATGACAAAACAGCATCAAGGAATGAAGAGTCTTTTGTTTGATTTCCTCTCATTGAATTAAAGTTTTCTTTTGAAATTTCTTCTGCCTTACATAAGTCAACTGTTTTTTCTAACGTTAAGTCATCTTTTAGAAGTAGTTTTTCAGTTCTCATACAGTTGATACCCAACACAATTTGTGCTCTTAGTAACATCTGTTTGGTCTTCATATTTACAATGTTGTACCACTGATCGTATATCAGTGTAAAATGTGTCAAATGGCTCATCTTCGTTTTGTTTCCGATTAAAGAATTTATAGATTTTAGTTATTTGGTATGCAATATTTTTCTAATGCTTTGAGTATACTGTTCACTATTTCATTACCATCCTTGGTCAGTGACTCGCAATGCGTCCGGACCAATAAGATTGTTCGTCTAGGAACATTCTGAAACTTCTTTTTAGTTTCTGTAATTTCAAAGTATATTTTATTTAAAATTCATAAAATTCTCTGATATATTTCCATGTAACGTCAATTTTTCTGGATTATTATGTTCCATATTTTCTCAATTACACGACTGCGCCATGTTTTATTATTATAAAACTGAATAATTATTACTAAACAAATTTAGATATTTTATTTTTATAGTTTTAACTCACATAGCTGACAATGTTACTTTTTTAGCAGTTACTAATTAAAACAATTAGCTACATATTGAAATAGAGAACCCGTAACCCTTACCGGGTTAGCAGAAAAGGCTGAGGGTATAGTGAAACACATGTTGAATAAATCTGAAGAAAGGAAAGAAGATATTGAGTCTATTTACTAAATTATAGAAATTCTCCGGTTACATCTCGGCTGTAAATAAAATAACAATTACACGACTTGTTTACGTAAATTATATTTGGAGTGAAATATTCCATTTATTCGATCCATTACGTTATTTCCTCGTCCGTTGTCTGTTGGCCCCAACACTGGATGGTCAGGTTTCACCTGCTCCCGGCACCCATATGGTAGGACTTACACTTTCATCGTAACACTTGCTCTACAACTGCAACTTACCGCATACAATGACAAGGGAGTTTCTAACGATAAATAACGTCACATGTTCTTACACAACCTACAAGCTCGGGATCAGATCTAAGTTTACTTTAAGGAGCATAGTTTGATTGAATTTATATTTCGTTTTTATCATTTCTTGAAACTCCAGATTCCCTGGAAAAGAACATTTATTGATTGCTCAATAACCAGGACAACTAAGCGACCTACAGATTTACGCTTTTGGTCTGATTTTTAACTAGTTGACAAGCATGATACTCAGTTCTCTTCTAAAAGACAACATCCGGAATGACTATCATCCAACATGGACACCCTATTCTTTAGTAATGTCCACCCCGAAAGCAACCATTGAGTGCACTCCATCTTAATATTAAAAGGACCGAGCATAGCCTACAATATCCACAACACACTGTCCCCTTGAACTTCATCCTGAAAAAGTTAGAACAGTGTTTGCACTAACTTTAACATTCCGTTCGCTTTTTGAGGTTACAACAAGTATATTTGTTTTCCCCAACGTTCACCGCCAATTCATTGGTATAATCTGTTGTAATGTTATGAAGTATGATTGAATGTTGAATGTAGATGAGTTTAATGACATTCAATCTATACACTATAAGAATTGTTGTAGTCATTGTTACTAAATAATATGGACTGGTCCTATGAAAGGTCATTTATTAATAGTCTTGCAATTTACAGGTTGTCGTGAAGTCTCAAATACTTTTTTGTCTTTTCAGCTAACTTACAACTTTCCACTCAGTTATCTCACCCTCGATGATCGTTGAACGATCCGAAATAACCCAAACGGATTTGTTCAACACCACCATATATCTTCTCCATACGACGATACCAACCAATTAGTGGGTGACAAAATATTGAGACGATGACAAAACTTAAAAACCTATCGCTTATAATCCTTACAATGTTTATGCTTCGAGTACATAGGTGACATTTCTGCCTGTAGTAGTGCAGTTGGGAGCTAAGGCAGTAACGGAAACTATGGAGAACGATCTTGACAAATTTGCTGACAACAAACTTCGTAGTAATACGAACTAAAAGCATTTATCAACTTCCCAAGTGTATGGGTACTGGGAAATGCTCTAAAATCTAGAAAAGACATTACGTTGCTTCTCCGCTCTTCTACCAACTTTCCCATGAGTCATGAATACTTCAATAGCATGTAGTAAACAAGATACAACTATGCAGCCCTGCACGCTTCGCGTGTCAACCCAGTCACTCGCTGCGCTCATGATACCTCGGCCTTCGGCCTCGGCATGTAACTTTTAAAGTACATTTACAGTACCTCGCTCACTACACTTGATTTACACTCTATATAATATATAATAGTTATAAGTGATGTTATTACTAAGCCTATTTAAAATGTTTTCACTTTATTTAACAGCTGATGATAACATAGACAGGCATGTATTCGCTCTTTTATAATTAACTTGATATTTTACTGAGCTGCTCTCTATGTTTAACCTAACACATTGTTTGAACCATTTAACATTTTTGTTAATGCCGCCAGCTGGTTAATGAAAATTAATGTCCATAAGAATAACATTGCAACTTTGACGCCATGCAGGACAAAACCTTTGGGAATTTCAAATATCTAGATCCGTTACGACTTAGAAATCAAAATCATCTTTTGAAAGAAAAATATATCATCAAAATCGGTCAAGAAATAAGTTTAGAAAGTCCATAAGAGTAAATGATTGTTTTAATATATAAGATGGTAATGGGCTAATCAACTGACAGTACATACTGATTTTAATTAGTTGTAATTAAATAGTTGTAAATAGTGTTTATTATGTAATAATGATTGTTGATTCTTTCTACGGTAGTTTTAGTCCACACGTGACTGGTGCTGTAACCTAAATAGACGATTATCAGATCAGTCACCATCAAACAGCTGAGGCAGTTTACGTACAGCTGGGGCTGATTGAGGAAAATGTCTATTGATCGGTGACAGCGGTGAGATTGGCAATATCACGCGACTCGCGGATTGTCGTGTGTTGAGGCTTAGCAACCATTGTTAAACGTCTGTTTATGGTTGTGTCACGGCGCGTGTATACATCACACCCAACACCGTTCCATGACAGAACAGGCCAATACTACACGGCTGTAGTCTGTGATGGAAAAATATAATGTCATATTTGGTCTATATGCTGTTCTGTGAGAGTTGAGAGTGAGGCTCCGCCTAGACTGTCACTGTCACAAGGTCGCCGGCCGATAAAAAGAGTCTTCATTTACAACACTGATAAATTTTATTACTTGCATAAATTTTTAGGTTGTTAGGGAGGTCGTTATACAACTTAGGGCCAAAGTAAGTAAAGCTCTTTTTACCAAATTCTAATTTAACTTTCGGTTTTATTTGTATCCCCAGTCGACAGTAAGTCAGGCCGGTTCAGGCTGTCAGTTTGTTCATACGTTGTGCTTTTTACAGCAATTGTTTTTTAGTTGGTGCCATTTATGGCGAAATTATTTTACTAATACAGTAGTTATGTTTTTAGTTTTTAATATGGAGGTCCGTGTTGATATTATTCTGTAAACGGTGCAATTAGTTAGTTAATCGTTTAGTTAATTCTTGCACTTAAAAATATGGAGGAAAAAAGTGCCTGAACGTCAATGAACACCAATTGATGTGTTGATGCAAAATGTGCTGCCGAAATGGTTGGTAATGGGAAAAGCAATGTTTATAGAATTGTGTCTGAGAGAAGAAAATACCCTGATGAAAGACTTCTCCAGAACAAAATAGAAACATTTTCAAAGTGTGTAATAATGCGAAAGGTCCAGGAACTATTTTTCTGGAATGAACAGCCTACATTATAAAATGTATTTTTCACTACATTACTATGGGTTCAGCTGTTTTCGTTATGTGTTTACAACCTGCGAAACATCATATTTTCCAATGTTGACTGTGGAAAGTTTTCTGTTGTAAACAATGTTACTTTCGGTAGTAAACAATAGACAGCTGTTGAAAATATGATGTTTCGCAGGTTGTAAACACATAACGAAAACAGCTGAACTCATAGTAGTGTAGTGAAAAGTATCGTTCAAAACTCGAGTGAAAGTGTTTTGTATGCTCGACAAGTCTCGCACTTCAAACATATGGTCTCGAACATGCAAAACCCCACTTTCCACTCTTGTTATGAATGAAATGGAAATGTTAATGAAGAAAAGTACTTGCCCTATTTTAAGAGAATGGCCTCTTTTCTCAAAAAAAGAGCAACGCCCGATATAGCGGATTGTCGTTTCTTCGGGGATTATTTTACTAACGTTCCGCCGGTCACGATCAAATAATACCTAACTTAAGTACATAAAGGTGTTCATCGCTGCAGCAACATGTGAACACCTGTGAATCGGCCTAGAACCTACGTCACACCAGCAGTAGGTGTAGCTTATTTTGTATATATTACTTTATGTAATATATTTAAGGAAAATTTATTACCTCAAAACTTGCTGAGAAACAGTTTTTATGAAAATTTATTCTCAGCTATGTTTCTTTAGGCCTACCTGTATTAGTTCTACGCGTATATTTAGGCTTACAGTTTATTTATTACTTTAACGGAAAAAACAAATAAATAAGCCGACAAAATATTTACCACGTTCATATTTTAAATTCATTTCATGGAGTAAATTTAACCTAATTTTAATTAAATGTTTACGTGAAATCTTTCTTATGAGAAGAAAATGGAAAACATTAAGGGTAAAATTTCGCTTTACTTGGCTTGACAATTCGTTATCAAATCGGGTAATCTGTGGGTAATTTTATAATATACAGATTGTATAGACAGGCTTTCCATCGGACCTTTCATTCTACAGTATATTTTATACAGGATAGTAAATGTTGTCCAAGTAGACCTCTGATTGATATGTTGCAAATGTGACATATTAATTTTAATATATTATAATATGTTTTATAATATTATTTTATAATTAATTATATATATTAATTAACACTACTAAATAAACCATTTATGCTTTATTGGTAAATTTCTGTTTCAAAATAAAACAAAATGACAATGAGAATTCACAAAATATGAAATGAAATGTAAATGTATTTTTTTATCGTTAAAAAAGATTATTAGAGTTATAGAGCCATTTCTTCCACCTAAACACAGATTCCATATATTAATCTATACAATGAAATGGAAATAAAATGCTATTAATAAAGAAATGTTATACAATACAAAAATAAAAAAAAATACAAAAGCCCCTCAAATATAAAAGTTGTTATTTATTTTATTTTTACTGTAAGATAGATCTTAAAATCTGTATTTTTAATATCCCTTAAATTCTCCAAAAAAGGAATTTGGCTTGCATTTCAAAATAAACTTTAGAACAAAATTACAAAATTTATTTTCAGTAAATGACACAAGCATCCAATTCTTTATTTTGATTAAACTAATTTTATTATACAATTGTTGTGGAGGTGAACAGTTTGTACGTATAGCACACGGTTACATTTGAAATATATCATGTATTGATTTTTAAAAGGAAGCAATAACATACGTATATTTGGGACAATACATAAAAGACGTGTTATTTTTTAACAGATACATCTGCAGTATCTTAAACACACACACACACCAGTTCGGATGTGATTCAACAGTCATTACCTACTACGGATGTTCGTTTCAACTACAGATTGACAGATAGTTAATATGGAACTTATTTCGTGCATAAAAAATGTCCACGCTAAGGCCCAGCTAGTATTGGGCGAGACATTTGATCTGCTCAACTGGAAAGCAGTACGTAGAGGTGGGTTTCGAGATTTTATGCGACCATTCTGAAGTGGGAGATCCTGTTTAATGAGGAGGTGCGGGCATTAAAAATATCATTGAATTCTTTAAGTAGTTCCTACTGACGTCTTATCTATAGATGAGCTGTTGCACCGGGAGCCAAGGAAGTGAAGCTGCTATGAGAGTGCCATTTATAACTCTCATGACCCTACAAATCGCTTTAATATGTGTGCTATCTAGCCATACGGGAGTACTGTATTCCGCAGTCGAATAAACCAGTGATAAAGCAGTTGTACGCAAGAAGTGTACGTTGGCTCCCCAAGTTGTTCCAGCAATAACCCAGCTACATGGGGACAAAGTGTTTGGGAGATTGTAGGCGATAGATTGGATGCTCGGTCCTCTTAATGCCGGCATGGCGTCCGCTTGATGGTTGCTATCGGCGTGGACACTACTAGAGAAGTCTGGGGTGTCCATGTTGGGTGGTAATCACTGTGCGGATGTTGTGTGGGGGAGGTAACTGAGTATCAGGCTTGACAATTAGCTGAAAATCAGACCAGCACTACGTGGTTCGGATTCCACGTAAAGCTGCAGGTCCCTTAGTTGCTTTGGCTGTTGGGCTATTAATAAATTGCCCTTTCTGAGGAACAGTTGAACTCAGTTAGTAACCAGACTACACTCATATAACCATTCATATTCGCCTTAAAATACCAACAACGTTGTGTCGGCTCTCATATGTAAGAATGATATGTAAAGATAAATGCAGTACATTTATCCTGGTTTTAATTTTGCCTGCTGTTTTTGGAAGATGGACTTTAAACATCAGCGATCGATCCAACAGTATTTCAAGATAGTGCAGATAATCATCGTGATGGAGTTTTATACCATTCAGAAATATGTTCAATATCCGATTAACTAGTCGGTTACAAGGGTAGAAACAAGTCATATTTCTATTTTTTATGGGTAGGTGAACAATACAACAACACAAGGTTCAGATTGGATGTAAAGTTTAAATAAATAAATAAAAATAGATTGAACTCATATAAAAGTATACGTTTGATCAATGCATGGTTTAATATGTAAAATGTAAAGATGCATTAACTCATGAGGTCTTAGCTACCAAGTTGTAAAATATTCTTCGAGGGCTGCAAAGTCACTGTTACGCAAGGTGAACAGTAACAAAGAAGTACGGAGTTCATGTTTGGCATTCACAAGGTCATCTTTTTAAAACACTTTTAACTATTGGCTCTTGTATTTACAAAAACAAACATATTTTTGGCACCTTGTTAAAACAAATACTGATTGCATGCATTCTAATCTCAGTTCTTATTGTCACTTCGATCACACGTTTCGCAGCAGCCTTCGATCGTTGTTCACATAAAAACTAAATGTTTTACTATACTTGTGCAGTCTTGATCCTGTTTCAGAATATGAAGAACACATTAACTTTAGAGTTAACACAATTTCATTTGATACCTCCCATGGTTTGTTATGTCACTAAGTAATTTTTTTGGTTTCTTTTCGAGATGATCGAACTTGGTCTAGCTTACCATGAAGTCTGTAATTGGCTTAGGAAATTGGATTCGGCTTTCTAATGGGACCTTTCTTATTTTGACATGATTTATTTGTAAACTATTTTAAAACCAAAATAAAGTTACCACTACGAAGAGCTACATAATAAATACCATACGATTTATTTATATTATTTTTGTTTACTAAAATTGTTCAAAACATAATAAGGCAGGGTCATGTTATTCAAGAGAAATGAAATATAATCTACATGATATGAGATGTGTTTGTGAAGAGTCAATTTTATTTTAATACTAGTTTAGTCGTGCAATTATAGTTACCGTAACATAAATACTAATTGGAATGGTCATTCCATACAGGAATATTTTTCATTTCAATATACAGGGTGGAAAAATATGGAAACGCTTTCAAAACCTTTCTATGACTTCACTGGCAAAAGTGAAATTTTGTACATCATCATGGTTACAGAAAACACACTTTTTGACGCCATTAGTGACATTCCATCTTTTGCCTAGTGTACGAGGAGTTGAAGTTGTTCAATGTTGAGGAGTTGAACGAAAATCTTTAATCTAAGCCTAGGTTGAGTTGGTATCAAATTAAAGATTTATTCAATAGAAATTATTTACCGCAAACCGGACTTCGAAAGGTCTATCCTTTCCAGACTAGAGGTTATTTGAATTTCAAAGTAACTAATTTGAACAACAATACCACTATTTAACGATTTTAAGTAAATTATTCTGATCAAAAATTATACTTTATGGAACACAATAACTACAACAACAAAAATTAAATTATCAAATTACCTATGGAAAAAATAAAGTTTTTGTGGAAAACATATCTTCTATGCTTTCACCACTTTATTTTTTTCCATAGATAATTTGATACTTTAACTTCATTTTGTTAGTTATTGTGTTCCATAAAGTATATTTTTTTATCAGAATAATTTACTTAAAATCGTTAAATATCGGAGAAATATCGGTTCAAATCAGTTACTTTGAAATTTAAATGACCACTACTTTGGAAAAGATCGACCTTTCGAAGTACATTTTGTGGCATTTTATATCTATTGAATAGACCTGTAATTTGATACTAAACTTGACCTAGGCTTACATTAAAGATTTCCGTTCAACTTCACATGGGCCGTCCCTCTGAAAAGATGAAAAGTTGCTCATTAGCGTCAATAAGTTTGTTCTCTGTAACCATTATTATGTACAATATTTAACTTTTACCAGTGAAGTCATAGAAAAGTTGTGAAAGCGTTTGCATATTTTTTTCCATTCTGTATATGTATATATCGTATGGTTTGATGTCAGCTATCATTTGTTTATTTCAAAAAGGTAATATGTATATTTGGGTAAAGATCCAAAAGTCACGATGCCATTCATTGAATACAAATTTTAAGTGAACTCCTCTCACAAAGCTCCAATCCATCGAGCCATTTGAGACCTGCCTCACTGATTCTGTTTATGCTGGCTAATCCCTCCGTAAAAGAACGCAGATGGCACTCTGTAACTATGTGATCCATTGTTTGGATAGACTTCCCGCAATCGCATGACTGATGTAATGCCGATCCCCATTTATACTTCCAGTATAATTGCATCTGCCAACGCCAGTTCAGAACCGATTCAAGAGTGTCCACTCACTACGAGGAAAGTTCATCCCATCTACATTTCAATATGCCGAACCTGGACTATCAAACATCTTTTGCAAGAAACTTTAGTTGTATACTTTACTTCGGAACGTTTATGGGATACAGGTGTCTTTTACTGACATGTTTTGGCCATCGACCTTGTATTGGCCATCGATCTATCGATTGATCCAGGGTTGGGTCGATGGACCAGCGAAAGTGACCTTGGGAGAAAGCAATCCACTTTCGCACAACTGACTGGTCCTGGACCAGGGCGGCAACTGGACACTTTCCCCGCTCCATGGTTGCGTCACTTCCCACTGGGCATCTCAGGGAATTTGGGTTGCGCAACGTGAGACGCTCCGGTAGAACCAACAATCAAAAATCAATTTTATTGCCTATTTTCACTTCCATGATTCACTACATCTGTAGCCATCACCTCTATTCACTCGATTCGCTCACGTCGATGTTGAGTGAGGATGGGCGTGCATAATGTGAGAGACGACGGGCAGACTGGGCGTGTTTGGGTGTCTCTCATTCCAACTAAACTTCACTTCAAACTGTACAGCACTTTGCGCAGTTTCATAATGTGAGCGACGACGGACAGGCAGGGAGTGTTTGGGTGTCTCTCATTCCAACTAAACTTCACTTCAAACTGTTCAGCACTTGGCGCAGTTTCATAATGTGAGCGCCGACGGACAAGCTGGGAGTGTTTGGGTGTCTCTAATTCCAACTAAACTTCACTTTAAACTGTACAGCACTTTGCGCAGTTTCATATACTAAATCAAAGCATTTTAGTAAAAAGGTATTTTATTTATATATTATTATTCATTATTAAGAAGCAGATCGTCAAGATATGGGTGAATATGAGGGACGAATGAATGTGATGAGTGTAGATGAACGAGTGTAGTCATTGTTATTAACCAAGGTCGAATGGTCCTCAGAAAGAGTTATTACTAATAGCCCAATAGCCAGGGCAACTAAATGACCTACAGCTTTACGTGGAATTCGAACCACGTAGTGTTGGTCTGATATTCTGGTAACTGACAAGCCTGGCACTCAGTTCTCTTCCCTGCACAACATCTGAACCTTTACTACCAGCCAACACGGACACCCCAGACTTTTCTAGTAGTGTCCACATTGATGGCAGCCATTGATCGGACGCCGTGTTGGTATTAAGAGGACCGAGCATAGAACCTATCACCCACAATCTCCTCAACATTTTGTCCCCAAGTAGCTGAGTTACAGCACTACACCACCAGTTCCGACAAACATAACTATTAACTATACTATTATAAGTACATACATATATACTTGATAACAATAGATTGATGACGGAATAAGATGAACCGGAATGAACCGGAACAATCTAACTATAAATAGATATAATGTTATAATGATAACATTAATATATTTTGCTCTGTTTGTATAGTTCTATACCAATAATTACACAGTGTTATGTATAGTTAATTAAAGTAAGCGCACTTTTTCTTCTCATTGTAACCTTTTAACATTGTATTTTTAGAACTCTAACATTGTATCAATTTTTTTGGACGGTACAACAATTTTCGGTGCGGATCTTCATTATTGTAAATTCATCTTCATAAAACTTCTTTATACAACAATTATTCCTTTACTGTAACCGCTTGCCGACTATAGAATAGTCTTCTTGATCGTTTTAGAGGTAGCGAAGGGCGCGATCGGTTTCGGGCTGCGGTTCTCCTCCGGGCCTCGTGGGATGAGTGGATTGTGTGATAATTTGTATGTATGTTTATATTCTGTATTATATGTATGTATTTATTCTGTATTATATATTGTATAACATGTATTATATAATTATATAAGAATATAATTATTCTTAGTATGTTAGCGATGATTATTCTTTAAGTTTTTAAATCTTTCTGTTGTGTATTACAATCTTGTAATTAATTTCTTTTATTCACCAAAATAATTTTTTAGTTTGTTTACACTTATTTGTATTTTAGTAATAATGGTTAGGTGTACGTAAGAACTTTTTTGTCACAAACATATTATGTGTTCAATAAAGTCATTTTTCATTTCATTTCATTTCAACAATACAATTTTCGGATGTAATGTTTAAATAAATAAATGAAAATAGATTAAATCCTTATAAAACTCTTAGTCTATGTTTTATTAATGCATGTTTTAATATGTAAAATTTAAAGTTACATTAACTCATGAGTCTGAAACTTGGAAATCGCAACCATGTCTTGGCGAAGACTAAGGGTACCACACAATTTCTTAATTGATTAATTGAGTTGATTAATTATTTATATTACTTGAGTTAGCGTGTCAATTCATACAGTTAACATTGTGTGACCATTAAAAACTTATGTTTTAATATTTTGTATTAGGTTATTTAAGTTAAGTGTATTAACATAAGTTTGAATATTGTGTATTAAATCGGTTTCTTTATTTATGAATCAACAAACAAAGATACAAACAAGTACTTATAATCAAGAAAGTCAAAGATTGACTGTTTACAATGTTAAATAAAAATGGATAAACCCCAAAAGGTTAAATATACTAGAGGGGTCCAATGTATGGGTACTTGCCCGTTAGTAAAAAGAATCAAAAGAAAAGAAAACTGAGTACTTGAGACGATGTAGAAAATCCACCTTACTCCACCATGTGTAAGAATTTCAAAAATAATTTTAATCAAGAACTAGAGGACACCCATGCACGCTTCGCGTGCAAACCCCGTAACTCGCTGCGCTCGTGACACCTGGCCTTCGGCCTCAGCATGTAACATTTGACTTCAAAAATTAGTAATTAAGCTGTTTTAAGTAAAATTACATTATTTAAATTGTTTTACATTAACCCACTCATTTCATTTGATTTGAGTGGATACGTTTATCCAAAAGTAAATTACGAATTCTAAGCAAACCACAGTTTGGTAGATCTCACTAGATGTTGTGTGATGTGTATTTATCTTTGTTGTTTTTTATTATACTTACATGATTTGCTAAAAAAGTTACATAAGAACTGAGGAGTCAGAAGGCCAAGAGGTTCTTCATACAGATGGTAAGAGGTATTAGCTCTTCTTTTAATACTCTTCATACGGTATAATGAGCTATTTGCAATCTCACATCCATCTCCCTAGTACATACACCATATTCTTTATAACTAGTTCGATTAACTTTTGTTATACTTATCTATTTAAGTTTGCTTTTTGTTAGAACACCTTACATTCACCAACAACCGATAACAACCTCCTGATTTTTCATCACTTTAAATGTTGTATTGAAATTAATTTCAAAACATAATAAAATCATAGTATCGTGCAAGGGTTTAAAAACAAAAATTTTAGTTTGATGAAATAACAATAAAATTAGAAAAAAATAAATCCATTGAATTTAAAATCGAATGGATTTAAAAAAGTATTCGTCGAGAACTTCATACAAAAGTACAGTTTTTGAACTATTTTGCTGAAACAAATGGATGGCCGCCATTTTAAAAATGAAAACGGAAGCGGGTTGATCATTTTTATTGAAATGAACTTTTGTGAATTATGTAAAAATATCAACTCAATCAGCTGAGCCGTTATAGAGATATGCATAGATATAAATTTAAGCCAAACAAAAGAAAATAATGAAGAAAAAAACAGTGAAGTGAAATTTTTTTGGACAAGTATTTATTAGAAATGGTTTTATTTTGACTTTCATCATCTTATTAGTTCCTAAAAAATATTTCATCATTTTAAAATACCCCCTTCATATAATACAATTACAATAAAACTGTATAAAATTTTAAAAATAAATTACATATCTTTCAATAAAACTTAAATTTAATTTGATGGTAAAATGAATGGAGCTTTTATCCTTTTTATTGTTTTCAACACAACAATACGTTTAAAATTAACTATTTTTTAATGAGATTATGAAGATTCACTTACTGAAAATTAATTCAGGAATGATAATTTAAGTCGAATGTGTACATTTGAATAAAATTGGTGACAAAGTAGTATTGTTTACTCGTATTTAAGTGTAGCTAGGCGCTGTGTAGGCAATTGCCATACACGTGGAGAGGTAGCTTGTAGTCAGATTGCCTATCCAGCGCCGTCACATCTTGAAAAGGAAACGTGACTAACAGAACATTTTGACTTTATTCTATCACATTAGATTCGGATAACGTTGATGATTTCGCTCATGCACGATTTTTGTGTTTTTAAGAGTATTTTAATTTGTTATACTTTTTAGGGGACATCTCTGCACGCTTCGCGTGCCAATCCCGTCACGAGCTCAGCTCGTGATGCCTTGGCATATAACTTTTGGACTGCATTTATTAGTAATTAAACTGTATTAAATACAATCGTATTATTTAAATTCATTTACAGTAGCTCACTCACTGCATTTGATTTACACTCTATTTATAATATAATAATTTATAAACAACTAATGTTATTACTAAGCATATTTCAAATGTTTTCATTTTATTTAACGGCTGATGATAACATACACGCAGACAGACATGTATTCGCTCTTTTATAATTAACTTGATATTTTACTGTGCTGCTCTCTATATTTAACATAACAACTTATTTGGACCATTTAACATGTGTTTATGTCACCAGTTGGTCAATTAAAATTAATCTCCATAAGAATAGCATTGCAACTTAGACGCTTCGTAGGACAAAACCTATGGGAATTTCAAAAATCTAGCTCCATTACGACTTAGAAATCAAAATTATCTTTTGAATTACAAACAATTCATCATAATCGGTCAAGTAATAGGTTCAAGAAGTGAGTGAACTAAATTACCCGATTGTTTTAATATATAGGATACACTAAACCACAGATAAATAACTCTACCCAGATAGATCATTCCCATGCTAAAGAGTGTTAATATTTTTTTCGTAGTAAGTCAACTTATGCTTTAAAGCGTCGAGCGGCTATCAACTGGGCGGCGTTGCCAGATTGAACTCATTCAACTAACAATATTAGTAACAAATATTATATTAATAAATATCAGTTGATGATAATAATGGAGATTTAATACTTGTTCAATGCGGCAACTTCGCATTCTATATTCACGGTCGTATAGTACGTGTTGCCTACATACTCCTTAAACAGCATGTACGCTTTCCCCAACTGGGTAGAGCCATTGATTTTATACACAAATAGATTTCCCATCCAATGTTAAATTTTGAGTCTCAAAATATCAGCTGTTTTTGTGGCCCATTGTGGAGCGCTAGTGTAGCTCCATGTAAATGTAATGCAGTTCAAAACAGCTGTAGTTGCGGGCCACACTAACTAACAAATTTACTGCCACAAATATTCCTATTAGATGGTTTATCTATTGTAGGTGTATATAATCAAGGGTAGAGCTTAGTTATCTATGCACCAAACCGTTAACATCCGTTACAGAGCAACAGTAACTACTGACGGTGCAGATATTATGTGTAGCTGAGTTTGAAGATATGATGTTTACCATGAACATGAGAGGCCTATAAAAAAATCCAATGACATCATTGTTTGCATAGTTTAGTTTTAGGTTATGACAAACAGATTTTTAAATGTTATTATAATTTGTAATAATTTGTATCCTAGTTGAAACAAAAACGTACCGAGATTTAAATATAGTTTTCCCTGTGCATCAAATTTACACTTTTATTATTAAAAAACCCCATTATTGTATCGCATTTACGTTTTAATACTTGGTTGACAGGAATATTTTCTATGAGTTTAAAATGTTTCAATATTTTAAATTTCATGTTTTAGTTAGTTTTTACTTGTCATGGAAAAAGTGTCCGGTACATTTCCTGAAACATTTTCTTGGCTTCTAGAGGCCGTAAAATTAATTAATTTGCTGTCGTAATCCTTATGAAATTGGATTAAATCAATTGAAATCAGTCAAGTTACAGTAATTTTAAATTACTATATTACATTTTACGTTTTTTGAAATCAGTTGGCATTGGTGGCACAGTGCTGTAACCCAGCTGCTTAGGAATAACTTGAAAAACGTCAAGTAAAATAAATTTATTATTGAATTAATTTTTTAATTTATTCAATTTCAATGAAACAATTTAAATTTAAATATATGCATGTATAAATTATGTAAATGTATTCTGTCGTGACGAAATTTACTGTCTATGCTGTCTAGTGTTCTCCTTTCAAGGATCATGTCCTTCGTGTCATAATTAAAATATACAAACAACATATTAGAATAGTGGTTTGAAATCAGTTTTTTTTTTAGTTTTTCAGTTTATCAACTACATTTAATATTAAATTAAAAATTAAACAGGAAAAGGCTGTTTTAAGAACTTTTGCAGGTTTTAAAACTAGTTTAAGCAACGTTTACCGTTGTGTTGGTTATGGTGATAAGAATATCTATGAAAATTTATGTTACATTTTGTTTGTTCAGTATTAATTTATATCTTTAAATTTAGTTATTGAATAGGTTTATTATTATTATTATCACTAATACAGTTTTGTGTATGAAATTAGTGTATTGGTTTTAATATTGTCGTAAATTTAAATAATGTTTCAAGATCACCAAAAAATAAGTGATAGTGTATTAAATTTAAATAGTACTCCATTTATTAAAGTAAATATATTATAAACAATTATAACAGTTTATACACTGCGGAATGTATTGTTACTATTATTTTTTTGCAATTTTATTCATTGTTCATAGCCACAAATGTGTATTAATAGGAATGTTTCTGTACCTCCAAACAGGCTTAGCCTTGGAGGTCTATATTTTCGAAACATATTTATGGGTTATTATGCATATATGTATGTAATGTTTGTAGATTTGTTTTGGAAATAAACATTTATTTATTATTTATTATTATTATTTTTAAAAGTATATCATATAAGATAGAACGCTGAACAAATAAAATGGAATAATACTACTTACAAACAAATCTTTCACATTAAATATGTATTTAATAAATAAATTATATGGAATTTTTTTAAATTACTTCATAGTGGTTCTTTATTTAGGCATTAATACAAAACAAAATATTTATACAATTTTCTAAGAATATGTACAGATCAACAACTCTCGCGCTACCTGGTGGAAAGAAAGTAAACTTCAACGCAAGAGAACTAATCACAGAGACATTAGTCAACAATACAAATTAGATATATTATAGGCTATCTAAATTAAATTGATTTATTTACGAGGTATAGTAATAACTAGGTGTCCAATACTTGACCACAGGTCAGCCAAGTTTATCAACTATATATTTACTATGCCATTGTCAGAATTAAGTTTTGAAACATATTGGTTGTTTTTAAATTTATTAGAGTAATTCATAAAAAACTAATATGATTTTTAAAACTATCTGATCAAAATCACATAAAATAAGCATGTAAAACTTATTATGATTTATAATTTTTTTTAATAATCGTGAAGCATCAAAAAGAATGAAAAATATTATATTGAACTTATTTTTTAAATGAAAAAAATATTTACTGATCTAGTTAGAATATAAGATAAAAATTAAATGACGCGTTTTGAACATTTAGATAAATCAATCATACTAATTAATACTGTGGATATTTCTAAAACTAGTTATAAAAATGTTTACCATATTTTGTTTGATGACTATATAATTGAAATGGAAAATTTTTATTTAACCTACAAAAACAGCAAATTTTCAAAATAATAATATGATAATTTAATGCCACGTATAGAACAACTTTGATTTAAAATCATCATTTTATACTTGTGGAAGGTATGTGAGAGGAAAATACAATAGTTTTATATACTAAAAATATATTTATTGATGGCATAAAAAATTGATAAAACGAACTCAATTTGTTCAACTGAAGTTATTTTATGGAGTTACAAAATTTATTTATATTTAGGTTTTTATTTTTCAACAATTCCTTGAAATCTAGCATTTTTTTTCGTTGAAATACATATTATTATTATTGAATATGATATCCATACAATAGTAAAAATATAAAAACTGCTATTATGAACCAAGCAAAGTCAACGCAAAGACTATGCTGATGGGGAAATGGATAGCGCCGGGCATCGACAATTCAGATACAGCCGTGTACACGGATTGCCGTCCCGCGCCGTCACACTCCTTTGACCATTATGTACGTTATAATCAATTACAATGTCCATCCGTACATCGTTAAGCTATGGGCCTAATGCTGTACCCAGTAGAAAATAGCATATTAAAAGTATGACTCCAAATACCATTATGTAGTATTTAATTTCAAATAGTTATATGTGGATAAAATGTAGGAAAAAAAGAAATCATGTTTGTACTAAAAATTACGTAAAATTAATAGGTATTATATAATAAAAACAAAACCCTATTTTAATCTGACCAGCTTCTAATATATAAAGTGGTGTGATTTATAATTTTTTAATATACGATGATATTTATTTGTATTTAATGTATATTAGTTCTGAATATAATTTTAAAAATTAGGACTCTTCTTTTAATTTTTACGTCTATTATGGATTCCAAGCGCCTTATGTCATGTAAATTTAAAATGTTGTTAAACAAACAATGAATAAAGAAACCTTTCAAATAACGTAAAATTCAATCTTATGTCATTAAGTAATTTCTAACAAAGTGTCGTTAAACAATATTTTTAGTTAGACTAGTAGAACTTCAATAGCAACACGATGTCCGCTCAATGGTTGCCATCGACTTGGACACTACTAGAGAAGTCTGGGGTGTCCGTGTTGGATGGTAGTCAAGAATAAGATGTTGTGTAGGGAAGAGAACTGAGTGTCAGATTTGTCAGTTAGCTGAAAATCAGACTAACATTACGTGGTTCGGATTCCACGTAAAGCTGTAGGTACCATAGTTTCCAGTAGTAGGAATCCCTACTACTGTTGCCCTGGCTATTGTGCTATTAATAAATAGTCCTTTCTGAGCTAAGTCGAACTGAGATAGTAACAATGACTACACTCGTTCATCTACACTCATTCCCACCTCGTATTCGCCTATATCTCTATCATTGGCGTCTTAGAAATGAATTATGAATGAATAAATGATAGAGTTCATTCAATATAACTTGGCTTATGAGATAACTTCCTAATAAATTGGTCGGTAGCGTAGTTGGTTCAATCCCAGCTTCATGTGCTAAAGGTTGTCAGTTCGATCCCAATCAGAGTCAATACATTTTGAGAAGGATCAGCTGATAATCACCAGCTGTTCATTTGTCATTGGGCTATTAATTAATGACACTTTCTAAGGAATAGTCGGCCTTAGTTTGTAACAATGACTACATTCGCTCATCTACATTCATCACACTCAATCGAAATCCATACTAGCCCATATCTTGACGATCGGCGTCTTATGAATAAATAAATAAAAATAAATAAATAAATAAATAGTTAGAGACATACATCATAGTATAATAACTTACTTTTGCAACACTCCTATGAGTCATTTAATTCATTAATTGAGTAAATCACAAGAAAACAGACCTTTGTTGCTATAAATAATTGCGATTCAATCACTGCTACTAGTAATGAAGGTAATGTGTTTGGGTTGTTTTCCCACTATTCTCTTTGTTACTTACGTCTGTCACGTGACGCCAATGATACATTCTTTATCTTCGTTCTCGTTCAGTAACTATTGTATTAGCTCGTGTATTTCAGGAGCCCCATCCGGTAAAAGCAAACGTGTCCAGTGTTCTCTCCTTTCCCCATTCTTCAGTTTAAGAAGATATTTCCTGAAATCTCACATGTACGATAAGTGATCCCACTTTCCCATACCAATTAAGTCTACTTACTTTGCTACAGTACCACGTCTGTAAGAAATCAAGAGGCGTGCAGCTGTGCGCGTCAACTTTCTTTTTTATAGTTGTACTAACCATGATCCTAAACTATTAAGACGATTAAAAAATTAAATACTGAATACCGATCTTGGTGAGTGAATAGTATTTTTTTCATAATAGGAATAAACTTTTGTGATTAGTATAAATTTTTTAATCGTGATCCTTAACAAATTTATCCGCAAAAATGACCTACCAGTCTATATTGTTTAGTATTTATTTTTTCTCAATTTGATTCGTCAATCGGCTGTTCTTTGTTGCCAATAAAAAAAGTACCGTTAATGTTTTTAGAAATGTTTTGTTTTAACCCCGCGTTCCTCACCTCACCATAAATACGCCTCCAGCAGTATATAAAAGAAACATTTTCCAACGCCGTTCTAACTCCACCTAAATTAATATTTTCAATTCAGTTAATTTCCATCTTTTTGTTTTTAGTATTGCTTGGTTTATTCTCAGACCTTCGTACAAAATAGTCATCTTTTTGTCCCGAAGACCTGTTTCCTACCTAATACAAACAGATCCACTGTTACGAGGGTGGTTCATGTAAGCATGTACTAACGTCTACATTACGTATACCCCTTGTTTTATACACTTGCACCTTATCGTTCGTCTTTCCATCTAACACTATATAAACACTCACTCCTCACATACAAAGTACAGAATGAAGCAAGTTATGCCCCTTACTTTCTACTCTGCTCATGTTACTGGAACGGTGATTCTATCAGTTTTAACTGCCTCAGACTCTGTTTCATAAACGTAGTCTTGTAGTTTCAAGCCTGACTACAACTTTGAAAAGTGTAGTACGTTGACTTTAGAAGTTACCTGAAACTAAACAATACTATGAGAAAATTAATTATATCGCAATATTTCACTTCTATTTATCATGCGTTAAAAAAAATTAAAAAAGTTGTAGTACTCCATAAATTGCGTAAATCTTCTTGGTAAAACTTAATGAATAAGTGATAGTGTGCTTCCAGGGTCGTCACTGTAGCAGAATCCCCTAATCATCAGTATAAATTTTAGAAGCAGTGTCCTTCCCCCGCCAGATATACTAACGCTCAAACCCGGCCAGGCTCCACCTTTTGAGACCATAATTATGTTCTGTGTTCTGTTGGCAGTAATTGTACTTTATGTACATAAATACATGACGTGACCGGATCCTTGTATAGATTAGTATTTTGGAAATATTACAAGGTGGTCAAGAATAAAATGGTTAGACACAGGCCATAGAGTCTGAGGAAATTTATGACATAGCAACTTTAAATATGCAGGCAGGATCAGCCTACTGACAGCCTTCATCATCCACTGCTTTAAAGATGCAGGCAGGATCAGCCTACTGACAGCCTTCATCATCCACTGCTTTATAGATGCAGAAAGGATCAGCCTACTGACAGCCTTCATCATCCACTGCTTTAAAGATGCAGACAGGATCAGCCTACTGACAGCCTTCATCATCCACTGCTCTAAAATTACCAAGTTTCACAGCTAAAGTAAACTTGGTAATTTTACCACCAAGTTTACCATTTTCTTATTGCACCACCTCAAGTTTGATCACACTTCGAAAATCACTTCCATTCCGGATGATGAGAACATTCAACAAAATATAAAGCTTAAGTTGTTCTGTCATGTTTTTCAATATAATCAAATGAAAAGTTTACTAATTCTCAATTTGTATTTTTATTTTTGTTAGTCTGTTTACTATGATTCCTCTGCATGTTTTCATGGTGTGGTATTCGTTATATGTCATATGCATGTACTGTACGTGTTATATGTCAATATCACTGTACGTGTATGGGTGGGCGGGTGGGTCAATATCACTGTACGTGTATGGGTGGGCGGTTGGGTCAATATCACTGTACGTGTATGGGTGGGCGGTTGGGTCAATATCACTGTACGTGTATGTGTGGGCGGTGGGTTAACTTATCTACTGAGTCTTAAGTCTCCTTATTTTATTTAGTTTGCTATAAATCCTTTACTAATAAAGGATTGTGGCGCGTAAACGATGTTATCACCTTCTGATATAAAGTGAAAGATTCCGATGACGAATCAACAGCCTAAATTCTGCTTTAGAAAAAATATAGTATGTCAATCTGTTCACTATATTAAACTTTCGGTACAAGAATTCATTATTTTTTGAATATCTTATTGATGGAAACAATAAGATATTCAATAGAACAGTTACAGCTATTGAACGAAGTTGATTTGTTGTTTACATTTAATTTTATTAATAAACTTATAGTAATAAAATCTATTTGTTTATAATATCAGCTTGTTTGACAAAATTTAAAATATTTGGTTAATTTGTTATTGTAAATTTTTCAAATTATGTTATTGTTTTCGTCTTAATTTAGACTGTAAAGTATTATTTATAACGATGGTTTATTTTTTAAATATTGTTTTTGTTTATTATAATTTACTTTTTGTTATTAACATTTTTAGTTATATGCTATATATAAAATTATTTTGAACTCAGCGAGAAACATGTGGACATTATAAGAGCTGCTAATTGAAAAATTGACACCTCCATTTTCTTAAAAGTTATAATTAATTCGTAACTGTTATGTAACACAAAATTAATAATGAAAAGTAATGAAAAGAAATAATAAAAGTTAGTAATGAAAAGATTAAAAGATTTAATAGTTTGAAACATGGAAAGATGTTCCAGTATTGAAAAACCACATTTCACTAAATGTTGTGATTCTATCATATTTGTACTGACGATCCTTTTTTTAGAATTCCCTCACCCAATTCTACTTGGTTTATTTTCTTTAAACCGTCAATAGTTAAAGTTTAATTATTCAATTACTGTGCTAAAATCTGTTGGTAATATGTTTCTATTTATCATAGTTATTATCTTCATTTTCCTTTTTTTTATTAATCCGCTATACGTAGCAAGTTTTACTTTTATCTTTAACCTCTTCGTTTTATTCATTTATTTTTTTAATTCTATTTCAGCTGTTTGGTGAGTAAAATGTAGCTGAATATCGAAACAAATACAAAACCAGTTTGAACAGGGTTCATGAGGAAGACAACATCTTGGCTGCATACAATTATTTTACAAGCAACTAAAAAAAATGAAAAACAATTTTGTTAATCGAGTAAAGTCACCGAATAGATTTACCACACTTGTTACAGCTCAGGAAATTGTTCTTGTCCTTACACAATTAACTAGTAAACTAAAGTTCTGTTCTTGTCCTTACACAATTAACTAGTAAACTAAGGTTCTGTTCTTGTCCTTACACAATTAACTAGTAAACTAAGGTTCTGTTCTTGTCCTTACACAATTAATTAGTAAACTGAGCTTATGTTCTTGTCCTTACACAATCAACTAGTAAACTAAGGTTCTTTTCTTATCCTTACACAATTAACTAGTAAACTAATATTCTTGTTCTTACACAATTAACTAGTAAACTAAAGTTCTGTTCTTGTCCTTACACAATTAACTAGTAAACTAAGGTTCTTTTCTTATCCTTACACAATTAACTAGTAAACTAATATTCTTGTTCTTACACAATTAACTAGTAAACTGAGGTTATGTTCTTGTCCTTACACAATTAATTAGTAAACTAAGGTTCTGCTCTTGTCCTTACTCAATTAACTAGTAAGCTAAAGTTCTGTTCTTGTCCTTACACAATTAACAAGTAAACTAAGGTTCTGTTCTTGTCCTTACACAATTAACTACTAAACTAAGTCTGTTCTTGTCCTTACACAATGAACTAGTAAAGTAAGTTTATATTCTTATTCTTTCACAATTAACGAGTAAACTAAGGTTCTGTTCTTGTCCTTACACAATTAACTATATAGTAAACTAAGTCCGTTCTTGTCCTTACACAATGAACTAGTATAGTAAGTTTATGTTCTTATTCTTTCACAATTAACGAGTAAACTAAGGTTCTGTTTATGTTCTTACACAATTAACTAGTAAAATAAGGTTCTGTTTATGTTCTTACACAATTAACTAGTAAACTAAGGTTCTGTTTATGTTCTTACACAATTAACTAGTAAACTAAGTCTGTTCTTGTCCTTACACAATTAACTAGTAAACTAAGTCTGTTCTTGTCCTTACACAATGAACTAGTATAGTAAGTTTATGTTCTTATTCTTTCACAATTAACGAGTAAACTAAGGTTCTGTTTATGTTCTTACACAATTAACTAGTAAAATAAGGTTCTGTTTTTGTCCTTATACTATTAACTAGTAAACTAAGCTTCATTTCATACATACTTTATTTGATCATCGGTTTTATACTGATGCCACTTTTATTCAGCACTTACTAAGAGATTCTTTAAGTTCCTTATGAAATTTTCCATAATTTTTCCATTTACAGCAATTAGAAAACCATCCACTAATGAACGCTTTCATTCTACATTTATTCATGATAGTAATTAATTTATCTTAGGATGCGTCACTGAGCCACTATCTGTCTCCAAACACATTGTACTCAAAGTATTTTGATCACAACATTTTACAACCTGTTTTAACTATTATAATTCCAACCATAAATAAAGAAAACATTTTTGAAGCAACTCATCACTAATTCTTATACTTTAAAATCCAAACAGGATAATTCGGCCGTATTATAATGCAGAGTATTCTCTATATCGATTGGTATTAGGAATCGTCCTAATACCAAAAAGTTATTAATTTCTATCGTTAATTACTTCTTAATCTACTAAGTTTTATTGATAATAGCTCCGTTATTTGAATATAGCAAGGGTTTTGCAGTCGGGCAATAGAGAATGGCCATTTGCGCTAGAAATTTTCAGTAAGGTTAAGTTTTTATAGGACAGGCCTCAATTACGGATTGTTAGGTTAAGTTATATTAGGTTTTATTAGGTTAGGTAGCAACAACTAATCTAAAAAGCCAGCCTAACCTATTAAAACTTAACCAAACCTAACCTATCAAGACCCAACTTAAACCCATCCTAACAAAGCATAACCTAACTGAAAACAACAAATTTCCGGCTTAATTTTAGTTCATTTACAAAACCCATGCCATATTCATAATTAAGGACAGAATTTAGCACAATTTGGGTACCAATATCACTATATTTACGAGAAGAAAAAGTTTTCCTCATTTTCGTGATTTATCCAGCTTTCAAACTAAGAAAAAACCATATTCTTGATTCTTAGTCATGTAAATCTATAAAAATAATTCAGCCAAAAAAACGACAAAGTCCATGTTCTATATACATACCAAATGGTATTGCTAAACAGCATCACGCCCATGGCACAAGTTAGTATAACCAAAGATGTTAGAACTAAAGTTAAAATTCTACAATATTTTGTATAACCCTTTATTATACACCTACTATAGATATTCCATCTAATAAGAATATTTGTGCCAGTAGTTTGGTTAGTTAGTGAGGTCTGCCACTACAGGTGGTTTAAACTGTATTATTTTTACATGGTGCTACACTAGCGCTCCACAATGGACCACAAGAACAGCTGATATTTTGGGACTCAAAATGTAACATTGGATGGGAAATCTATTTGTGTATAAAATCAATGTTATAAAACACACATACACACACACACACACACACACACACACACACACACACACACACACACACACACACACACACACACACACACACACACACACACACACACACACACACACACACACACACACACACACACACACACACACACACACACACACACAAACAAACTACTGAAGGCCTGTCGCCCCTCCTCATCCACCACAGGACCTCCCAACGCTGTTCCTGTAGCTGTTGTCAAGTGCAGTTCAGACACTGTCCCCTGTCACTGAACTTTCATCCATTTCTCTCTTCCTCGTAAATCAAAACCGCAGTCTTCATTAATACACTACTTTCTAGTCTTGCTTTCCTTCCAAGCAAATTGCCAGGTTTAGCCGTGTACGTGCTTGGACTAAAAACATAGCCATCAGGTTGAGAATTTTGGACTGTAACTGTAGAACCCGAACTAACTACATGGAATGTGTACAGTTAGTTGTGTCATTGATTTTATACACAAATAGATGTCCCTTCCAATGTAAAATTTTGTGAAAATTTTTAAAAATACACACTCTTAAGAATACTTGGATGATTCTAGTTTGCTTTTATTCAACAACCGTTTAAAAATACAATGTTACTCAATTAATTATAAATTGGTCTTATGTGACAAAAAATAAATGTTTAATGTTAATTTTTTAATCTCCTTTTAGTTTGAGTCTGTTCATGCTATTATTTAAGAATATGTCTTTAACTTCTCAAAAGTATCACTTTATTGTTATTTATTTATTTTATTTAGTTATTTAATTTTTTTAATAAATTTTTGTGTATAGCGTGTTTCATAAAATTACAATAAACAAAAGAACTACATTTTACTATCTTCGTAAAAGAATGTTCAATTTTCTATAAAATCAGTTGATTTGTATAAGGATCATCAAGATACAAGAAAAAACCCCATATATAAGAGAAGTTTTACTAATCAATAATCATAAACAGTTTTCAGAATTTAATCTATGGCCTTTATCTATCAAGTTTGACAGATAATCCGATGAATATATTTAGGGGCGTTCAAGTATTGTTTTCCTAACGCATAAAGTGTTATTACAATTTTAGTTAATCCTTTACGGATTAACCAGTATTTCAGTTCGTTATTTCAAGAAATAAATGTGATTCAGATTCCACATAAAACCAGAGCCCTTTATTGTCCTTTTACTGGGCTATAATAAATGGACCAGACTACACAGATCACCAACACTCATGTAATCAATTATATTCACCTTAAAATCCACTCAACATTGTATAGGCGACTCAAATCCAAGAATCCAATTTAAGATTGTTTTGAGTTTACCATGACTATACCATATTGTTATATTCTAAAATAAAATTTTCTGACTCGTTGGTAGTTGATAGAATATAGCAAAGACTATAATTTTTGTTAGTATTACCAGACATTTTTACGATATCTGAACGTGTATATTAATTGTAATGATAATAAAAATATAAGACTTTGTTACGAGGCCCCAGTTTCTAGGTAAGGTATGAAATCAGACAAGATTAAAGCAGTTTTTTAAAAAACATAATTTATTTTAACAGACTCATGTTATGATCACAATGAAAAAAATGATATTAACTAACTATAAAAGTACAACAACAATAGTTATAAATACAACAATACTATACAGGTCTACTAACTTAATGGAAAATATGACTTAGATGATAACGTGATAATGATGTTGATGAGACGAAGGCATTGATATGATATTGAGAATGATGGTGATGGTGATGGTGATGACGATGAGGATGACGATGATTTTAGAAGAGTGATGGAATAGGAAAGAACGTGGAAAAAGTTAGGTTATGATATGAAGTATTGATTATATGATGATATGATGATAATGGGAAAGGAAATCGTAATTCAGAGAATTATAGTGCAAGAATAAATAGTAAAAACGTACAATACTGCTAAGTAATAGGTCCACTATTAACGAATTAATTACATCTTAGTAAAGATACTAGTGTTTACTGTGTCCTGCTGCTGCACCGCTGTAGTTTATAGTATTGTAATGATGGGATGATGCTGCGTAGGAGGGGGAAGGGGGGCCATAAGTTGAGGATGGAGAGCTGTAAGTCGAGGATGGGGAGCTGTAAGATGAGGACGGGGAGCTGTAAGAAGACGAAGGAGAGCTGTAGCCGCTGAAGCCAGAAGATCCACTGGAGTACCCTGAGCTGCCTCCAGAATATGAAGACGAGGAAGGAGTTCCATACGACGACGAGGGAGTTCCATAGGAAGAAGAAGGAGGAGAGCTGTAACCAGAAGATCCACTGGAGTATCCTGAGCTACTTCCGGAATATGAAGAAGAGGGGGTGAAAGAAGGAGTTCCGTAGGTTGAAGAGGGAGTTCCATATGATGCAGATGGAGTATTGCTATAATCAGGAGATGAGTAGCTGGAGCTGGAGTAACTTCCTAGTCCTGGAGAACTCCCAGAAACGTAGGAAGGTGCGGAATAAGATCCACTGGAACCAGACGAGTATGAAGATGAACCAGATGAATAAGAAGGTGAAGCTGCAGGAGAGTAGGATGTGTGTGACGGATATGATGGCAAAGAACTCAGGCCAGAGTATCCAGAGAATGAAGGCAGGCTGTGGGAAATGGTGGGTTGAAACAATGGAGCAATGTAAGCGGTAGACAAAGAAGTGTGTTTGAGTGGTGCTGGAGCGGGAAGATTGTATCCACCCAGTGAACCTAAGGAATAGTCTCCTAGGCCTCCGTAAAGACCACCAAAGTCGTGGGCAGGCAGTATCAAGCCCTGTCCCAGACCGATGTTACCCAGTCCACCATATCCTCCTAGGTAAGGATGTCCTAGTCCTCCGAGAGAGTATCCCAGTCCTCCTAATGACGAATAGCCGCCATGAGCGCCAACTCCTGAGAAACCAGCCCCTGAATAACCAGCTCCTGAGTAACCAGCTCCAGAGTAACCACCTGTAGATCCTCCACCATATCCTCCCCCTGAGTAGCTACTTCCTTCTGATGGCACTCCATAGTTTGTAGATACCACCGTCCTCTTGCCCTTTGCACTTGCAGAATCCTGAGTTTCAGAGGATGCTGGGGGCTCAGTTAGCACTGACCCCAATAAACAGGCGAGCAACTAGAACATAGCATGCAATCCGTATTAATATTTTTGTATACTATTTGAAAAATGCATGATACCCTATTAAAATAATTTTCCTCCAAAAGTAACATGAGTTATGTGTCCTGAGGTTGTCAAAACTTCTAATTAAGCTGAGCTACTGTATAACAGAGTAAGTTAAATTATTCGAAAGACATTTACTTCCTGACGGACGGAATTATTTGGAAGGAGGCAACAATTATTCAACCATAAAGCCTATAATAAATAACGTAAGATCATAGAGGTCCCATAGATTCTGAGTGCTAAGAGATCAAGAGGTCACTTACCCACGTAGGCACTTACAGCCTTTAGAAGTATTTATTCTGAAACGTCTAAATTATATTCCTAGTCACACTGCCGTACTTTGATTTTAAAATTGTAATTTAATGGCAAATGCCATCCGGAATTCAAGTATATAATCATCATAGCAGTATAAAATCATCATATTAAAAAAGGTTTATATTTCAGTGCCCAATTATCAGTCTGTTCGTGGTAGGGTCAAGTAGGAACAAAACAAATGTAGGGATGGTCAGATTAAGTGTGAATATAATAGCATTGATTTCTACAGTAAATGGTAGTGCTACAAGTTTCTAGTACGCCAGCAGTCACTGGAAGAACAGAAGAAGTGCATTATAAACAAGCTGAATGACTTTCACTTAGGCTATTCCCAGGATGAATGTAACTAGCTTCGTGCGACCTTCGATGGTCTTGTTCGTTGTGACTGAGACGGAGGTCAATAGTAAGGGTCACGTGATGTAAGGGTCGTGATTGTGTCGTACTAGATCCTCTTCCACGGCCTTGACCTACACGACAGTGGTGTCTCTGGAAAGGTGTTACTGTGTCTTCTCTAACTTCACCAGCAAACTTCAAGTGATAAAGTCTTGTGTGTCGTGATTGAGGTGGAGGTCAGTAGCAAGGGTCACGTGATGTAAGGGTCGTGATTGTATCGTACTAGATATTCTGCTACGACCTTGACCTATAAGACGGTTGTATCCCTGTAATGTACTTAGTTCATTCTAAGAATTAAAAAATCTTAATAAGCACAATATATTTTTGCGAAGAAAACCATCAAGTGAAAATTCACTCAGTGCAATTAAAAAGAATATAAGTACTAAACAAATTGAAAAATTGTCAAACACTGGTGATCGACTTTGATAAACTACTTTTGCCTCCCTCAGACACAAAATAATCCTTTGTAACTATCTAGAATCTGAATATTTTAAATTTCTGCCTAGGTAGGTTAGGTTAAGTCAAGTTATGTTAGTTTAGGTTATTTTCAAGTAGTCATGAGAGTGTTTTCAGGAAATTGCTGTTGCTAGGAGAGAGAAGTGCATGCCAGATGTTTATATTTAGATAACATGTACACTTGGAGACGATTTAGTGTTGAGACCATCAAAATTGGGTCTACTTGTAAATAGTGGTAAAGTCAAGAACTGTAAGGGAACCATATTTCCTTAATGGATGAAATAGGACATGCCTAACCTTGATAGATAAATTAAACAGCTGGCTAAACTGTCAAAATATAACTTGACTTGCTTAAATTGACTTAAAATTTCCTGCAGTTATTGAATTTTGTTTTTATTATTATTTTACTTTTTCTCATGTGCGTTAGCATAGAGAAAGTATTGTGATCGTCCAAAGAATTTCTTTTTACAAGTTTGTCCAAAAATCCATTCTAAGATCCCTTGAACTCAAAAAATTGTTTTTTTTCGAAACAAATTTTTATGCCTATCCGTATGTGTGTATGTCTGTCTGTATGTGCAGTTCGCTGAAGAGCAAACGGATTGATCAATTTTTATAAAATTTGGTATGTATAAAAAGTATATAAAATATCTCCAGACCATTTCCCACTTTTTGAAATTTTATTTATTTTTGTTATTGTAGAAAACATATAAAAAGGAATTTTCTCACAAATGGTTATAACGATTCTGATGAAATATTCATGAAAGATGTGAATTACAGTTTTAAATATTTTAGTAAAATTCGCATGTCTCTAACTTGACTAGTTTTTGAATGATGGAAAAAAAACATATTTGGGAATCAAACTGGTAATTTTCAGTTTTAATACTTTTTAGTGTTTAATATGGGAGAAGGTTTGTACCAATTCTTGGAACCATTTATTTATTTGGTGATAGCAAATTAAATCTTTCAGATCACATTTTATTCCTACATCAAAATATAAACTTGGAAATCGTGCTCCAAACGTACAAATCAAAATATACGATCGTAAGTAATACGGTCAAAACTAAATGTTAATCTAAATACCGTAAGCCCGTATAACCGGCCCCCATCTGATAAGGCCGGTGGTCATAAGGCGGAGAGAGTGTACGCAGACAGTGCAACCAATTAATGGCAAGCATGGTCAAAGTACTTTGGAAAAGAGTGTAGAAAACTGATTGCAAGATAAATGCTTTAAATGATCTTCAAATTAGCATATTACATTTTGAACAAATCATTAACAAGTTATTCGTCACACGAGATAAATATACCATTATGATTAGGAAATTATTGACAGGTATGACCTACCAAAGAATTCCTTTGTGATTCCCTTTGGTCTGAGGATAGTAAACTTGGTTTATCAAAATCTAACATCAAAATACAATCTTGAACTTACATTTTATTAAATTTGCGTTGCGTGACTTTGATAATTTTGAAACGTAATAAAATAAGCATTATGAAACTGTACATCAATATATTATCTGTGACTCATCTATATTTGTCTAAATAATATTGATCTCTTGAAGACAACGGATGTAGTAACAGATGTCGATATAAACAATGCCTAAAGATAGAGAGAAGGAAATTTTCAAAATACGAAACTAATTATCAGTATTATTACCACTTACATTGAATAGAAAGAAAGATTCAAACAATAGTTGGTTGTTTTTGGGATGGTTTTAAGGTCAATGACAGTTACATTGAATGGTAGTCAAGGTTTATTTGTTGTGTAGGGAAGATAACTGAGAGTCAGACTTGTCAGTTAGCTGAAAATCAGAACACTACGTGGTTCGGATTCCACATAAAGCTTTAGGTCCCACAGTTGACCTGTTGCGATGTTAATAAATAGTCCTTTCTGAGTTAAGTCGAGTCCAGATAGTAACAATGAATACACTCGTTCATCTACACTCATTACACTCATTCACCACTCATATTCACCCATATCTCTACGATCGGCGTCTTAGAAATTAATAATAATGAATGTAACGATTATGGTGATCCATACATAGTCGTGTATAGAGTATGGTGGGCCATGATTATTAATGTAAGGGGTATGGTAGGTCATCAATAGTCATTTAAGGAGTATGCTGAGCCATCAATAGTGACGTAATGAGTATGATGAGCAATCAATAGTCATGTAATGAGTATGATGAGCTATCAATAGTCATGTTTGGAGTATGCTGAGCCATAATACTCCTTACATTACTACGCAAGGAGTATTATGAGCCATCGCAAGGAGTATTATGAGCCATCAATGGTCATGTAATGAGTATGATGGGCCATCAATAGTCGTGTAATGAGTATGATGAGCTATCAATAGTTGTAAGGAGTATGCTGAGCCATCAATAGTCAATGTATTGAATACAGTTTCTATACCTCAAAGTACTTACCTTCTTAAGATTTCTGTTAATGTACAAATGAGACGAATAAGTATAGTTTAAGGCATTCAGTAAATTTAAAATATGATATTCGTGTCAAGTTTAGACTCCAAATTATCAATTAAGAGAACATTGTAATTTCAAACTGAAATATTTAAACAAAATATCGAAGAAACTTAAAATACTGACGATTATATTAACACTAAAATAATTAATACAAAATTTATATCAAACATCTAGTTATTATAACTACATGAGATTGCCATTGTGCAATTAAAATAAGAATATATCAATATTTGTTTCGTGTCTTTTAGTTATTTTGTTTGTTATTTAACACGCAATGTTTACAAATGTGGTTGATTATAGTTGCAAATATTTAGCATAGCTATTGAAAAAAGTAATATAAAAGTGTAGTATTAGCAACATTGAGTACTGCATAAACATAAAATAAAGACGAAATACATATTTATATCTTACCAAAAAACTACATTCAAAACAATTAATTAATAAATAAAATCATAAATATATATTTTTCAACTAGAATTTTATTTAATTTAGCAGGTAATTTCTTTATATAAAGTACTTCAATTTAGTCTTGTGTTACAACTTTACGAGTAAAGGACTTTTTCATAGTTTTACATATAAACACATTACATATAAAATATGTTTATTAGTAAGTAATGTATAAAGTAATTAGTGAAGATCTGAGTTACTTACAAATATCCTCATGCTGTGTGAGGTGAGTGCACTGGTGTGGATAAGACAGACCAGGGGGGCCAGACATATATAGAGACCAGCTCCCTTCCCCGGTGAAATCGAGAGTGGCCCCGCCCCACGCAATCCCTTGCACTGATCCGCACTTCAACTTGATCTTAGCTCCGCAAGGTCGTGGTCAAGCAACGCCTTTCGTCCGTAGTAGAGTATTTTCTTTGACTTCGTATTGATCAGTAACATTTTTAATACAAACTTGGGGAGCCAACTCACACGTCCTGCGTACTACTGCTTTGTCACTGGTCTATTCAGCTGCTGAATACAGTGCTCCCGTATGGCTAAATAGCGCACACAAATAAGTGATTGATATCCAACATAATAGAGCCATGAGAGCTATTAGTGGCACTCTCATGGCAACTTCACTTCCTTAGCTCCCGAAGATGTGCAACAGCTCCTATAGAAATAAGACGTCAGAAGGAACTACTTAAAGAATTCAATAACATCTTGAACTCCCCGCAACTCCCAATTACACAGGATCTTCCACGTCAAAATGGTCGCTTAAAATCTTAAAACCTCTACGTAACTTACCCATTTCAAGCTGAGCAGATTAAACTTCTCGCACAATACTAGCTGGGCCATAGCTAGGACAGTTTTGATGGACGAAATAAGTTCTTTATTATCGATATCTGTAGGTGGGATAAACCTCCCCCGTAGAAACTGGACACTGTTGCATCGGTATAACCAAACAATGGATCATATAGTTACAGAGTGTCCCCTATGCTGTTTTACGGAGGGATTAGCAAGCATAAATAGAATCAGTGAGGCAGGTCTTAAATGGCTTGATGGATTGGATTTAGCTTTGTGACAGGAGATGACTTGATATTTTATTTTCATTGATATCTAATGACTTTTGAAGTTTTTTTCAAGTATACAACACAGCTACTATATAATTTTAAAATAATAAATGGTAGCTAAAAAACTCGTACGCTATATATCACTCTCTTGCCACCCCTCTCCCTAAATGTAACGTTTGCAGGAAGGTGGGTAGGATCTAGTGGACCAATACACACTGGTTTGGCCAATCTTTGATTTCATGCAACGAGATACGAGTATATTCCTTCAGTCGACACGGAAAATGTTGCACAGAGAGAGAATAAAATGGAATTGATTGGTATAACTATCGATTTTGTAACAATAAAGAAGAATATATTTTCAATTATCTCTTTGAATCAAAATCAAATCGCCGAATATTAGTTCTATCGTTTAAGTTGTATGTGTCGAAACTATGGAACTGTGAACAATTATTGTTTAGCCTATATTTATTATCATATGTGTAGTTATATTTATTGGCCCACTACCGACATCTTTTTTCTAAAAAATCAAGAATATATATATATATATATATATATATATATATATATATATATATATATATAAGTTTTAAATAACATTGGTCGCAAAATCGACTTTCAGTCACTAATTCATACTTGAGTGAATAAATAATGTTGATTATTCGTAATTTTATGCTTCTTGATAGCATTTGTTATTCGCATGAATTTCCAAACAATTGAACGATCAATTCTCCAAAATTCGTTATTTAAAAATGCTACTAAAACAATAACTTTTACATCCTTATACTAAAATTAAATTTCTGTTTCAACAAATTCTCAATCGATGAAACATAAAAAAAACATATAAACAGATAGAGGTAAAAAACTAAATCCTTGTTTATACTATTAACTATGTTAATCTTGACTTGATCTTAGAATGCTTTTTTAATTAATTTTTAAAACCGTACATAAATTATTGAATGAAAAGAGTTTTAATCAGCTACAAGCTACAATTAAATTTAATTCCTCTACTCTTTCAATACCAGTTATTTCACTGTCTTCTAACTTTTCAGCCAATGTTTTATGAATTTATATGAAGTTCAAAGTTCCTTTGAGCCACTTCCGTGGTTCTTGAAATCTAGAAGTCAATTTGTCGCCTTTAATACCATCACACGTATCTTACACTCTCACATTCCTATTCATAACCTTCCTTTTAGTTTATCTTCAACACATTAACAAACATAAAGAACGCAAAACAGTGTGTTAAAATTTTAATAGTTTTTCATTACACTTAATTGAGTGGCCACAGAAGTTATAATTAAAGGAAGGAGAAACTCTTTTTTACTAACATTTAGTAAAACAAACCTAAGCCCTCAAAACTGTTCTGAAGACGAAACAAACATTTTTTTTTTTTTTTTTTTTTTTAAGAAAAACATGGAAATGAAGCTCATAGTTAATTATTATCGTAATTTAATATTGTATATGCTATTAAAGTACAGCAGCAACATATAATGAACAACTAATCGTGTTCTAAAGACAGTGCCATATCAAGGTAAAAAAAGTCGTGCCAACTAAATCCACTCTGACTGCCTCCTTGTAAGTAAGTGTGCGGTGGAGGTCAGCCTGAAAACATTGGTTTTCTGTGAAAAAGCTAACCAAGTTTATGCTTTTATTTTTCTGAAGAGACGATTCCTTTCTTTAGGTTTTTAGTGAACTCGAGTAGACCGACACACTACTAGTCAGTCACAAATTGTCTTCTATCCAATAACTCAAAAAATACTCCTTTATACTGGTGCCCAGGAGTTGACAAGGCAATGAATCTACCCTTGTGCTCGGGCCAGATAGGGAGGCAGGAAACATGTGCAGAACCTTAGCCGTAGTATGGAGTTTGACTAGTAGCGGCCGAGCCAGAATGGAATTTAGTTGGCGCGACTTAACCATATAGAGATACTTGGACCTCAGTTCTAGGGAAGTACTTCCATGTAGTGGATAGTGACTTCCATGGGGTCTTCTACATTTATAAAATATAGATGTTGTGTAGGGGAAAGAACTGAGTGTCAGAATTGTCAGTTAGCTGAAAATCAGACCAACACTACGTGGTTCGGATTCCACATAAAGCTGTAGGTCCCCTAGTTGCCCTGGCTATTGGGCTATTAATAAATAGCCGTTTCTGAGCTAAGTCGAACTCAGATAGTAACAATGATTACACTCATTCATCTTCACTCATCACACTCATTCACCCCTCATATTCGCCTATATCTATGATCGGCGTCTTATAAATGAATAATGAATATATAACATGTGGTTTTATTTTTCTTTATTTTGTTGGATTACGGCGTCTTGCCAATTACGTTGACATCCTATTATGTCAACGTACAGGTAGTCAAAATGAGGGACTGGAAAGCTTTCTCTGTCGGGATCAGCAAAAAGACCACATTACATCTGAGTCCAGTCCGATGATGTCACTTTCACTGCGCTCTAGTAGACTGAATAGTGCGCGAAAGGTCAACTGACGCCTTTTACAGAGGACGAGATTCTCGTAGCTCCAAATTTGAATCTTAAATAGTATATATAATTAATGACCGTGAGCAGGCTAATTAACAATTGATATAAAGTATGTTGGCATTACCATTTTGGTTGGTATGCCATTTGGAGGTGTACCCTAGCGTCAGAATTGTGAGCTCAGCATTTTTATGTTGACTGGACACTCGCCCAATGGTTGTCATAGACTAACAAATGGGTTAACAAGTTATTTATTATTATTGCAATCCTGTTATCACTAAGCCCTTAATATAGTTCTTATTTAACATTGTATAGTTTGTTGACATTTTCTAAGTTTACTGTCTGTTACCTAAGTTACACATATGTTTAAGCTTGTGCTAAAATTAAAACTTCAGTTTGATAATTCGTTAATTATAAAAAAGATATTAAATCAAAATTAAATAAAAAAATCATTTGATTTCTACTTCTATATACATGCAGCCAACAAAAGTAGTACAATAAAGTACATAAATAAACTGGCCTTGAATAAATAAAAACTGCATACAAAATAGCCTTAAACAAAAAGCGAAATTAATTCTTACATATATGATAATCCCGTGCGTGAGAATGAGTCTATAATAATTTTAATTGACAATATTCGATATCTGCCATTGAAGGAAACTAGGCATGACTACTTAATTAGAGAAGGTTTTCTATTTTATCTTATAGCACACAGACAACCCCCATTTGACAGCTGCACTACTTCATCACACACAGAAGTGAACAACACGAACACACACAAACACTCCCACTATTCTTTGAAGCATCATATTATTATCAAAATGTAGCCTATATGGATGTGAAAAACTTTTTTTTATGTGTTTTTCTACTATATTTTTGTGTGCATTTTTATAGTAAGTACATAATGTGCATTGTTAGCAAGATCATGGACTATACGTACGGTGGTATTGGCTCACCCATCCGCTCTTACAGGTACGGTGGTATTGGGACACCCACCTGCTCGTACAAGTACGGTGATATTGGCTCAGCCACCCGTTTGTACAGGTATGGTGATATTGGCTCACCGACCCGTTCGTACAGGTACAGTGGTATTGGCTCACCCACTCGCTTGTACGGGTACGGTAGTATTGGCTCACCCACCCGTTCGTACAGATACGGTGGTATTGGCTCATCCACCCGCTCCTACAAGTACGGTGATATTGGCTCACCCACCCGTTCGTACAGATACGGTGGTATTGGATCAACCACTTGCTCGTACAGATATGGTGGTATTGGCTCACCCACCTGCTCGTACAAGTACGGTGATATTGGCTCAGCCACCCGTTTGTACAGGTATGGTAATATTTGCTCACCGACCCGTTCGTACAGGTACAGTGGTATTGGCTCACCCACTCGCTTGTACGGGTACGGTAGTATTGGCTCACCCACCCGTTCGTACAGATACGGTGGTATTGGATCAACCACTTGCTCGTACAGGTACGGTGGTAGTGGCTCACCCACCTGTTCGTACAGGTACGGTAGTATTGGCTCACCCACCTGTTCGTACAAGTACGGTGGTATTGGCTCAACCACCCGTTCGTACAGGTACGGTGATAATGGCTCACCCACCCGTTCATACAGGTACAGTGGTATTGGCTCACCCAATCGCTTTTACGGGAACAGTGGTATTGGCTCACCCACCCGTTCGTACAGATACGGTGGTATTGGCTCATCCACCCGTTCGTACAAGTACAGTGATATTGGCTCACCCACTCGTTCGTACATATACGGTGGTATTGGCTCACCCACACGTTCGTACAGATACGGTGGTATTGGCTCACCCACCCGCTCGTACATGTACGGTGGTATTGGCTCACACACCCGTTCGTACAGATACGGTGGTATTGGCTCAACCACTTGCTCGTACAGGCACGGTGGTTTTGGCTCAACCACTTGCTCGTACAGGTACGGTGATATTGGCTCACCCACCCGTTCGTACAGTACGGTGGTATTGGCTCACCCACCCGCTTGCACACAGGTACGGTGGTATTGGCTCACCCACCCGCTCGTACAGGTACGGTGGTATTGTCTCAGCCACCCGTTCGCAAAGGTACGGTGGTATTGGCTCACCCACCCGCTCGTACAGGTACGGTGGTTTTGGCTCACCCACCTGCTCGTACAAGTACGGTGGTATTAGCTCAGCCACCCGTTCGTACAGGTACGGTGGTATTGGATCACCCACTTGCTAGTACAGGTACGGAGGTATTGGCTGACCCACCCGTTCGTACAGGTACGGTGGTATTGGCTCACCCACTTGCTAGTACAGGTACGGAGGTATTGGCTCAGCCACCCGTTCGTACAGATACGGTGGTATTGGCTCACCCAACTGCTCGTACAGGTACGGAGGTATTGGCTGACCCACCCGTTCGTACAGGTACGGTGGTATTGGCTCACCCACTTGCTAGTACAGGTACGGAGGTATTGGCTCACCCACCCGCTAGTACAGGTACGGTGGTTTTGGCTCACCCACCTGCTCGTACAAGTACGGTGGTATTGGCTCAGCCACCCACTTGTACACGGGTACGGAGGTATTGGCTCAACCACCCGTTCGTACAGGTACGGTGATATTGGCTCACCCACTCGTTCATACAGGTACAGTGGTATTGGCTTACCCAATCGCTTGTACGGGTACGGTGGTATTGGCTCACCCACTTGCTCGTACAGGTACGGTGATATTGACTCACCCACCCGTTCATACAGGTACAGTGGTATTGGCTCACCCAATCGCTTGTACGGATACGGTGGTATTGGCTCACCCACCCGTTCGTACAGATACGGTAGTATTTGCTCATCCACCCGTTCGTACAAGTACAGTGATATTGGCTCACCCACCCGTTCGTACAGATACGGTGGTATTGGCTCACCCACTTGCTAGTACAGGTGCGGTGGTATTGGCTCACCCACTTGCTAGTACAGGTACGGAGGTATTGGCTCAGCCACCCGTTCGTACAGGTACGGTGTTATTGGCTCACCCACTTGCTAGTACAGGTACGGAGGTATTGGCTCAGCCACCCGTTCGTACAGGTACGGTGGTATTGGCTCACCCACTTGCTAGTACAGGTACGGAGGTATTCGCTCAGCCACCCGTTCGTACAGGTACGGTGGTATTGGCTCACCCACTTGCTAGTACAGGTACGGAGGTATTGGCTCACCCACTTGCTAGTACAGGTACGGTGGTATTGGCTCACCCACTTGCTAGTACAGGTATGGAGGTATTGGCTCACCCACTTGCTAGTACAGGTACGGAGGTATTGGCTCACCCACCTACTCCTACAGGTACAGTTGTATTGGGTCACCCATCTGCTCGTACAGGTATGGTGGTATTGGCTCACCCATCTGCTCGTACAGGTATGGTGGTATTGGCTCACTTACCCGCTCCTACAAGTAAGGTGGTATTGTCTCACCTACCCGCTCGTACAGGAAAAGTGGTATTGGCTCACCCACCTGCTCGTACAGATACGGTGGTATTGGCTCACCCACCCGCTCGTACATGTACGGTGGTATTGGCTCACACACCCGTTCGTACAGATACGGTGGTATTGGCTCAACCACTTGCTCGTACAGGCACGGTGGTTTTGGCTCAACCACTTGCTCGTACAGGTACGGTGATATTGGCTCACCCACCCGTTCGTACAGTACGGTGGTATTGGCTCACCCACCCGCTTGCACACAGGTACGGTGGTATTGGCTCACCCACCCGCTCGTACAGGTACGGTGGTATTGTCTCAGCCACCCGTTCGCAAAGGTACGGTGGTATTGGCTCACCCACCCGCTCGTACAGGTACGGTGGTTTTGGCTCACCCACCTGCTCGTACAAGTACGGTGGTATTAGCTCAGCCACCCGTTCGTACAGGTACGGTGGTATTGGATCACCCACTTGCTAGTACAGGTACGGAGGTATTGGCTGACCCACCCGTTCGTACAGGTACGGTGGTATTGGCTCACCCACTTGCTAGTACAGGTACGGAGGTATTGGCTCAGCCACCCGTTCGTACAGATACGGTGGTATTGGCTCACCCAACTGCTCGTACAGGTACGGAGGTATTGGCTGACCCACCCGTTCGTACAGGTACGGTGGTATTGGCTCACCCACTTGCTAGTACAGGTACGGAGGTATTGGCTCACCCACCCGCTAGTACAGGTACGGTGGTTTTGGCTCACCCACCTGCTCGTACAAGTACGGTGGTATTGGCTCAGCCACCCACTTGTACACGGGTACGGAGGTATTGGCTCAACCACCCGTTCGTACAGGTACGGTGATATTGGCTCACCCACTCGTTCATACAGGTACAGTGGTATTGGCTTACCCAATCGCTTGTACGGGTACGGTGGTATTGGCTCACCCACTTGCTCGTACAGGTACGGTGATATTGACTCACCCACCCGTTCATACAGGTACAGTGGTATTGGCTCACCCAATCGCTTGTACGGATACGGTGATATTGGCTCACCCACCCGTTCGTACAGGTACGGTAGTATTGGCTCAGGCACCCGTTCGTACAAGTACGGTGATATTGGCTCACCCACCCGTTCGTACAGTTAGGGTGGTATTGGCTCACCCACTTGCTAGTACAGGTACGGTGGTATTGGCTCACCCACTTGCTAGTACAGGTACGGTGGTATTGGCTCAGCCACCCGTTCGTACAGGTACGGTGATATTGGCTCACCCACTTGCTCGTACAGGTACGGTGATATTGGCTCACCCGCCTGCTCTTACAGGTACGGTGGTATTGGCTCACCCTCTTGCTTGTACAGGTACGGTGGTATTGGCTCAGCCACCTGCTCGTACGTACAAGTACGGTGATATTGGCTCACCCGCCCGCTCGTACAAGTACGGAGGTATTGGCTCACCCTCTTGTTTGTACAGGTACGGTGGTATTGGCTCACCCACTTGCTCTTACAGGTACGGTGGTATTGGCTCACCCACTTGCTTGTAGAGGTACGGAGGTATTGGCTCACCCACCTACTCCTACAGGTACAGTTGTATTGGGTCACCCATCTGCTCGTACAGGTATGGTGGTATTGGCTCACCCATCTGCTCGTACAGGTATGGTGGTATTGGCTCACTTACCCGCTCCTACAAGTAAGGTGGTATTGTCTCACCTACCCGCTCGTACAGGAAAAGTGGTATTGGCTCACCCACCTGCTCGTACAGGTACGGTGGTACTGGCTCACCTAACCGCTCGTACAGGAACAGTGGTATTGGCTCACCCACCTGCTCGTACAGGTACGGTGGTATTGGCTCTCCTACCCGCTCGTACAGGAACAGTGGTATTGGCTCACCCACCTGCTCTTACAGGTACGGTGGTATTGGCTCTCCTACCCGCTCGTACAGGAACAGTGGTATTGGCTCACCCACCTGCTCGTACAAGTACGGTGGGCATTGGCTCTCCTACCCGCTCGTACAGGAACAGTGGTATTAGCTCACCTATTCACTCGTACAGGAACAGTGGTGTTATCCCTACGCTAACTCGCCCATATATGTAGGGTGGTATACATATATTTCTATAGCTTTCTATTGTAATCTTTCCACATGATATAAGTTAAAAGACATATTTGTTTAGTCCCAATGTTATTGGAGTTATAACCTTATTTGTGACAAAGGAAAAAATTATTTTATAATAGGCAAAGTAAATGCAAATTGAAAGTTGCCAGTTTTAGTCTTTGGCAGTAAATGGATACATTAAGAATCAGATGGAATGTTGAAAACAATAAACTACTGAATATATCCTAAACAAGTACCCTTCAGTTTAATATTGTTAAATGTATATTTTGTTGATTTCAGCTGGAAATGTTTATATTTCAGCTTACTTCTCTATCAATAAAATTACCTAATCATTTTATTTTAACCTTTTTCTAATTGACACCTTAATTATTCTATCTGAACAGTTAACTGTACCAAATTTGTACTAACTATTTTTAAATTATTGGGCTATTAAAACACAATAATATTTTATCCGAACTAATAGTTATGGTTTGTTTTGTTTTATGTAATCTATTTTCCGAATTCAATTTACAATAGATTAAGACTGTAAGTAGTGTTAACCTTTCTTGAATAGTTTCAAAGAGCAACGATGTGGACAATATATAGACATTATACTTTTATTTATCTATTGAGCCTGTTCCCGATTCTTGTATTGTAGAATCCCTGGTTTTTTTAAAATTGCTTAACTTTAAGGTCCTTATTTCTATCTAACCAATTTTCAGATATGTCAGTGATTCAATCGTAAATCTCGATTAAACAGAAGTTTTTTGTTGTTTTTTTTTTTTTTTTACGTATTCAAAACATTACCGTAATATTGAAAGTTTGCTGTAACAGGAGAGATCCATACAGAACATTCTCGAGATGTTCTAATATAATTTCAGTTCAGGAGTATTTGGTTCAGAGAGATCTTCGTTACAGTTGTACATTGAATGAACACGCTAATAACATCATACTACTCTCGCTCACTCAAATGTATTATTAAGTGAATTGTTCACTTCGGTACAAAGTTGATGGTACTAATAATATAACAATATTGTGTTAAAAAAATTCATTTTTTAATACGATTTTTTTTTTTTTTTCTGCCATATCTGGGAGATCACAAATTTGTGACGGTCCAGCTACCAGATTTTATGCTAGTTTAGAACTACCCAAGGGCAAATCTTCAAAGACTTGCTGTGTACACGATCAACATAACCCCTCAACATTACATAGTTACAGAGGAGCTCCTGCGCTCTTTTACAGAGGGGCTCTTTTACAGAGGGATTAGCTAGTCTAAATAGAATCAATGAGGCAGGTATTAAATGGTTTGATAAATTGGATTGCAATGAGGCAGGTTTGATAAATAAATAATGGCTTGATAAATTGGATTTAGCTCACTTTGTATTTTTATTAGTATCACATGACTTTTCCAAATATTTATCATAACTCCTTTATTTTTTTAATTAATAAATAGTAGCTGATAACAAACCATATGTTCAGGGTGTCTCAAAAGTAAATTTATTTATTTATGTCTTTGCATTGGCAATATATTTTCCTCATACAGTTCACTTATTTGTCTCTCTAGCTTAAAGCTAATTGAGGGATATGCTAATTATATTTACTACATTTCTAGGAATAATAATATAGACAAAAAAAAAGAAAAGCTTACTAGCTATGTCAACATTCTACAATAAAATATTGCATGATACATTATATATAAGTTTTCATTTGTTATGTTTATTTAATCAGTAATCTTCTTGCTTCTTTTTAATATTATAATCCTATTCTTTTTCTGATCGTAACTTTGTTTATGTTTTGTTGACGGGAGATATAAATAATTAATAAAAAATAAAAAAGAGACATTTCAAAATATCAATATCTAAAATAAGATATGTATAAGATGTAAATTAATCATCCATACATATAATAACGAAATATATATATATATATATATATATATATATATATATATATATATACTTGACAGTTATTTTTGTACATTTAGGTCTACAGAAACAATAAAATATAAGATAATTAACACACACACATAAAATATTAAATACAATAATTGTTGGCCTTTACAACAAACGACAACAAACAAAATTGTATAGTAAGACTAACAAAGATTAACAATATTATAAACATAAAAGTGCCAAACTTCCGGAAATGGTTACATAGGTCAAAATAAAGAGAAAATCAAGAATAGTGTTTTTTCCCAAATCGCTTTTTTACCAGATATCCGCCATTTTCTTTTTTTAACAAAAGAATGTTTATCTCCAAGTTGGCTCAACCGATGTTTATGAAACTCGCTATGCATGTTAAGATAATAGAGACATATTCTAGAAAAATATCAACTTTATCCGATAAAAATTTCCAAAATGGCTGCCATTTGTATTTTTTGCAGTTTTCTCGCAATATCCATTTAAAGATTTAAAATGACCGCCATTTTGAAGTGTTGAATTGGATTAAGTTGATTTTTTCTAGAATATTTCTCTATTATCTTAACATGCATAGTGAGTTTCATAATGATCGGTTAAGCCAAATTGGATATACAAAATCTTACTGACGGTAATTTTAAATTTTTTGAATTGGTTTATGGTAAGCCATTTTGAAATTTTAAATTGGATAAATTTGTTTTTTTTCCAAGAAAATAGCTCTATTATCTTAACATGCATAGCGAGTTTCATAAAGATCGGTTAAAACAAATTTGAGATAAAAATTATTTTGTGAAAAAACAAAATGGTGAATATCTGGTAAAAAAAGCGTTTTGGGAAAAACATTATTCTTGATTTTCTCTTTATTTTGACCTATATAACCATTTCCCAAAGTTTGGCACTTTACTTTTGGGACACCCTGTATATATCTGAATTCATGTACAACCACAGCCCTGCACTACCCTTTGGATTAAGGTTGAACGTCCCTATTCAAACGTTTGAAATAATTTCTATACACATATTGGAACGAGTATAGAGACCCTGGAACATTGGACAAATTTTTAGAACAACTGCATTTAGATTACGTGGTTTTCTCGAACAATTTGATAAATGCTCATAAAATTCTAATGTGGTTTTAGTTATTAGTGTGCAAACAAACCACTGAATGCAAAACACAAAACCTAAAAAAGTAAAAACGTTAATTATCGCATAGTTAAATTATTTCTGCAAAATCCCTTGTCTGCAAGAAGGATAAACTTCTTGCAATAAACTTGCAAATTCTTCATCTTCGGAAAAAATAATAATAATATCATTTTGATTATCATTTCAACTAATTCAAGTTGTTATTTGTAACAAATTCTCTAATACATAAATTAAATTTAAGCATTTCCTTAAAATTAACATTTATAATTAATTTCATATTTTATTTTCTAGCTACTTATTACTACATTATTTATTACTAATGAAACCTTTGTTTATTTAACAACAACTTGTGGAAATTGCTTATGTGTTTGTATGTTAACTATACTGAGGTATGTTTTTTTTTAAATTTACACTAGACCATCCGTTTTTTAGTTATCCAGTTGATTCATCGTCGAAATGTGAAATCGAAAAAGATGAACTGAGGTAATCAAACAAGAAGATGGCTTGATTTCACCTTATGACCTCAACCAACAGGTGTGGCTAAATTTGGTTCTGCCCAACACTTTTCAGCACGCTTGTAAAGTGATGTCATCTTTCCCTCTCACAGTTGTGCTGAAAGAATTTGTTGGTTAGTTTGATTTCAATATTTAAAATACATAGTTTTAACTGTGGCTGTAAAGAAATTACAATATCCAAAACAACCTCCATTCTTATGTAATTTAGTGATGAACCTTATTAAGTGTTTTAGGCTAATTAAATAATTAATGTAAGACCAGGCCTTAGTCTGTTTACAGTTTTATTACTATATTACAACTATCAATTTATGTTGCTGTGGGTATATTTTATGGAACAAATTTCAATCAGTAATCATTACCATTTATATTTATGACTATCTTTTAATAAAGTAATCATGAGCCATGTTCAGCGGAAGAAAAATCTATAAATTTATCAAATTCTATATGGGAATTGTTCCCATGAAGATAGGAAGAATATATCTTAATTAGATTCATTTGTAAGCTTCAGGGCCAAGGAACGGTCGGGAAAATATCAGAGATGAAAAACTGATCTTGGCTTCACACCATTGTCCCTAAAGAATCCAAAAATGTTCTATCAGTGTTTATTAATACATACAACTATTTATGATTTTAATTTTAATACTGGATAAAATATTAAGTATTTTTAGACTGTATTTTTTATTTTGTATATATTTGTACTCATAAAAACAGCTCTTCAACGAATACAATAAATAATTGTACTGTTACTTTTAATTGGCTTGAAATTTTGTAGGAATGCAGGGTTTTATCATAGAAATATACAAATAAAGAGTTTTCAAAAGTCTTGAGAAACAGCCATTAAAAGAACGTTTTATATCATAAGAACAACTACAACAATAGATAAACTTTAAATTAAAAAAACAAACGCCAAGATTACTAAAAAAATACTAAATATTTGTTCTGTTGCCTTTAATAGTCTTACAGAGCCGTTAAACTAATAATGTTAACGTATTCACATACCAAGGCCAGAGGCCGAGTTGTTACGAGTGCAGCGAGTGAGATTACTACCCTGCATTACCGAGGCCAGAGGCCGAGTTATTACGAGTGCAGCGAGTGAGATTACTACCCGGCATTACCGAGGCCAGAGGCAGAGTTGTTACGAGTGCAGTGAGTGAGATTACTACCCGGCATTACCGAAGCCAGAGGCCGAGTTGTTACGAGTGCAGCGAGTGAGATTACTACCCGGCATTACCGAGGCCAGAGGCAGAGTTGTTACGAGTGCAGCGAGTGAGATTACTACCCGGCATTACCGAGGCCAGAGGCCGAGTTGTTACGAGTGCAGCGAGTGAGATTACTACCCGGCATTACCTAGGCCAGAGGCAGAGTTGTTACGAGTGCAGCGAGTGAGATTACTACCCGGCATTACCGAGGCCAGAGGCAGAGTTGTTACGAGTGCAGCGAGTGAGATTACTACCCGGCATTACCAAGGCCAGAGGCCGAGTTGCTACGAGTGCAGCGAGGGAGATTACTACCGTGCATTCCCGAGGCCAGAGGCCGAGTTGTTACGAGTGTAGCAAGGGAGATTACTACCCAGCATTACCGAGGCCAGAGGCAGAGTTGTTACGAGTGCAGCGAGTGAGATTACTACCCGGCATTACCGAGGTCAGAGGCCGTTTTGTTACGAGTGCAGCGAGGGAGATTACTACCCGGCATTACCGAGGCCCGAGGCCGAGTTGTTACGAGTGCAGCGAGTGAGATTACTACCCGCCATTACCGAGGCCAGAGGCCGAGTTGTTACGAGTGCAGCGAGAGAGATTACTACCCGGCATTACCGAGGCCCGAGGCAGAGTTGTTACGAGTGCAACGAGTTAGATTACTACCCGGCATTACCGAGGCCAGAGGCAGAGTTGTTACGAGTGCAGCGAGTGAGATTACCACCCAGCATTACCGAGGCCAGAGTCAGAGTTGTTACGAGTGCAGCGAGAGAGATTACTACCCGGCATTACCGAGGCCAGAGGCCGAGTTGTTACGAGTGTAGCGAGGGAGATTACTAGTCAGCATTACCGAGGCCAGAGGCCGAGTTGTTACGAGTGCAGCGAGTGAGATTACTACCCGGCATTACCGAGGTCAGAGGCCGTTTTGTTACGAGTGCAGCGAGGGAGATTACTACCCAGCATTACCGAGGCCCGAGGCAGAGTTGTTACGAGTGCAACGAGTGAGATTACTACCCGGCATTACCGAGGCCAGAGGCAGAGTTGTTACGAATGCAGCGAATGAGATTACTACCCAGCATTAACGAGGCCAGAGGCCGAGTTGTTACGAGTGCAGCGAGTGGGATTACCACTCGGCATTACCGAGGCCAGAGTCAGGGTTGTTACGAGTGCAGCGAGAGAGATTACTACCCGGTATTACCGAGGCCAGAGGCAGAGTTGTTACGAGTGCAGCGAGGGAGATTACTACATGGCTTTACCGAGGCCAGAGGCCGAGTTGTTACGAGTGCAGCGAGGGAGATTACTACCCTGCATTACCGAGGCCAGAGTCAGAGTTGTTACGAGTGCAGCGAGAGAGATTACTACCCGGCATTACCGAGGCCAGAGGCCGAGTTGTTACGAGTGCAGCGAGTGAAATTACTACTTGGCATTACCAAGGCCAAAGGCAGAGTTGTTACGAGTGCAGCGAGTGAGATTACTACCCGGCATTACTGAGGCCAGAGGCAGAGTTATTACAAGTGCAGCGAGTGAGAGTACTACTTGGCATTACCAAGGCCAAAGGCACAGTTGTTACGAGTGCAGCGAGTGAGATTACTACCCGGCATTACCGAGGCCAGAGGCCGAGTTGTTACGAGTGCAGCGAGTGAGATTACTACCCGGCATTACCGAGGCCAGAGGCAGAGTTGTTACGAGTGCAGCGAGTGAGATTACTACCCGGCATTACCGAGGCCAGAGGCAGAGTTGTTACGAGTGCAGCGAGTGAGATTACTACCCGGCATTACCAAGGCCAGAGGCCGAGTTGTTACGAGTGCAGCGAGGGAGATTACTACCGTGCATTACCGAGGCCAGAGGCCGAGTTGTTACGAGTGTAGCGAGGGAGATTACTACCCAGCATTACCGAGGCCAGAGGCAGAGTTGTTACGAGTGCAGCGAGTGAGATTACTACCCGGCATTACCGAGGTCAGAGGCCGTTTTGTTACGAGTGCAGCGAGGGAGATTACTACCCGGCATTACCGAGGCCCGAGGCAGAGTTGTTACGAGTGCAACGAGTGAGATTACTACCCGTCATTACCGAGGCCAGAGGCAGAGTTGTTACGAATGCAGCGAGTGAGATTACTACCCGGCATTACCGAGGTCAGAGGCCGAGTTGTTACGAGTGCAGCGAGTGAGATTACTACCCGCCATTACCGAGGCCAGAGGCCGAGTTGTTACGAGTGCAGCGAGGGAGATTACTACCCTGCATTACCGAGGCCAGAGGCAGAGTTGTTACGAGTGCAGCGAGGGAGATTACTACCCTGCATTACCGAGGCCAGAGGCCGAGTTGTTACGAGTGCAGCGAGTGAGATAACTACCCTGCATTACCGAGGCCAGAGGCCGAGTTGTTACGAGTGCAGCGAGGGAGATTACTACCCTGCATTACCGAGGCCAGAGGCAGAGTTGTTACTAGTGCAGCGAGGGAGATTACTACCCTGCATTACTGAGGCCAGAGGCCGAGTTGTTACGAGTGCAGCGAGTGAGATTACTACCCGGCATTACTGAGGCCAGAGGCCGAGTTGTTACGAGTGCAGCGAGGGAGATTACTACCCTGCATACCGAGGCCAGAGGCCGAGTTGTTACGAGTGCAGCGAGTGAGATTACTACCCGGCATTACTGAGGCCAGAGGCCGAGTTGTTACGAGTGCAGCGAGTGAGATTACTACCCGGCATTACCGAGGCCAGAGGCATAGTTGTTACGAGTGTAGCGAGGGAGATTACTACACGGCGTTACCTTTAAGGCCAAGAAGACACGAGTGTAGAGATTGACGTGGTCAGCACGTAAACTTCACAGGGGTGTCCCCTAGATTTAATTAATTTTAATCCAAGTATAGTGTTTATCTATGCGCTAACATATGTTAAGCGTTACGAGTGTGTTAAGGAGAGACATGTCTCTTTAAAATCCATACAATGAGGATGTGGTAAATATTTTACATCCTCCAAAAGAAGATTTTTTTGTTATATTAATACAAGAGATAGCATGTTTAGTGATAGTATGACGTAAAAAGAGTGTTATATTCAAATACATTTGTACTACTGCCTGTATATTATATTAGGCCAAAAGCCAAGTAAAATAATGTAGTTTTTGTTTCAATCAAAGTCGTTACAGCAATTTCGAAATATTCTTTAACTCATTAAATTTCTAAAAATATTTCAAATTTATTCCAGATTTCAGATACTTCCTAGTTCATTATTCATTATTAAGACGCTGATCGTCAAGATATGGGCGAATATGAGAGGCGAGTGAGTGTCATGAGTGTTGATGAACGAGTGTAGTCAATGTAAAAACATTGACTACACTCGTATTGACCTTGATTAGATTCATTAATTAATTAGGGTCGACTGTTCCTCAGGAAGGGCTATTTATTAATAGTCCCCAGGGAAACTAAGGGACCTACCGATTTACGTGGAATATGAACCATGTAGTGTTGGTCTGATTTTCAGCTAACTGACAAGCCTGAAACTCAGTTCTCTTCCCTACACATCTGAACCTTCAACTAGGACATCCCAGACTTCTCTAGTAGTGTCCATGTCGATAGAAACCACTGAGCGGACGCCATGAAGATATTAAGAGTCTGCAGAGGCTGTCGGCCATTTTGGTTTTAATCCCACAAGAACAATGTTGTTTGCGAATCCATATTTTTTCATTATTTATTGACCAAAAACTGTGCATGAGGTTCAATATTAAACGTTATCATATTACGCATTGGGTTTGCTTTTGATTTTTTGAATACATACGCTTAGTTTTGAAAAAGAGGTGAAAATAAAAACTTCAAACAAAATATTTTTTTTCTGTAAAACTACTGTAATTATGAATTCACAAAGCAATTCCAACGCGCAATTCTAACCATTCTTTATCAAATGCAGTTTGTTTGGGAAACATTCGTTTAAAAACAACTGTTTAGTGGATTCGCGTGGTCGTATGTCCGGTTCCAAAATAACATTGTTCTTATGGGTTTAAAACTAACATGGCTGACAGCCTCCACAGATTCTTAAGACGACCGAGAACAGATTCTTAAGGTTCTGTTCTCCTTGTTGAGGGACTTACAATCTCCTCAACACTTTGTCCCCAAGTAGCTGGATTACAGCACTGCACCCACCAGTGACGAAAACATTTCATGTCGTTACTCTTTGCCAGTTTTGAGAATAAATTACGAATAGCCCTCTTTCAAGTAGGATCGCTATGTGAATACCTTTCGAAACTCTTAGATTAGAAGTTTAGAGTTTTGTTAGACTCCATAATCATTCGAGTTAGGTTCGTAGCAGACCCTTCCCTACTGAGGACTGAGCCATCGACCTCCGGGTAACAATTGGACCCAGTCTTTCACATGGTAATAATAATCCATTTCCTAGTGAAACTAGCCACTATCCGTGATTGACGGCTTACTTCATGTGCTTCAGTACAAAAACTAGCTGAACTGCTCACAGAGAACGGGTAATATACTCGTACATCGTGTCTAGGAAGTTGCACGAAGTAACCTATTTTACAAGGATGTACAACACCGAGGAAAAAACTCCTAATTTCAGGATTTGCAAAGAAATTACAGATAATCGAAACCCTTGGGACTTCTTTGTAATGAAAAGCTACAAATTCTGGTTTCCCAGGTAATTATAGATCTACAAATACATTAGCCTTTGAAGAAATAGTTTGTAAAAATTATATGAGATATCAGAACTCACCAATTGAAGGAGAACTTAAAATGGTGTCCTCACATAAACATACAACTACTAACTCAAAAAAAAAGGAATTGACAATCTTCTGGAAAATAGGAATATCAAGAAAAACTAACAAAGAGTAAATGTGTAAAACGATTTCCGTAAAAAAATCTTATTATCAATGTTTTCCCCGCCCACAATGACTTCTCCCAACAGCTGGACATTGTGATTGTATAGCACTAGTATATATCCCTTCACTGTTCTTATCTAGGGTAACACATATATTATTCAATAAGCAATAACTATAACTATAACTTTATAAAAATGATAGAAATGTATGCTTGTTTGTATATTAATTTTTTTATCCACTTTCCTTAGCTGACCACATTTATTCCACTTCACAATAACTAAAGCGGATGATCGAGGAGAGAACAATTTTATATGTTGTCCTCTTCTTTGTGTAGGTCCATGCACCCAATTTAGGTTTACAACTATTTTATTTATTTTATTTTCATGCTCCAATACAGGTAGCAGACCCAATTACATTGAGGCAGTTCGTACAGTTATACATTATTCTTTCTTGTGGGAGGTTTACAGCATAATCACCCAACTAAACCTACGTCTATATAAAGTCTTATCACCAGGCAACAAATATAAATTCTAACAATAAATTTAAAAAAAACGACGATATAAATATAATAAATAGTACGATGAGAAAAAAAGATATATATATATTTATATATGCACATTTTACATTAAATGTATGAAAAAATAGAAGGCAAATAACAAATATTTTTGCGGAAAATGGGACTTGAAAAACATTATACATTTATATTTAAAAGCTTTAACTGTATCCAGAAGTATGTCTATTTCGATCCCCACTGAAAGCATCGAATTATAATCCCTCATCATCCGGAAAAGAGGCAAGGATGCATGAGCAACAGTGCGAACATTTGGCAGTAGGAATAGCTGTTTGTTCCTGGTACCAAAGTTTGGGACTCTGAAGCAGACACTCTCCAAGCCGGCCGGGTCATGCACCCGCCCCCTAACCAGGCCCAAAAGGAAAACTTGACCCATCACCAGTCTCCTTTGGCTTAATCTCTCAAACCCAAACATATCCAGCAGATCGCTGTTTGGAATTAAATAGGTGTGTACATTAAAAGACTTATAAAAAATATATCGTAAAAGTCGTTTTGGATTCGCTCGACTCATCTTCATAAGTTGTGTAAAATGGAATCCACACAGGAGCCACACATTCAAGTCTCGGCATTAGTGGCCTCTTGTAGTCAGCTAGTATTATACTAATGATCTCCTCTTTTTGGTTTGGCTCGAGTATGGGACAGAGATTAGCGTTGAGGGGGGAGAGGTGCTCCCGCCCGGGGCGGGGAAGGGGTCAGAGTTCAAGTGCGACAACAAGGTACCTACAGTAGCAGTGGTCAACGGTGACCCAGACACACACACACAGATACACACACACACACACACACACACACACACACACACACACACACACACACACACACACACACACACACACACACACACACACACACACACACACACACACACACACACACACACACACACACACACACACACACACACACACACACACGCACGCACGCACGCACGCACGCACGCACGCACGTACGCACGCACGCACGCACGTACGCACGCACGCACGCACGTACACACACACACACACACACACACACACACACACACACACACACACACACACACACACACACACACACACACACACACACACACACACACACACACACACACACACACTGGATATCTGATATTTATCCAGTATGTTCTGCATTCCTGGGTTTGCTTATTGTATTTAATTAAATAAAATGGTTATTGTTTATGTGAAAAAACTTGTAGATATCCACAAGTAAGATATGCATTATAACAAGTTTAACACTGAACAGAAATCGGTAGAAATGTGTTATAAAAAACACAATACCATATTTGTGTATTAAGGGGTGGGTGGGTCAATACCATTGTATGTACATGGAAAGGTGGGTTGGTCAATACCATTGTATATGTATGGATGGGTGGTTGGGTCAATACCATCTCACGTGTATGGGAGGGTGGTTGGGTCAATACCATTGTATGTGCATGGGAGGGTGGGTTGGTCAATACCATTCTATGTGCATGGGAGGGTACCCTTTTCTTTAAAAAAATTAAATCAACCTCTACTACTACGCCTCAAATATTGGCATGAAGGTGAGGGTAACGTAGGTTTTATAACAATGACAACCAACTATTGACAACTTGGCGATAGCAGTGTGCTTGTCTGAAGCCGTGGGCAAGTTGCAGTTCCTATTGTTTCTCCTTCTCTATCTACTGCCCCACCTACTTGACACCTCCTTAATCCCACAGTCACAACTTCCCAACTCTCTTGTTTTGTTGGTCTCTTGCTTTAAGATTTCTATCTCCTTAGGATTTCTTTGAATTCAGTCATGATCATCTCGTCTTAGCCTATAATTGCCAATGCCCAACAGTAAGTAAACGACGACAGCATCTTTACATGTAAGAGGAGTTAAATTTCCTGGTATGGAGAGCTTCATCCTTTTGGTGAGGTGAGATAGCCCATCAACCCGTGGAGGCGTTCATCATAACGGCTGTCTTCATCATGATGTCAAGTACTTGGCTAGAAGAGTAGAGCAGGCACCCCCACCCTCAATGAATATTTTGGGTGTTCTACAAGCTGAAAGGAACTACCCGAGTGTGACATCTGCACTGTTGAGCTGGAGAAAATTAAGTTTGGAAAACAGTCCTTAGTAATTGTGCAATATTCACTCATCTAAATAATTCAAATTTACAGTTTTATAGTGGTCAAAACAGAATTGGATTATCTAATAAATAAAATCACTGCAAAATTGTAAAACTCGATTTTTACAAAAACGATAAAAAAAACTTATTTTTTGAATCTATATAAAAAAAACTACGCTGAACACGAATATGTAATTGTGTCGTGTTTATGAAAATATTACGATTTTTACCCATTCAAGCACTTGGTTATGTTCTCGAATGAACACAACAATCCGAAATTTGCGTTAAATTTGGGTGCCTGGCAAAATCGGTCATACGTCTGGTGAAAATATATGCGAATTCGTTTTTATAGTTGATATTTGGCGATTATAATGATCACGTAACGGTCGCTAATGGCAATTCACCGCGAAAGTAGTTTTTCTGCTCTAAAAATAATTATTATAGGCTAAAATAGTTTTCAAATTCATTTTCCACGTAAAAAAACACGTCAAAATAAAGAAATATCACTAGTAAAACATATTTAAAAAACGTAAACATGTCAAAAACAATAAAAGTTGTGAAATTGGTTTTTCAAATTTTTCTGTGAAAAAATAATTTTCACAGAATGAAAAGAATCTCTTGTGAAAATATAGCCGATAGTTGACCAATTTTATACAAAATTTTAAAGTGTTGTTAGTTGAGTGGAAACTGCATAATTACCCAGTCTTCCAAAGAGCAGATCGATATGTAAGTGTTGAACAAAAATAACCTAATTTCTTTACACGTAATTCAGGTAGAATCAATCACTTCGTACATATTGATAAGACATTAATGAGGTAGATTCCAACGAGTTAATTGTACAGGAACTGGAAAGCCATTAACATTTACGACAGTGTTTATACAGCAATTACTTTTAACACGTTTAATTATGACTTTCTAAATAAATACTCGTTACGTATTATCTTTGCTTGTATAAAATCAATAGTATAATTATTCGAACTGAACATCCTCGCAGCTTCACCTGCGCAATTTTAAATTTTTAGATTCATCTGCTGATGTATTTTAATTATCTCATCATGATTATGTCCGACATAATATTTTAATCAGAATCACTCGATATGAAATAAAAATTCCATCAACATTAGGATTCCCATGACTGTCAAACATCTTTAGTTTGTATACCATGCTTTTACCACTTGTTGTGTATGTAAAATCAATGCTTGTGATAGTCAATCAATATGTTTACACAGAACATATGACAAATTACTTCTATTCCATCAACATTAGTATTCCCATGAGTGTTCAAACTTGGAGACAAAGTGTTGAGGAGATTATAGGCGGTAGGTTTTACACTCGATCCTCTTAATACTAACATGGCATCCGCTCAATGGTTGCCATCGACGTGGACACTACTAGAGAAGTCTGGAGTGCCCATGTTTGATGGTAGTTAAGGTTCAGATGTTGTGTAGAGAAGAGCAGTGAGTATTAAGCTTATGAAATAGCTAAAGGTTTGACCAACTCTTCGTGGTTCAGATTACACGTAAAGCTGTAGTCCCCCCATTATTGCCCTGGGTATTAGGCTATTAATTAATGGTTTTTTTTTTTTTTTTTTTTTTTTTTTTTTTTTTTTTATTGCATAGACAATTTTAACATTGAATTGTATCGCAATCGTCAAAGGAAAAAAAAAAAAAATATGTTCATTCATTCTACAAATTCAACATTCATACATACAATTATTTTATTCAATCTTACATTCATTCTAGAAGGCAAGCCTATCCAGCACTGGTTTCTTGCCAATTATTGGTCTCCCAGTTTTGTGCCAAGAACTCGCCTACACTATACAATGTTCGACTTAACAAAAGTTGTTTAAGGCGAGTTTTGAACGCCTTTGGCGTCCTGGCAAATTTAATTTTACGGGGCAAACAGTTTAGAAAATGAACACCAGCCTGTGAAGGGAGGTGCTCATAGACCATCGTCCTATGTTGCCCAGTGCGATAGTTGTCCCTGCGTCTAGTTTCGTAACTGTGTATGTCAGTCCCTCTTGTGAGTGCACATTTTGACATACAGTACATGATTGTTTCTAGGATGTAAATGCTGGGCAGTGTCAACAATTTTAGGGTTTGAAAAGCAGTTCTGCACGACTCTCTGTTTTTCAAATTTGAAATTATTCTAACCACTTTTTTCTGCAGTCTGAATAGGCGGGAGAACTCGACATTTGCACATCCACCCCAAAGCACCACTCCATAGGATAGGTGAGGGTAGATGAGGCCATAATATGCCGTCATCAGTACCTGAATTGGGCAGCTTTTTGATAACGTCCTCAGAACATAAATGCCTGAGGACAGTTTGGAACACAGACTGTCGATATGATTGTTCCAAGTTAGACCTTTGTCGATGTGTATTCCTAGGAATTTTGTTGATTGTACTTCCTCCACCTCTGTTTCCTCCAACATAATAGCTGGGGTGAATTCGAGGTTGGATGGTCGAAGACAAAAGCTAATGAAGTGTGATTTTTTAGGGTTTGTTTTTAGATTGATGTTAGAGAAATGTTGAATGCAGCTATTTAGCTCCATAAATGTTTCAATTTCTAAATGTAATTTTGATTTTTGGCTAAAACAGAGAGTCGTATCATCAGCATACTGCACGAGTCGCCCTTGCTGAAGAGATGACGCTGTATCATTTACATATATCAGAAATAGTAAGGGGCTGAGTATAGATCCCTGGGGGACACCAAAGCTCAGTTGATTGATTTTTGAAAATTTGTTTGAAATTTGGACAGTCTGGTTTCTACAGTCTAAATACGACTTCATCCACGAAAGTGGCACTCCTCGCACACCATAGAATTCCAACCTGTGGAGCAACATACTGTGATCAACGCAGTCGAACGCCTTAGAAAGATCGAGAAAAACGCTTAGAGTGGCTTTGCGCTTTTCCAAGCTCTCCACAACCATATCAACTAGACGTACTACTGCATCTATTGTTGATTTCCCCTTCCTGAAACCAAACTGGTCATTCGAGAGAAGGTTGTGTTTTTCCAGAAATTGTAGCATTCGGGTTAGAAAGGCTTTTTCAAATACTTTACTCAAGACGGGAAGAATTGAGATTGGTCTGAAATTATTGATGGAGTTGGGGTCGCCTTTTTTGTAAATCGGTATTACTTTTGTTATTTTGAGGGAGGAAGGAAATATGCCTGTCTGAAATGATAAATTTATCAGGTGAGTTAAGGGGCTCAACAGATGCTCAGAGCACCGCTTTATGAGCCAAGTTGACATGTAATTTATGTCATTTGATTTTTTGGAGGGGAGCTGATTTATTATTTGTGCTAGTTCCTCTTCCACAACCGGAGCCAATGCCATTGAGGAGATTGGACTTTGACCACGGATGGGATGTTGGTTATCTCGGTGTGAATGGAACCCAGATCGTGCAACAGAACTGAAAAAATTGTTGAACGCATCAGCTACTTTCGTAGCGTCAGTAATTTGTTCTCCTTCTATTTTTAGTTTAATGGAACCAGCCTTTTGTTGATTTTTGTGAGAATTTACTATTTTCCAGGCTGTTTTTGAAAAATTTTGGGTTTCTAGAAGTTGTTTAGATATATCATACGCTTTAGCTGCTTTAATGACTTTTCTGTAGATTTTTTTGTAATTTTTAAAAAACTGTTTGAAATGTGGACTGTTCGAAGACTTTGCTATTTCACAGAAAAATTTTAATCTTTCCCTTGAAATCAGGATACCTTTAGTAATCCATAAACAGGGTTTACTTTTATCTTTGACTTTGATTTCTTTTACTGGGCAGGACAAGCCCAAATAAAAGTTCAATGTTTTTTCAAATTCTTGAAATTGTTTTTCCAAGGTATCTGTGGAGTTCAGAAAGTTCCACTCTTCATTTGAGAGAGAAGAATTTAGATTGTGCATATTTTGGGGTCTCGTGTCCCTTATTTTCTGTGAGGTAGGGGGATTATTTGATGGGCTGAACCCAGAGATGAGCGCCTGTTGGGCGTAGTGATCAGCTATTGCTGCGTTGACCACAGAGGCCTCAACACCAGGAATGTTTGATATGATGTTGTCGATTGCTGTTTTAGAGGTGGCTGTTACTCTAGTGGGGGTGTCTATTAACCATTTAAGATCAAAAGACCTCAAGCAGTCAACAAAACGCTTTGTTAAGGGGTGTTGAGTATTTAGTACGTCGATATTGAAGTCCCCCACAAGAATGAAGTACCTCTGCTTTGTTGTCAATTCCTGCAAGAGCGACTCAAATTTTGAAAAGAACGTGTGTTCATTTCCACTGGGAGACCTGTAAATTCCAATTATAGCAATTTGTTCGTTTTTTGAAAGAATGTTTAAGCCTATGGCTTCAAAATCTTTCTCTAGTGAATTTTTAATTTTGAATTTGGTGAATGAGAAACAATGTTTGAGAAAAATTGCAATGCCTCCACCTTCAAAGGATTTTCGGCAGAAATAATTTGCTAGGGTGTAATTGTCTAATTTGCATAAAGAAATGTTTTTATCATTGAACCCATTTTCGGTTACAACAAGGATGTCAGGCTGCATCTCTTCACACATAAGAGACAATTCATCCAATTTGTTGGTTGCCCATTGAGCATTTTGATGCATAATATTTAGATTTTTAATTTGTTTATGATTTAATTTTTTCCGAGTGCTGGATTTGGCTTGCCTAAAAAAGTTTTGCTTATATGAGACAAGGATGAATTATTGTCTATGTCAAGTTGGCTAGGACGTGCTGCTTTGACGGCCTCAGCATATGTCTCGTGTGACAGTGATGCTGTCGAGTCGATTTCAATGGGATCAGTTGGAGAGGGGGCTGTTTGTATGGTGTCCAGTGGTGTCATTAGAGCCAGCTTCTCCGCTATCAGACGGGCTACAAGAAGCTTTCCGCTTGTTCGGAGGTGCAGGCCATGGGCGGTGTGCTGGTCTCTTGGGATAGAACTGAGGTCCAACATCTCCACTCCTTCGTGGCGGCGACATAGTTCGGCCATATAGTTGTTTGCCAGTCTGACTGTGTGGTGGATCGGGTTGTTGGCGTTCAAATCGTACCTTGCTGGAAGAGACAAGGCCAGTACTCTTGATGACTCCTTGCATGTTTTTAGGATGTCCTCTAGGTTCTTGAAGAAGGTTGTATGTCTTCCAGCATCCACGTCATTTGTCCCCGCCATCAGCACGTAACAGTGTCCTCGGGAGGGAGTGGAAGTTGGCTTTATGTCCATTAGACCAGCTCCTGGCTTACACATCCCGCTAATCGTAGGTCCTGCTCGTACATGTTTCTTCATCATCGAGGCTAAATTCCTTACATGACTGTCTCCAATTATAGTGACTCGGTTGAAGGGGATCGTTATACAGGTGTCTGTGGTGAGATTCTGTTTGTGTTTACTTTTATTTGTGTTCTTCTCACCAGTATTTCTGAGTGATATTTTGCGGGATTTTTTTCTTTTCTTTTTTATAGTAATAACAATGACTACACTCGTTCACCTATACTCATCAAACTCATTCGCCCTCATATTCGTTCATATTTTGACGATCGGCGTCTTACTAATGAATAATAATCCTAAGTTCTGTGACGAAGCTACATCTCTAGTAGTAAAGCCAGTAGCATCTTCACTCAGTTCTGGTTAAGCGAGTTGGTTCTGTAAGGTCGATCACGTTTAGATGTAGAACTGGAAGGAATTGGGCCATAGCCTCCAGCGAGTCTGCAGTGTTATACAACCACCTGCAACCAGAGTTGACCCTGACAGAGTTTTTGGTTTCTCTACCACCAAAATAGCTGAAGAGCAAGGATAATCGAAAACACTGGAGTAAGTAGATAAAATATTCAAGCCTATAATTCAGATTCAACTCATTTGACTAAACCTTTATTGTTTTTACTGCTAAATTTCTATTTAAAAATTAAACTAATGTAAAAAAGCTAAGAAATAAATTATATGCTAAACAATATTATTTAGAAAATTATTCCTTTTACTCCAATGAATAATAATCTAATGTCTCATTAATATAAGTGTTCTTCATAATATAAAATATCACCTTTATCTCTGTTAAAAGTAAAAGTTCTAAACAAACTAGACGGAACATTTTTTATTAAAACTTACAAAAATGGTTATTTTTATTCAAAAGATATGACAGCATAAATTTGCAGTCAATAATAACTAAAAACTAATCAATGTTAAATATTTATCATTTAATACTCGTAGTTTATTATATAATGTTACTAAAAACTGATTTCTTAAAACCATGAACTCAACCATACTGCAATCCTTCAGCCATGAACTCAACCATACTGCAACCCTGTAGCCGTGGACTCAACCATACTGCAACCCTTTAGCCATTAACTCAACCATACTGCAACCCTGTAGCCATGAACTCAACCATACTGCAACCCTGTAGCAATGAACTCAAACATACTGCAACCCTATAGCCATGGACTCAAGAATACTGCAACCCTGTAGCCACGAACTCAACCATACTGCAACCCTGTAGCCACGAACTCAACCATACTGCATCCCTATAGCCATGAACTCAACCATACTGCAACCCTACAGAGATGAACTCAACCATACTGCAACCCTACAGCAATGGCTTCAAGCATACTGCAACCCTACAGCTATGAACTCAACCATACTGCAACCCTATAGCCATAAACTCAACCATACTGCAACCCTGTAGCCACGAACTCAACCATACTGCAACCCTGTAGCCACGAACCCAACCATACTGCATCCACATAGCCATGAACTCAACCATACTGCAACCCTACAGCCATGGCCTCAAGCATACTGCAACCCTACAGCTATGAACTCAACCATACTGCAACCCAAATAGCCATAAACCCAACCATACTGAACCCTGTAGCCATGAACTCAACCATACTGCAACCCTGTAGCCATGAACTCAACCATACTGCAAACCTATAGCAATGAACTCAACCATACTGCAACCCTGTAGCCACGAACTCAACCATACTGGAACCCTGTAGCCACGAACTCAACCATACTGCATCCCTATAACCAAGAACTCAACCATATTGCAACCCTATAGAGATTAACTCAACCGTACTGCAACCCTGTAGCCATGACCTTAACCATACTGTAACCCTGTAGCCATGAACTCAACCATACTGCAACCCTGTAGCCATGAACTCAACCATACTGCAACCCTACAGCCATTAACTCAACCATACTGCAACCCTACAGCCATGCATGCAAACATGCTGCAACCGTACAGCCATTAACTCAACCATACTGTAACCATGTAGCCATGAACTCAACCATACTGCAACCCTGTAGCCATGAACTCAACCATACTGCAACCCTACAGCCATGAACTCAACCATACTGCAACCCTGTATCCATAAACTCAACCATACTGCAAACCTACAGCCATGAACTCAACACTACTATAACCTTACCGCCATGAACTCAACCATATTGCAACCCTATAGCCATGAACTCAACTATACTGCAACCCTGTATCCATGAACTCAACCATACAGAAACCCTGTAGTCATAAACTCAACCATACTGCAACCCTATATCCAATAACTTAACCATACTGCAACCCTACAGCTAAGAACTCAATCATACTGCAATCCTATAGCCATGAACTCAACCATACTACAACCCTGTAGCCATGAACTCAACCATAATGTAACCTTGTAGCCATGAACTCAACCATACTGCAACCCTGTAGCCATGAACTCAACCATACTGCAACCCCGTAGCCATGAACTCAAACATACTGCAACCCTATAGTCATGGACTCAAGAATACTGCAACACTGTAGCCACGAACTCAACCATATTGCAACCCTGTAGCCACGAACTCAACCATACTGCATCCCTATAGCCATGAACTCAACCATACTGCAACCCTAGAGAGATGAACTCAACCATAATGCAACCCTACAGCTATGGCCTCAAGCATACTGCAACCCTACAGCTATGAACTCAACCATACTGCAACCCTATAACCATAAACTCAACCATACTGCAACCCTGTAGCCAAACTCAACCATACTGCAACCCTGTAGCCACGAACTCAACCATACTGCATCCCTATAGCCATGAACTCAACCATACTGCAACCCTACAGAGATGAACTCAACCATACTGCAACCCTACAGCCATGGCCTCAAGCATACTGCAACCCTACAGCTAATAACTCAACCATACTGCAACCCTATAGCCATAAACTCAACCATACTGAACCCTGTAGCCATGAACTCAACCATACTGCAACCCTGTAGCCATTAACTCAACCATACTGCAACCCTATAGCCATGAACTCAACTATACTGCAACCCTGTAGCAATGAACTCAAACATACTGCAACCCTATAGCCATGGACTCAAGAATACTGCAACCCTGTAGCCACGAACTCAACCATAATGCAACCCTGTAGCCACGAACTCAACCATACTGCAACCCTATAGCCATAAACTCAACCATACTGCAACCCTGTAGCCACACACTCAACCATACTGCAACCCTGTAGCCACGAACCAACCATACTGCATCCACATAGCCATGAACTCAACCATACTGCAACCCTACAGAGATGAACTCAACCATACTGCAACCCTACAGCCATGGCCTCAAGCATACTGCAACCCTACAGCTATGAACTCAACCATACTGCAACCCTATAGCCATAAACCCAACCATACTGAAACCTGAAGCCATGAACTCAACCATACTGCAACCCTGCAGCCATGAACTCAACCATACTGCAACCCTATAGCCATGAACTCAACCATACTGCAACCCTGTAGCCACGAACTCAACCATACTGGAACCCTGTAGCCACGAACTCAACCATACTGCATCCCTAAAACCGAGAACTCAACCATATTGCAACCCTATAGAGATTAACTCAACCGTACTGCAACCTTGTAGCCATGACCTTAACCATACTGTAACCCTGTAGCCATGAACTCAACCAAACTGCAACCCTGTAGCCATGAACTCAACCATACTGCAACCCTACAGCCATTAACTCAACCATACTGCAACCCTACAGCCATGCACGCAACCATACTGCAACCGTACAGCCATTAACTCAACCATACTGTAACCATGTAGCCATGAACTCAACCATACTGCAACCCTGTAGCCATGAACTCAACCATACTGCAACCCTACAGCCATGAACTCAACCATACTGCAACCCTGTAGCCATAAACTCTACCATACTGCAACCCTGTAGCCATGAACTCAAACATACTGCAACCCTATAGGACTCAAGAATACTGCAACACTGTAGCCACGAACTCAACCATACTGCAACCCTGTAGCCACGAACTCAACCATACTGCATCCCTATAGCCATGAACTCAACTATACTGCAACCCTAGAGAGATGAACTCAACCATAATGCAACCCTACAGCTATGGCCTCAAGCATACTGCAACCCTACAGCTATGAACTCAACCATACTGCAACCCTATAACCATAAACTCAACCATACTGCAACCCTGTAGCCACACACTCAACCATACTGCAACCCTGTAGCCACGAACCAACCATACTGCATCCACATAGCCATGAACTCAACCATACTGCAACCCTACAGAGATGAACTCAACCATACTGCAACCCTACAGCCATGGCCTCAAGCATACTGCAACCCTACAGCTATGAACTCAACCATACTGCAACCCTATAGCCATAAACCCAACCATACTGTAACCTGAAGCCATGAACTCAACCATACTGCAACCCTGCAGCCATGAACTCAACCATACTGCAACCCTATAGCCATGAACTCAACCATACTGCAACCCTGTAGCCACGAACTCAACCATACTGGAACCCTGTAGCCACGAACTCAACCATACTGCATCCCTAAAACCGAGAACTCAACCATATTGCAACCCTATAGAGATTAACTCAACCGTACTGCAACCTTGTAGCCATGACCTTAACCATACTGTAACCCTGTAGCCATGAACTCAACCATACTGCAACCCTGTAGCCATGAACTCAACCATACTGCAACCCTACAGCCATTAACTCAACCATACTGCAACCCTACAGCCATGCACGCAACCATACTGCAACCGTACAGCCATGACCTTAACCATACTGTAACCATGTAGCCATGAACTCAACCATACTGCAACCCTGTAGCCATGAACTCAACCATACTGCAACCCTACAGCCATGAACTCAACCATACTGCAACCCTGTAGCCATGAACTCAACCATACTGCAACCCTGTAGCCATGAACTCAAACATACTGCAACCCTATAGGACTCAAGAATACTGCAACACTGTAGCCACGAACTCAACCATACTGCAACCCTGTAGCCACGAACTCAACCATACTGCATCCCTATAGCCATGAACTCAACTATACTGCAACCCTAGAGAGATGAACTCAACCATAATGCAACCCTACAGCTATGGCCTCAAGCATACTGCAACCCTACAGCTATGAACTCAACCATACTGCAACCCTATAACCATAAACTCAACCATACTGCAACCCTGTAGCCAAACTCAACCATACTGCAACCCTGTAGCCACGAACTCAACCATACTGCATCCCTATAGCCATGAACTCAACCATACTGCAACCCTACAGAGATGAACTCAACCATACTGCAACCCTACAGCCATTGCCTCAAGCATACTGCAGCCCTACAGCTATTAACTCAACCATACTGCAACCCTATAGCCATAAACTCAACCATACTGAACCCTGTAGCCATTAACTCAACCATACTGTAACCATGTAGCCATGAACTCAACCATAGTGAACCCTGTAGCCATGAACTCAACCATACTGCAACCTTACAGCCATGAACTCAACCATACTGCAACCCTTTAGCCATGAACTCAACCATACTGCAACCCTACAGCCATGAACTCAACCATACTATAACCCTACCACCATGAACTCAACCATATTGCAACCCTATAGCCATGAACTCAACCATACTGCAACCCTGTATCCATGAACTCTACCATACTGCAACCCTGTAGTCATGAACTCAACCATACTGGAACCCTATATCCAATAACTTAACCATACTGCAACCCTACAGCTAAGAACTCAACCATACTGCAACCATATAGCCATGAACTCAATCATACTACAACCCTGTAGCCATGAACTCAACCATACTGCAACCCTACATAGATGAACTCAACCATACTGCAAACCTACAGCCATGGCCTCAAGCATACTTCAACCCTACAGCTATGAACTCAACCATACTGCAACCCTATAGCCATGAACTCAACCATACTACAACCCTGTAGCCATGAACTCAACCATACTGCAACCCTATAGCCATGAACTCAACCATACTACAACCCTACAGCCATGAGCTCAACCATACTGCAACCCTGTAGCCATTAATTCAACCATACTGCAACCTTATAACCATGAACTCAACCATACTGCAACCCTACAGCCATGGCCTCAAGCATACTGCAACCCTTTAGCTTTGAACTCAACCATACTGCAACCCTATAACCATAAACTCAACCATACTGCAACCCTGTAGCCAAACTCAACCATACTGCAACCCTGTAGCCACAAACTCAACCATACTGCATCCTTATAGCCATGAACTCAACCATACTGCAACCCTATAGAGATGAACTCAACCATACTGCAACCCTACAGCCATGGCCTCAAGCATACTGCAACCCTACAGCTATTAACTCAACCATACTGCAACCCTATAGCCATAAACTCAACCACACTGAACCCTGTAGCCGTGAACTCAACCATACTGCAACCCTGTAGCCATGAACTCAACCATACTGCAACCCTATAGCCATGTCCTCAACCATACTGCAACCCTGTAGCCACGAACTCAACCATACTGGAACCCTGTAGCCACGAACTTAACCATAATGCATCCCTATAACCAAGAACTCAACCATATTGCAACCCTATAGAGATGAACTCAACCGTACTGCAACCCTGTAGCCATGACCTTAACCATACTGCAACCCTGTAGCCATGAACTCAACTATACTGCAACCCTGTAGCCATTAACTCAACCATACTGCAACCCTACAGCCATGAACTCAACCATACTGCAACTTACCATAACGAACTTAACCATAATGCATCCCTATAACCAAGAACTCAACCATATTGCAACCCTATAGAGATGAACTCAACCGTACTGCAACCCTTTAGCCATGATCTCTACTATACTGCAACCCTGTAGCCATGAACGCAACCATAATGTAACCCTGTAGCCATGAACTCAACCATACTGCAACCCTGTAGCCATTAACTCATCCATACTGCAATCCTGTAGCCATGCACGCAACCATAATGCAACCGTTCAGCCATGAACTCAGCCATACTGTAGCCATGTAGCCATGAACTCAACCATACTGCAACCCTGTAGCCATGAACTCAACCATAATGTAACACTGTAGCCATGTACTCTACCATACTGCAACCCTGTAGCCATTAACTCAACCATACTGCAACCCTACAGCCATGAACTCAACCATACTGTAACCCTACAGCCATGAGCTCAACCATACTGCAACCCTATAACCATGGACTCAAGAATACTGCAACCCTGTAGCCACGAACTCAACCATAATGCAACCCTGTAGCCACGAACTCAACCATACTGCATCCCTATAGCCATGAACTCAACCATACTGCATCCCTATAGCCATGAACTCAACCATACTGCAACCCTACAAAGATGAACTCAACCATACTGCAACACTACAGCCATGGCCTCAAGCATACTGCAACCCTACAGCTATGAACTCAACCATACTGCAACCCTATAACCATAAACTCAACCATACTGAACCCTGTAGCCGTGACCTCAACCATACTGCAACCCTGTAGCCACGAACTCAACCATACTGGAACCCTGTAGTTACGAACTCAACTATACTGCATCCCTATAACCAAGAACTCAACCATATTGCAACCCTATAGAGATGAACTCAACCGTACTGCAACCCTGTAGCCATGACCTTAACCATACTGCAACCCTGTAGCCATGAACTCAACCATACTGCAACCCTGTAGCCATGAACTCAACCATACTGCAACCCTACAGCCATGAACTCAACCATACTGCAACCCTACAGCCATGCACGCAACCATACTGCAACCCTGTAGCCATGAACTCAACCATACTGTAACCATGTAGCCATGAACTCAACCATACTGCAAACCTGTAGCCATGAACTCAACCATACTGCAACCCTATAGCCATGAACTCAACCATACTGCAACCCTGTAGTCATGAACTCAACCATACTGCAACCCTGTAGCCATGAACTCAACTATACTGCAACCCTACAGCCATGAACTCAACCATACTATAACCCTACCGCCATGAACTTAACCATATTGCAACCCTATAGCCATGAACTCAACCATACTGCAACCCTATAGCCATGAACTCAACCATACTGCAACCCTGTAGTCATGAACTCAACCATACTGCAACCCTGTAGCCACGAATTCAACCATACTGCATCCCTATAGCCATGAACTCAACCATACTGCAACCCTATAGCCACGAACTCAACCATACTGCATCCTTAGAGCCATGAACTCAACCATACTACAACCCTACAGAGGTGAACTCAACCATACTGCAACCCTACAGCCATGGCGTCAAGCATACTGCAACCCTACAGCTATGAACTCAACCATACTGCAACCATATAGCCATAAACTCAACCATACTGAACCCTGTAGCCATGAACTCAACCATACTGCAACCCTGTAGCAATGAACTCAACCATACTGCAACCCTATAGCCATGAACTCAACCATACTGCAACCCTTTAGCCACGAACTCAACCATACTAGAACCCTACAGCTATGTACTCAACCATACTGCAACCCTGTAGCCATGAACTCAACCATACTGCAACCCTACAGCCATGGCCTCAAGCATACTGCAACCCTACAGCTATGAACTCAACCATACTTCAATCCTGTAGCCATGAACTCAACCATACTGCAACCCTATAGCCATGAACTCAACCACACTGCAACCCTACAGCCATGAGCTCAACCATACTGCAACCCTGTAGCCATTAATTCAACCATACTGCAACCCTATAACCAAGAACTCAACCATACTGCAACCGTGTAGCCATGATCTCAACCATACTGCAACCCTGTAGCCATTAACTCAACCATACTGCAACCCTACAGCCATGAACTCAACCATACTGCAACCCTGCAGCCATGAACTCAACCATACTGCAACCCTACAGCCATGAAATCAACCATACTGCAACCCCACAGTCATGAACTCAACCACACTGTAACCCTACAGCCATGAGCTCAACCATACTGCAACCCTGTAGCCATTAATTCAACCATACTGCAACCCTATAGCCATGAACTCAACCATACTGCAACCCTTTAGCCATGATCTCTACTATACTGCAACCCTGTAGCCATGAACGCAACCATAATGTAACCCTGTAGCCATGAACTCAACCATACTGCAACCCTGTAGCCATTAACTCATCCATACTGCAATCCTGTAGCCATGAACTCAACCATACTGCAACCCTACATCCATGAGCTCAACCATACTGCAACTCTGTAGCCATGAACTCAACCATACTGCAACCCTATATCCTTTAACTTAACCATACTGCAACCCTACAGCTATGAACTCAACCATACTGCCACGCTATAGCTATGAACTCAACCATACTGCAACCCTGTAGCCATGAACACACTGCCACGTCTCTCCCTGCAGTTGCCGAATTTATGACTTTCTTTTGTGGGTCAGTTTTATGAGAGTTGCCGAGTTCATGTGAATATGGTATGATTGTATATTATCTCTAAAAACATTTTCTCTATCTTTGTTCGACAGCTAGAGATAGAGTTGGTTTGTACTACCATTGTACGTGTATAGGTGGGCGGGTGGGTTACTACCATTGTACGTGTATGGCTGGGTGGGTGGGCGTAACAAGTTTGAAATGTAAAAAGTTTCACTTCACATTCAAAGTCTAAAACAGTATAAAATATACAGGATGGGAAAATATGGGAATGCTTTCACAAATTTTGTATAACTTCACTTGTAAAATTGAAATCTTGTACATGCTCAAAGTTAAAATATTGACCCACCCGCCCACCCATACACAAACAGTGGTATCGACCCACCCGCCCACCCATACACGTACATTGGTATTGAATTACACTGTCTATAACGCTGTCTTCCGTACTTCTAAGTTGTCGAATTCATGCGAGCCCTTCTTATCGAGTTCTATCATGATACGATTTAACATAAGAAAGGGAGGGATTTGTTGTGGGTGGGAGGCGGGGAAGAGGAGAGAGTGAAGACCCCGTGCCATCATTGTCCAGAGAAGAGGTTTGGTTTAATTACAGGCCTTTAAAACACAATGGTGAAGGGGCCTGGACTGAACACGTCCTGTGCGGAGCCAGGAAGCGGCTGTTGAAGTGATGGCATCGATATAACTCGATATATAGCTTAGGAGATGGCAAGATATTAAAGGGGAAAGTTAATCATCACAAAGAAGTTCCAAGGCTTCAGAGTCGAAAGCTAGCCAAATATTTCATGTATACATTATGACTCGAAGAAATGTCTGACAAACTGTATATAGAATAATTTGAGTAGTTTATCGGTCAAATATAATATGACTCTGCTAACTTTGTACTTATCAGCAGGGTCCCTACTGTTAGTTTTTATACAGGGTGATTATCACTTAGTGTTTAAAATTTTTTTCGGAGTAACAGTGGTTTTAGACATTTTTCATTTAAATTTATCTTTAAATGGCGATTTTTAAAGGTTTTTACAAAATTAGTGACTTGTGACTAACTAATTTTTCCTATAATAATCTAAATAAAATACTCAAACATGTGGTATATTTTAAAGCACGACAATAAAAAAAATAGTTTTTTAATTAGCATAATACGTGTTGGTACATATACAGTACAAGTAAACGTCACACAACACAAATTTATTACAATATAAGCACAAAATGCACAAATATACTACAATACAAGCACAAAATGCACAAATATTATGGTGATCGATTTCGGTGAACCACGCTCACCTTCCTCAGACTAGAGGGAGTCGTTATTTACAAAAAATAACGACTCACGCATACGCATACGCACACGCATACCCATCCGCCCACCCATACACGTACGGTGGTATTGACCCACCCACCCACCCATAAACGTACAGTAGTATTGACCCACCAGCCCACCCATACACGTACGGTGGTATTGACCCACCCGCCCACCCATACTCGTACAGTGGTATTGACCCACCCGCCCACCCATAAACGTACGGTGGTATTGACTTTACAAAAGGTTGTTGTAAAGGGTGACTTCCAAACCACTACCGATGTCTGGGCTACATGCTAGGTCAGGATACCTCATCATACTACTAGTCAATTATGCTTGATGCCATGAACTAGGGATAAAACAAAATTAAAATTGCTTAGCAACAAATAATAAACCCAGAGTCCCACCCATACAGGTACAATGGTGATTACCCCTCGCCCACCCATACACGTGCAGTGGTGAAGACCCACCCGCCCACCCATACACGTGCAGTGGTGAAGAAAACCCCATACACGTACGGTGGTATTATCCCTCAGACCAGAGGGATTCACAAAAGAAAATAATCCCTCTGGTCTGAGGAAGGTGAGCGTGGTTCACCGAAATCGATCACCATAATATTTGTGCATTTTGTGCTTGTATTGTAGTATATTTGTGCACTTTGTGCTTATATTGTAATAAATTTGTGTTGTGTGACGTTTACTTGTACTGAATAAAAAAAACAAATTGCAGAAAGGTCAATTTATTTATAGGGCAACTGTGGAACCTACTGCTTTACGTGGAATCCGTAGCCATTTTTAAGGCTCTTAGAATTCTTTAAAACCAATTTAGAATAATGATCCTCGTTTTTATGGTGGTTGGGAATATTACTGACTCGGGGATAAATTAAAAATTATGTACATCATATACATATTTATAGTTTATACAAGATACTACAATTTTGTTATTATTATTATTTTATCATTCAATATTCGTTTTTAAGACGCCGATTGTAGAGATATGGGCGAATACGAGAGGTGAATGAGTACGATGAGTGTAGATGAACAAGTGTAGTATTGTTACTATATGAGTTTGACTTAGCTCAGAAAGGACCATTTATTAATAGCCAAATAGCCAAGGCAACTATGGGACCTACAGCTTTACGTGGAATCCGGACCACGTAGTGTTGGTCTACAATGTATATTTGTTATTTTCCAACATTATTTTGTAAAACCAAGTGGCTGTGACGTGGTACAATCTACAATTCATTATTGACCGATACACGAGTGGTCGTGAACAGATCCATCCATGTCGCTCGTGATGAGCTCTCGTGGCCGAGTCGGCTTGATGCGTTGGTACAACCATTAAAACGGGGAAAGTAAACACGGCAAGTGATAAGCGCTATTTCATCTGGAATCAGAAAGAACAAATATTTCTTCGTTCTCTTACTAGAGAACATAAATCTTAACACATGTACTATTCACTTTATGTTCAGACGTGTGGCTTTCTCGGGTCAAATTAGTTCTACTAATGACTTGACTAATAAAACTGGAGTTGATATGTTGTTGCTATCTCCAGAAGACAAGCAGTCCTGGTACATAATTATCCCATTAAATTCATGTCCATCTAAAAGCATGTGTTTAATGAGTTTTAACATAGAGTTTTAAGTGATTTTAAATCTGAATTTAATAATTTTTTCATTTGTAACATATTAAGGTTAGATTGTTTATACAAATCTTAATACTGTATATACTATCCAAAAACGTTATACGAATTTCCGGAACCACTGAACAGGTTTTGATGCAATTTTGAGGGAAGTTAGCTTTTGTATCATAAAAAAAAATTATTGAAATTACATTCCTAAGGGATAGAAACAGTCTCTTAACGTTTCCTTTTTTTCATAAGAGTGACATTGATGTTACAGTACTTAAATTTAATAATATATTTTAAACAGATGATACAAAATAAACATGACACGAAAGCTTGGCTAAGTTTCTTTTTTTCTTTTTTTCATTGTGAAAGTTTTTAGGGTGATGTCTGCTAACTCTGACATGATTACACTATTATGCGTCCCCATAAAGTAGACTTGTAAGATTTTCTAGACGATTATAAACGTTTGTTACCTAGGAGAATGGTAGCAGGCTTAGCTTTTATATTGCTGTGATGGTTTATAGAAAACCGCGGAGGGAAGGGTAAGCAAGCTTAGATAACCACTCCATTGCAAAGCAAGGGCTATCAGCTAGTTATATTTATTTTTATAAGAATTACTTACATAAAACATTGTGATTCATATAAGCTTTATAAACACGAAACTGTAGTAGGCTTATGTGTAAATGTTAGAAATAACCTTATTATGGTTTATATAAGATTAATTTTCAACAGTTGATAACAAATCCTTATAATTTGAAAACATTCAATCCTAAAATAATAAGTAGGGACATCAATAAATTTGCTTTTAAGAAGTATTTTATCTTCTCGATTTTTTTATAATTAATCTGAGTAAGTATAAAAATTCTGATCATAATTTGATATGAAATACATTGCAAAGGTAACGGCGTTTTTAGAGAGTGTCAACAATGTAAATAAAACGGTAATTAGAGATTCTTTAAATTGGGCCGCAAATGGCAAAAAAATACTGTTTGCCGCAAATGGCAGGGCCGCAAATAGGAACACGCCAAAGACGAAGGAGCTGCTAATTTTAATCAGACAACTTGATACAGTTATAAAACAATGACGACAGCATGCATGTGGTCACACATGAAGGAAGGCTCGTGTGATATAACTCGCCGGATGCCCAGGAATGTTTGGCCAGTTTGAACCTCTTTGACCATCCGGTTCCACTAACAGTTTTCGAGAGGTCGTGACCGAGGAGGAAGTGCGATCTTTCCAATCAGCGACGTGCCCCTGAGGAGAGCGCCAACCACTATTTCTCATCTTTAGTTTTCGCAACACATGAGCGATAAACAAGTCTACTTTCTCGCCGGCACTTAACTGCCATTGATAGATACCCTTTCATATTACTTGGGTTCTCTGTGATCACTTTAGGTTATCATGCATTTTTCGAGGGTCTCGCAATGTTTGTCAAAGTCCTTATAACAATTAAATGTACGGAAATTTTAACTTCATTTTTCAAAAAGTACCCTAGCGACGACAATTAAATCTTTACTGTCCAATATCCGAATATAAGGAGAAAAAGAAACACTGAGAGTGTTTTCATCAGTCTCATAAAATACAAAATCTTGGAGAAGTATAAATAAACCAATCTTGGGTCAAGTTATTTTATCGAAATAATTTTTAACACATAGTTTTAAGTGCTTTTAAATCTGAATTTATTATTGTTATCATTTGTTACATATTAAAGTTAAATAGTTTATAGAAATCTTAATATATACAATTTTAAAACACGTTGTACGAATCTCCGGAACCACTGAATAGGTTTTGATGAAATTTGGAGAGTTCTGATGAAATCATTAGGGGTTCTTTAAATTGGGCCGCAAATGGCAAACATTACTGTTTGCCGAAAATGGAAGAGCCGCAAATAGGAGCACACAATAGATGAAGTAGCTGCTAATTTAACCATACAACTTGATACAGTTATAAGATTACGACAACAGCATTTCTTATAAAACAATGACGACAGTATGCATGTGAAATAATGATAATGAAATCATGAAATAATGAAATTTATTCCTTTATAAAAAACACATTACAGGTTTGAATTACAAAATAGGAATACTAGGTGGCCACATTTACCAGTATTTGTGGCCAACCACTTAAAACTAAAAATATAAATTAAACACTTAAACAAAACTCTGTAAAATGAGTCCAGTCCAACACTGTAAAACCTTAACTCACCCTCCGCGGCACCTGAAGTGATAGTAATAAAACAAAAACTAATATGTTAAACTGTAAATAACTGTGTAAAGCAAAACACACTATGCTACTAAAATGTATAACTACTTGAGGCTCGTAAACTTATTGGTTGTTATATAAACTAAACATTTCAAATCTATTAAAAGAAAAAAAGAAAAAACAGTAACAAAATGATCTGTTCAAAAACTAAAATAAATTATGTTTAAACATTAACGAAATATTTTCTTAAACATTAAGCATAGGCAAATGTTGAGTGGATAGTAACCATAGTTTAAGTTTTTTTTTTAAATAAATTTAAATTTTGACACTTTTTAATGTTAGTTGGCAATAGATTAAAAAACTTAGGCCCATTATATTGAAATGATTGCTTAAACAAGGAATTGTTGACTTTAGGCAATCTAAAAATTCTTTGATAACAGCTTCTTGTTTTATAAAAAAATGTCATCTGTACCAGTATTTCCACTCCTAATATAAAATAGCTTTAAAACTTTATAAACAAACAGATGCTGAAAGGGTAATATTTTTAAATGGGAAAATAGTGGATAAGAACTGTCATTTTTCTGTCTATTGAGAATAATTTTTATAAAATGGTTTTGGGTTATTCTAAGTTTTTGCGTATACGTTTTATACGCTCCTCCCCAGCAGCTAATAGCATATTGAAGTCTAGAGTCAATTAAAGCAAAATAAAGCGTTCTTAGCAAAAATTGATCACAAAAGTTTCTTAGGAAATAAAAAGTTCTAATAGAGAACTTTAATTTATTATGTAGCACAGAAATATGACTTCCCCAATTTAAATTTTGATCCATTATGACTCCTAAGTATTTTAAATTATTACTCTTTTCTATTATTTCACACTTACAGTCTAACCTTGCACAAAAAGACACATGATAAACCAGATCAGCAGGAAACTCAAAACTATTTACCAAACTAAAATTTATAAATTTTGTTTTACTGACATTAACTTTCATTTTGTTATAAAAACACCATTCGCTCCTCAAGATATTCAGGTCATCATTAATACTTTCCCAAATACTTTGTATGTTTGTCTCTGAGTAAAAAAATGCAATATCGTCAGCAAAAGCACTTGGGTGACCATGAAAAGGTAGTTGAAGTAAATCATTTATGAAAACTAAAATATGTGGTCACACATGAAGGAAGGTTCGGGTGAGATAACTCGCCGGATGCCCAGGAATGTCTGACCAGTTTGAACCATCCGGTTGAAATAATTTGTATTCTCAACCAAGATCAGATTGTAGATTATTTTATCGTATCATTTTTAATGCTCTTAGAAGTTTTTTAACCCAATATAGAATAATGTACCTTGTTTTTATCATGGTTGGGAATATCACTGAGTCGGTGATAACTTAAAAATTATGTATACCATATACTTATTTATAGTTTACACAAGGTACAACAATTTTATTATTATTATTATTTTATCATTCAATATTCGTTTTTAAGACGCCGATCGTAGACATATGGGCGAATATGAGGGGCGAATGAGTGTGATAAGTGTAGATGAACAAGTGTAGTCATTGTTACTATATGAGTCAGAAAGGACCATTTATTAATAGCCAAATAGCTAAGGCAATTATGGGACCTACAGCTTTACGTGGAATCCGAACCACTTAGTACTCGTCTGATTTTCAGCTATTTGACAAGCTTCATATTCACTTCTCCTCCCTACACAACATTCGGATTCTGACTGCCACCCAACTTCTACACCCCAGACTTCTCTTTTAGTGGTCAACCATTGAGCGGTCATCGCTCAATAAATAATATAAATTTAAATTATTCTTAATTATTTGGCTAGGTTGGAGTTATTACTTCCAGCTAGCCTCAACAACATGGGAATATAAATTGGGATAGTTATGTTGATTCAATGGGGGGGAAGGGTTAACATAAGCCTCAGTTTTTTTTTTTTTGTTTTTTTTGTTTTTTTTTTTTTTGCAGGTAGATACGAGCAATATAAGATTAATGTTGTTAATTAATAGTAGAGCATTAAGTTATTCACAAGTTGAACTAACTCTACCACAAGGAAAGTGTATTTAATTACAAATGAACGACAGCAGTTGTGCCTTTCGATTTGTGTTCTTTGTTGTGATTGGAGCCAAACTGAGCATCTCTCACGTTAGACATTAGAGGAAGCGGACCTTTTAAAATTATAATTTATTTTATGGAAATTGAACCGACAAGCTATGAAATACAAAACACACATACACCTTTTACGATTATTTACGAACAAAGCAGTCTCCTTCCCTTTGTATGAACGGGATGCCCAAAAGGTCAGACTCTTTCTCGTGTGAACAAATCCGTTCAATTGTTCTCCATTCTAATATAATATCAAGGACCTTTAAGAAATATGGATCGCTCTGACTTGCAATCCCTTCCTTATCAGGAAAAGTCTCGGCCTCCTCCCTGTCAATGGAGACTCTAGGAGCGACTTTCTCACAGATGAGATTATATTTCACAGTGTGTCCAGTCCGTCAACTGTTGACGGATCATCTGTCCTTTAGTTGGGACACTATTTCGTCACGCCGTTATTTATTGGCGTGACTCGGTCTCAGATCACAACCTCTACATCCCAGCTCCATATACGAAAGGGAATCTTTGCGTAGGTCAAAGCACAAAGGCATTTCAGCTATTTGATATAAAAGTCAAAGCTTCCTTTATTACCAAACCGTCCTTGACATTGTTTTTGTATCACAAGGCCAGTCGAAGTAGTGTGTCGTATTTTGAACTTTAATTAGCCTACTATTTTGTAAATCACAGCAGGATTTAAATTCTTTATCCTGCAGTTTTTTTTTTTTTTTTTTTTTTTTGTGCGTCCGAAGTATCTAGTCCGAATTACAATGTAATTAACACAACTGATTTTGGTATTCATTATTCATTCATAAGAAGCCGATCGTCAAGATACGGTCGAATATGAGGAGTCGAATTAGTGTGATGAGTGTAGATGAACGAGTGCAGTCATTGTTACTAACTAAGATTGAATGTTCCTCAGAAAGAGTTATTTATTAATAGCTCAATAACATAACAATAACAAAATGTATAATATACACTTTACCCGACACACACCTAAAAAACTCAAACACCACCACGGTTTGAATAAAAATGGCAGTTTAAAATTGTATATAGTCTACAATATACAAAAATAGAGCAATGATACAATAAATTTATTGAACCAATCAACAATATCAAATTATTACAGGTTACGTCAGTACTGCAGCTTAGAATTTACAGGCTACACGCTAGTAATATACAAACTCAGTATATACAATGGTCACTACTGCAAAATACAAACACTGAACCTAGTGTTAAGCCGCGTTTAAGAAAAGGCTTCCAGTAAGTTGCGGCAATTTGTTCCTTTTTCTGTTAAATACAGCAACTTTTTCTATCTTCCACTTTTGGAGAGACAAATCTTCCACTAAACTTTTGTTTCCCGCGGAGTGTCGCTAAATATCAAAGAAAGTTAACAACAAAACGGGGAAGATTTGTTGTTGCGCGCTTTGCGAAAGCAACTTGTAGGAAACTAGTGGAGAACTGTTCCCATTCCACGCGGCCCGAATGTGACTTTTCTTGGAGAGGTACAACTGCTTTCCTGTAGTTTGTGTCACGTTTCTTGATTTTATGTCCGATCATTGAAATCAAATATTCGAAGTCACTACTGGTTCATTCTCAGAGAGTTTTTGACACTCCCGTCACACCTCAGCTCACCACTCAATGGATCGACGTCACCTTCTTGGAGATCAGCAATCATGTCACTGCCACTGTACCTATATCCAGCCTTCAACGAGGGTATCATCCAATATTTTCGGGGACCTTTTGTAAAGTGGCTGGCTATGATGACACAGCCAGCCGCAGCAATAATTGCGTCTTCTTCGTCCATCCTTGAAACTACTGCCTAAATATTTCGCGTGTCAATTCTATGACAACAAGTTTTCTACTTTTTTCTCTAAATTTGAGGAGAGCAACTTTTAGTTTTCTACTAACGATTTGCTGTCAAATTTTAGTTGTCAACGTTGGTGTAAACGTGGCCTTAGACGTACTGTAGATCACTAACTGAAAAAAGTCTTGTCTCGCTAATAGAACTGATTTAGTAAACTAACGCGTGTTCACATTAATGTGATTTAGTCACATTAATACTTTCTTTTTACTATATATATGATTATATATATATATAAAACTATTCTGGAATTTATACTTTAAAATTATTACTACACTGAACTACAATTGACTAACAAAAGAGGAGATAGAACTTAAGAGGCATCTTACTCCCTCAAAATGAAAAATAGGAACGATTGTTAACTCTATTGTTATTACATTGTAATGTTGCTTTCACATGACTATATCACCCAGAGCAAACGTTTTAACAATCTGTTGAAGGTATTATACAATTTGATAAAAATAACTACAAATTATTTATCAACGTCACTCAATAGTTTTGGCCACTTGAAAGTTGGGGAAGCCACAACCGTATGTGAAATTATAATGAAGGTCAGACACCTAACAAACCCTAAACTATCGGAACCCCAAAACAGCGGCCCATAGTTAAACGGACTTGCTGGTTTCTAAATCCAGCCCAGAGGACCAGGAACGAGTGTCATCAGTCCGAAAGCCCAACCGGTTCCTCGAGGCACGGCCACGGTCACCGGACTGTTGGCGGAAAGTGCTGTTGACCTTATGAAAGCGACAGATCAGCTCGGTCGGGTGCTTTGCTCCGGTAAACCAGTTCTGATCCCCATTTTGTTTTCTCTTTCACAGTTCACTCTCTCTTTCAATGTTGCACTGCCCACAGGATTCCCCGACAACGCACTTCCGGCGGTGTCGTTCATGTCTCCCAGGCACCTCAGCCTCTTTTTGACAAGTTTCGCCAGTTCTTATCTGTTAAACGAACTTACTACATGTATTTCAGACAAGTAACGAAACAATTCCAGTGTTATGAAAATATTTGTGGAAAACTTGTGTTTGTATGAATTGTATCTTAATAACCCTCTCATCTCCTTCCCAATAAGTCAACTGTATTAACTATACTGTCATTTATGATTTTTTTTTAAATGTTTGTAACATAAATTATCAAATCATAAATAAATTTTCCTTAATTAATACAGAAATACGTATGTCACCCCACGAATGGCAGTAATGCATTGAAAAATGCCGTTAGCTATAAAAATAAAAACAGCATTGAATTGTGAATAACTTTCATTCCAGAATGAAGTTGAATGGTACTGTAGCATAGTGTTGTTACCCATCTGCTTGGGGATGAATATTGTGGAAATTAAAGATGATAGACTCTATTCTCAGTCCTTTAAACACCAACATGGCGTCCGCTCCAATGGTTACCATCAAAGTGGACCCTATTGGAGAAGTCTGAGGTGTCCATGTGGGATGAATGCTAGGATTCGGGATTGTAGAAAGAATAAAACTGCATTTCGGGTTTTTAAGTTTATTAAAAATCATAAAAATATTACGCGGTTCAGACGCCATGTAAAATGTATAAAAATACCGTGTAATGAAAAATTACTGAGGCTACCCTCTTTGGGTGACCGAAAGGGTAACAGAAGCGTGAACAGAACAAATTTTTTTAATTAGTTGTCAAATATCTTGATAACACTATTCTGTTATGTTGCGAATTTTATAGTTAATTAAATTTTATAGATTAAATATTTTAAGAATGACTTGGCAATTAATGGCTGTAATTTTTACTTTGTCATTTCTGTGGAGATTTAAAGGACAATAAAGGAATATTGTTACTATATTCATCATTATTCATTCATTATTCATCTCTAAGACGCCGATCGTAGAGATATGGGCGAATATTAGGGATGAATGAGTGTGATGAGTGTAGATGAACGAGTGTAGTCATTGTTATCTAAGTTATACTTAGCTGCTCAGAAAGTACTATTTATCAATAGCCAAATAGCCAGGGCAACTATGGGACCTACAGATTTACGTGGAATCCAACCCACGTAGTGTTGATCTGCGTTTCAGCTAACTGACAAGTCTGAAACTCAGTGTTCTTCCACACAACATCAGAACCTTGACTACCATTCAACATGGACACCCCATACTTCTCTCATTGAGCGGACGCCGTGTCGGTATTAAGAGAACCGAGCAAAGAACCTATCGCCTACAATATCCCAAACACTTTCTCCCCAAGTAGCTGGGTTACACTACTGCGCCACCAGTGCCGACTATAATAATGTTAAGCTGTAGTCCTTAGTTTCACTAGCTATTGGTATATTAATATATGGCTCTTTTTAAGCAAAAGTCAACCGTAGTAACAATGACTACACTCGTCACACTTATTCGCCACCCTTATCTTCCATATCTTGACGATCGGCTCTTTATTTAAAATTACATAATAGATTTAACCAGTTTTAACAGTAGACATTTCATAACCTCAGGAAAATTTCAATTCTTGCAACAATAGTCTACAATTTACTCATACAAAAGTGGGACAACTAGTTTAGACTTTACAACTCCCACGTTATTTCGATTACAGTTTAGTTCTTTAAATAAAAGTGAAGAAAACTTTCACCCCTCATAATTGTTTTAAGTATAATATAAAGTTGAATTGCTTAATAAACTGTGAGAAACGTTTCAGGAAACAATAACAAAAGTTTAGACCACAGGGAGTAATTTGTGGGCGAGGGAAGCGAAACACGTTCTCTCAATGTCCCCTGAACAGGTCTCTGGTGCGACGAGAAAATTTAATAACGACACGTTATAAAAACACGTCCCTATGAGAAAAGCTCTGTCCCTGCCTTCCACCAGACTCTTGGGTGAAGTGCCAGAAAATTACGGTACTCTATCAAATCAAGTACTCTATCATTCTTGAAGGTATTTTTTCTAGAAGCAATTATAATTTTAATGTATGAAAGAATTCAAAAACTCAAGTAATATTAATTTTTATTTGGAGAGGCATCTGAGAAATGAGGTTTCCATCATGTGACGCAACACTAAATTTTTTCGTAGTGTACAAAATGATGTGTACGTTAAGTGCAACAAATAAAAAAAAACTACTATGCTTTTACTACGTGAAATTGTTACTCTACTTGTTCAGAGACCAAGTTTCTTGGAGTTATTTTGTATGAAACGCTGTCCTGGAAAACTCACATACAGCAGTTACGTGTAGTTTGGAGATCTTGCTAGGCGATTACAGAGGATACTTTGAAAGCATAACTCACTATGGGGTATCGTTTTAGGGATCTTCTCCATCTGTGGACAAAGTCTTCAAATAATTTTTTAATTAGCATAATACGTGTTGGTACATATACGGTACAAGTAAAACGTCACACAACACAACATTTTTTACAATACAAGCACAAAACGCACAAATTTACTACAAGTACAAAATGCACAAATATTATGGTGATCGATTTCGGTGAACCACGCTCACCATCCTCAGACCAGAGGGATTCACAAAAGATTCGTAATACATTTTGTGTTGTGTGACGTTTTACTTGTAAAGTCTTCAAAGCACAAAAAATGTCATTAGAAGAATCTTAGGTTTACGCTGATTGCACCCTTGTCGTGAAATACTTTTGCAATATATAATGCTTACAGTTCCATCTATCTATAATATATTCCGTTTTAACCTTGACTTTCAACAATCTTAAGTCTTCTTTCCAAGTACAAAGAATCTAACAGAGAAACAAGAATAGAGAATTTATTAAATTATCCTATTCATAAAACTACAAAATTTGAAAAGGGGCACGTTACGCTGTAGTTAGGTTATTTAATAACTTGCTCCAACAAATTATAAAAAGTAAGACTAAAGCGCAATTCAGGAGAAAGTTAAAAAAGTTTTTGGAAACTAATACTTTTTACTCTATAAAGGAGTATTATCAGTCGAAAAGCTAAGTGGTGTATCTGAGTGGAGTGGTCTACATGAACAAAGCTCTAATACTGTTTGTATATTTTCATGTTTTTGACAAAGTTTATTTAACTATTAAATTATGATTTTTTAATTAGATTTAGTAACTTGACGATCTATAATACTTGTATCAAATGTATTTTGTGTACAAATCTATAAGCTAATAAATAATTTTAATTTTAATTACTACCACCATTATCAACACCATTAATTTTATTAATTTTATAATGAACTAGCTGTACCCGCCCGCTTCGCCGGTCATAATATTGAGTTTTGATTGTATCATTGAAATGTGCAGCAACCTTTCAGTTTACACAGTATCCAATTGACAACAGCTGATGTTTTGTGTAGTTTACTACTGTACTCAATTATTTTTAATTTTGAAAGTTTTGCCTACCACAATTTTATTCTATTTGTTTTTATTTAACAGCTGTTAATCAAATAAATCAATCAATTAATATAGCTTCACAAGAAATCAAAACATAAAAATATAAACAGTTTAAAAAATTAACACATGGTTTAATTTAATTTTGACATATTTAAAACCCACAGATGATATTCTTTTTATATTTGACTTATTATACCTTCATGCATCCTGCTATTTGATTAACATTGAAACTTTAGAAGTCCAAGGGACGGAGCCCTGAGGGGTTAAAGAAACGGGAATAGGACAGAAACCTTCCCTGGGGTATATAGAACAACTTGCCCAAGTTTCATGGCGATCGGCTGGACGGTTTGGTAGCGCATAAAGGACAGACAAACATACATTAGATTTTATAGATATAGATATATATCTTAGATGGCCTTAAATTATTTTTAGCATCACAACCATTTTTCAGTTGGTGGCGTTTATTGGGGGGTTCCACCAAATTTGAAAACTGACACCGTTAATAAAAATTGGAACAATTAATTAGCAAAAGAACGGGAATACAATAAATGTAACACTTTGCATGTCTGGATGAGTGAATTGTTATTTGATATAATACCTTTTTTAATATATCGTCTTTTGCAATACAATTTATATTATAATACAATACATATTTGATTTGATCTTAAAGAGTGATATCAATTTGCTACTACCACACAGAATCACCGTAGAATTTTGAGTACTCGTCACTGAATCTCACTTCTAGAGCCAGCTCACCAGTTTTGATTCTCAGTTAAGAAAAACATCATGCACAAAACAACAGTCAAGATATTTCTCCAATTCCGATAAAGGGAAGCTTGGCGTGATATATCTACAACAGTCTGTACAATATAAAATTTAGTTCTCATGCATTGTTTAGGAACAAGCTGTCATTCCTAGCCCAGAGCGTCGGAGTGTTCCACCAACAACCTGATCCTTGTTTAGGCACAAGCTGTCACTCCTAGCCCAGAGCGTGTGGATGTTCCACCAACAACCTGTTACTTGTTTAGGAACAAGCTGTCAATCCTACCCAGAGCGTCGGGGTGTTCCACCAACAACCTAATCCTTGTTTAGGCACAACTTGTCACTCCTAGCACAGAGCGTCGGGGTGTTCCACCAACAGCCGTTCCTTGTTTAGATAACGTGTCACGAGACTGCTTGACATCGTCACTGTGGCGTGGTTTTCTGAACACCAAGAGTGGTATTCAACGAAACTGAAAGTTCATCAGAACCAAACAACCCGGATCAGGACGTGTGAAAGGACTCCGGGGCGGTCGCGTCACATTTTTGACCCAGCCCGGACCCAATGGTATGAAAGTTGAGTTAGTTAGACAACTCGGTTCGTGCGATCAGCTAGGGGCCGCCAGCTCTATTTGCGAGCTCACTAGATTTATGTATTGTTATCTTTCCTTTCCCTCGGTTTGTCGACACTCGTGGTGTTAATTCTGTAACCTACAAAGTATTGTGGATACTGTAGGTAGGTAATAGGTTTGTTATCAGTCCTGATAATACCGTTAATTTATTGCCATCTGCATAAACACTACTAGTGAAGGCTGAGGTGTCCGTGATGGCTCGGATGTTGTGTAGGGAAAAGAACTGAGGAGGCTGGTCAGTTAGCTGAACAATCAGACCAATACTACATGGTTCGGATTCTACATTAAGCTGTAGGTTCCTTAGTTGCTTTTACCCTTTCTAAGGATCAGTCAACCTCAGTTACTAACAAAAATTACACTCGCTCTAGTACTCATCTCCCACACTTATTCGGAACCCATATTCACATCACTAGGTATGATTGGTACCTGAAGTATAAAAACAACTATATTTCACTATTAGTTGGTAATTCAAGTTTTACTTCCTGTTTTACATTATAAATCATTGATATCGTTTAGTAAGTAACGTTCTTTTTTCAATCAAAGCGACATAATTTAGTTTGTATAGTTTAATTACAACTACATTTGATAATGTAGCTTTTTCACTATTTTATTCTTATTTTTCCTTTAATACATTTGTTTGAACTGCTTTATAACAGTTGTAGTGTATCTGAGACTAAATATGAGATAGTGATAATAATCAAATACAAATCAAAATAGATGTTCAGCTTAAGCCAAAGAGAAAAAGATACAGAGATCGCTTTCTTATGGCCGCAACGGACACTTCGGTTGTACTTATAAGTGGATTACAACTAATGTACATCTTTATACATCTTTAGTAATAACATTGACTTTATACATAAATAGATTTCCCATCCAATGTTAAATTTTGAGTCTCAAAATATCAGCTGTTTTTGTGGTCCATTGTGGAGCGCTAGTGTAGTTCCATGTAAATGTAATGTAGTTTAAACCAGCTGTGGTTGCGGGCCACACAAACTAACAAAATTACAGGCACAAATATTCCTACTAGATGGTTTATCTATTGTAGGTGTATATAATCAAGGGTAATAATTACTACGTTTATCTTTAAGGATTTTGTGTAATAAAGGAAGGGACTGACAAGTTGCTGGCTCTGTCATCGTATTGCAAACTGGAGAAATAACTACTCGACACACATTTAGCACACTATTGGATGAAACCTCTGTTTTATAATTATTCTCTGTATATAATCATAAACCAAAACGCAAAAAAAACTTGTCTGAAAAATATGTAGTTTCGTAAAAGTTTTGACATAATTTAATAAACCATCTTAAGAGTAAAAGTACCTTTATGTTAGCTAAAGGTCCGGGTCATATATTTCTACAAAGAACTTAGTTCTGGTTGAAAGATTAGCCAATAAAATAAATAATAGTTTCATAAGCGTTCCATGAAAGTTATGAGTTGCAAAATTATTGATGACTAGGGGACACCCCTGCACGCTTCGCGTGCCAACCCCGTTGCTCGCTGCGCTCGCAAATAAATAGATTAACTATTTAACGTAAAATCACAATATCAAATGTATTTACAGTATCTCACTCACACTACTTGCGTTGCACCTATTTTTAATTATAAATAGGGAAGGTAAGGGTCCTTTTTAATTGGAAAATGATCTTTGTTTTTATTTCAAACAAAAAAATCTTAGCACCCTTGGGTATTTTAGCCTTTTTCAAATTTGTTCAATTCATTTGTTCTTGTTTAACAGCTGAAGATAAAACTCATAGTATAATGTTACAAATGCATTATTAATCATAGAGCAGCTTTGTTATTTGGCATCAATAGTATAATTTCAAACATTCAAAATAAAATTGTTTATTTATTTACAAAACAGCTGTTATTAATTTACTAAAATAACCCAATATTGTCCTTATGGAAAAATCTTTTAAGGGCGGTTTCTACCGCTTAGGAGTACTTTATCAAAATGAAAATACTTTAGTTGTCCTATTTAAGTTCTAAAGAAAAAGTGTACAAAATTTCAGCTCTCTACCTACATGGGAAGTTGGAGAATTAGTGATGAGTGAGTGAGTCAGTCAGTCAGTGAGGGCTTTGCCTTTTATAGATATAGATTCCTCCTTTATTTTTTATAAATTTATAATCAAATATCTGGGTGTTATTTGTTCAACCAGTTGATTCATAACAAAACAATTCTGTCAGTAATGAATATTTGACACACGCTTGCTTTTACAACAGGCATATTGTATCCTGAGGCTAAACTAAGGTTTCGGAGGTGTGGCGGAAGAGGGAGGGCTGCGGAACATTTCGCCGGAAGTGCGATGTTATGGATCATAAATTGCATCATGAAGCCGACTTGGTAGTATTACAGATGGACCGGTCCTGCTATTGACCTTTCAGATACCTCCTACGGCCATCCTCACGTCCACCAATGTCCCAAAAGTTTCTCTGCCAGTAAATGTTGGAGGTCATTCAAAGAGACCAGGAGAAATTTCCGAATGACACACCCAAAGGTCATGTAACCCAACTGATAATTGATACCCGGGAATTTGGGAAAGTGTAGTCCTCCGTGAATATAAAATTTGCTAAAAATGGTTGCCATAGTTTAGTTCAACATTAGTCATTGTGTTGTAAAAACACGGAAGCTTGTAAAAATGTACCTTTTTATGGTAAAATATATACAAAGAGTTAGTATAACGGAAAGCTATTAGCCCTAGGACTGTTTAACGAATGTGTCTTATTTACATGACAAAGCAAAAAATTAATGTAAATATATAATAATTTCACGTTCAAAATACTAATTAGTTACATTTTAAAAGTTAAGAAGCATATTTTTAGATTATTAGAAAGAACCATCACCGTCGTTTTTGTTTATAGGTTTGGAGATGGTCTAAGAGAAACTATTTTTTAAAGGATGAAGGACAAATTTCAATAAGTTTACTTTTGTCATGAAAAAGGAAAATTTATATGAAGTATGTTTTTTCAAATGATTTTGTTAAACTTCAATATCATTTTAGGATTGATAAAGAGTTTTATAGTGAAGAGTTAAGTATAAGGAAGAAGAAATGTATGTTGTAAGGTGTGTTCACAATTCCCGGGATCTCGGGTGTGAGTAATAAAGGTAGATTTTAAAGAAGTTTATCACTATTGGATAGTATGTTGTAAGGAAATCCATCTCCAAGAAATAATGTTTGACAGTGGATTAAGAGTTTTAGAGAGGTAGAAAAATCTTTAAGGTGTGACTTTTTATTGAAAATAAATGCCAGGAGAACCTTAGGTATACGTTTAAGGTGTATGGAGAGTCTCAGGGATGTTGTTTTGTAAGCTATTGAGAAAGATTTTTAAGAATGTTATATTTGTAGACGATTATGTTCAATAATTGAATGCATTTTTAATACTTTTTTTTAACCATTTATGTTGATAAGGGGTATGAAGAGTCTTAGAAACGTGTATTTACATCAAGGAAGATTTTAAAGAAGTTTATGCTTGTAAGATAGTATCTCCTAGAGTTTTAAATTGTTTGTAGTACTACATCACTTGAAGTACAATATATTTTTGTAGTACGAGAGCACTTGAAGTACCTTATTTGGTACTAGAGCATTTGAAGTACAATATCTCTTTTGTAGTACTAGATCACTTGAGGTAACATATATTTTTTGGAAAACTACATCTCTTGAAGTACCATATATTTTCTTATAGTACGAGAGCACTTGAAGTGCTTTTTTAGTACTAGAGCATTTGAAGTACTAAATATATTTTGTAGTACTAGAGCACTTGATGTAACAAATATTTTTATAGTGCTAGAGCACTTGAAATACCACAAATTTTTGTAGTACTTGAGCACTTGAGGTTCCATATATTTTTTGTAGTACTTGAGCCCTTGAAATACTATACATTTTGTGTAGTACTAGAGCATTAGAAGTACTATATATGTTTAAAAGTGTGTAGATTTCATCAAGCAAATTTCGTACAGAGGAATATTTTAAGAATTGTATGTTTGTGGACTTTCTCCTATAATAATATTTGTACTATGGTCCTTCAAGACCATGTTTCTAATGGTGGATCAAAATAATCAGATTTTGGAATTTCAATTTGTAATGAATCTCAATCTTGCGTATCTGTACGCATAATAATGGGGAAATAGTTTTAAAAATCAAATATTTCTTCAGTTAGCTCATTAAGCGTGTAAAATTCCATAAGAAGAGCTATAAATTAACGTAATTTAGCTCCTACTGGACCTTGACATTTCACAAATGTGTTAACTTCATAAATAGAAAGAGCTCTTCGAACAAGTTTGAAAAATTATATAGCTTGTCCAATTTCACAAGGATATTGTAAAATCAGTGCTACTTGAAAAAGTGGGAAATGATTTAAACAGAGGATTTTCAACTTCTCTAACTTTACGAATTGTTTTACAAGTAGACTAGTTATTTTTTCTGAATAGTTTGAAGAGCTCTTCCATTTAATAAGGTCAAAATGTTGGGGCAACTATTAAGGTTCGTTGTAAATCAAATTAGGGTTATTCACAGCTTCTATTACGGAGTTTTAGATGTTAAACTTGAAGCTCAATTCGTGAACTGAAGATCTTTTATGCGATTGTTAAACTATTTTTTTCAACATTCTGGGTGTATGCAAAAGTTGACATATTACAATTTAGAATTTCTAAATCTGGGTTGTTTCTACCCATATTAATTGTACATTGCACTGAGATGTACATTATACAATGCATTTTTTGTATTGAAAACGTATTTTAAATTAGGATATTTTCAAAAATTCTATGTTGTTTCTAATACAAGAAAGGGATTGTAATAATAATAATAAATATACAGGGTGGAAAAAATTTATGGAAGCGCATTTACAACAACATTATTTTTTCTATAGATAGTTTGATAATTGAATTTTGTTAAATAATTGTGTTCCATAAAGTATAATTTGTTATCATAATAATTTACTTAAACCCGTTAAATAGTGGAGAAATATTTTGTTCAAATTAGTTACTTTGAAATTGAAATAACCGCTACTCTGGGAAGGATAAACCTTTCGAAGTCCAGTTTGCGGCAATTAATTTCTCTTGATTTTTCATTACATTTGATACCAAACTAGACCTAGGCTTACATTAAAGATTTTCGTTCAACTTCACGTGGGCCGTCCCCCTGAAAAGATCAAATGTTGCTAATGGTGTCAAAAAGTGTGTGCTTTGTAACCATGATTATGTACAAGATTTTACTTTTGCCAGTGAAGTTATAGAAAAGTTGTGACAGCGTTTCCATATTTTTCCACCCTGTATATAATAGATCAAGTGATTATATATGTTTATAAGACGTATGGAGAATCTTGTCTATAGCAATTTGTATCTTAATTTAATAGGTTTAAAACCACGAACACAAATACTACTATCTCCCTATACAAAACTATCCCACAATTTAATAAATTACATATTTCCAACTTGTTCCTTTTCCCACACATTTCCTTAATTGACTAGTGTGAAGAGCGCTCTAACCTCCAGCTGAGAGACAACTTACATGAGAACTGTTTCCAAAATTATTATTATTATTTAAATTCCTGTTTTAATAACTATTCAACAGGCTCTCCCCTGGTCAACCTTGGAGCAAGGTGTTTCAGTAGAAGATACATATATCTTAGGTCTGGTCTCTCCCGATCGCTCTTTATATGTATGTACGATTTTGAACAAGAAGGGTGGTCCTACTACGTGCAAGGAAAAAGGAACTAAAATTCAGTTTTATTTATTTATTCTTAAGACGCCGATCATAAAGATAGGGGTGAATATGTATTTTGAATTAGTTTGATTATTGTAGATATCGCACAAACTATGTCCGAGTATTCCTCAGAAAGTTTCATTAATTAATTAATTATTAACCCAATGACAAATGAACAGCTGGTGGCTATTAGCTGATTCCTTTCAATATGACTGTGATTGGAATCGAACTGAAAACCTTTATCATATGAAGCTGGGCTTTAACCAACTTCGTTTATCTTTGACCATCAACCCTGTTTAAAATATTAAGCATCCTTTCACCTTAATAATAATGAAAGGAAAAATAGTTTATTCCATAACTATTTTTTACGTAATAATAACAGGAATGTACATCAAGAATGTAATTGTCATCGATTCTAGTTGTGATGACAATAACATTAAAATGTTCCTTTTCAGTCACACATCTATGTAGATATGTTATTCTGAACTAAGCACCTGACAACGTGATATAAAATAAATGTTAAAAAATAAATAACTTTAAAATTTGAATTATAAGCACACAAAATTATATAGCCTATATCAATTTAAATAAAAAAACTAAACAAAAGAATAACTTACTATTGTAATGCAAGATATTGACAATTGTATTTTACATCCAAGCAATTTTTGCTCTGCATACATTTATATTCACGAAAAAGAAATCGTGGGTTTATAGTAATAATACATTAACAGCTGGGGCTACTTACGTATTATTATGAATTAATTAAATATAAACTGAGTACCATTTAACAAATGTTTATTTAAATTATAACAGAACATATTTCGACTTTGTTGTCAAAAAATATTGTGCTATAATTTAAATAAAAATGTTTTAGAGGGTACTCAGTTTATATTTAATTAATTCATAATAATATATACAAGAAGGGAAAACAATATGGAAACGCTTTAACTTTTGTATGGCTTCACTTGTAAAAGTGAAATCATGTACGACGTCATTGTTACAAAGAACATACTTTTTGATTACATTGGCGACATTTCATCTTTTCAGGGAAATGGCCCACGAGTTGAACGAAAATTTTTAATGTAAGCCTAGGTCGAGTTTGTTATCAAATGAAAGGTCTATTCAAGAGAAATTAATTGCCGGAAAACCCGAACTTAAAAAGGTTCATCCTTTACAGAGTAGCGGTTATTTGATTTCAAAGTAACTAATTTGAACAACAATATTTCTCCGCTATTTAACAGTTCCAAGTAAATAATTCTGATCAAAAATTATAATTTAAAATCATTTAAAAAATAAATTATCAATTTATCTATGGAAAAGATAACATTGTTGCAAAAGTGTTTCCATATTTTTTCAACTCTGTATATTGGCCTACATTTACATTATATTATATAGAGCGTGTGTATAAAATTAAATATAAAAAACATTATTTCAGCTAGCCATAAAGATTACTTCCTTGACCTTCAAAGGTCAAGTGGTTTTTGATCCACCAACTATGGCTCTCACCTACTCCATATGTTCGTCTCACGTCTTGTTATGATAATTCTCAAATCTTTCACCATTTCACCTTTCCCTCCGTTTCAGAACATGTCTTCAAATTAAATTTTGTCATTATAAAGTCAAGAAAAACTTAAGATTATTTTCAGCCCATCCACAGACATCTTGCTTTATATACAAGGACAGCTCTTTAAAAAATCAGGGACACTAATTTCAGTGTATATTTCTAGAACTGTGTCCTGATGGGTTATAGGTTCTGGAAATGATCTGGTGCTCAGTTCACAGGTCATAAAGACACAGTGAAAGTTAAGGCGTCCGGAAGGGAACAAAGTCTTCCAGCAGCGTTGGTGTTATCTATTCCCTTAAAAGGCGGTAGTAAATTGGAGCGGATTTGAAAGTATAATAAGTACTGAGATGGTAAACTACACACGGTATGGCTCGGCGGAATGATTCGGCGGTATGCCGACATTATGGTGAAGTACAGTCAGTCGGTGGTGTGGAAACAATGATGGCGGGGAAAGTGCCACGGCCTTCTGCATCTTGAGGTCAAGGTCCCCCGAATTCCTGACACTACAAACTATAGTTAGCCGTACTAAATGTAGTAATGTACTAACTTACTTTATACTAGAGGCGAGAATGTTTGATGACAGCTCAAGTCAAACATGGGCGTCCATCAACATGGGCTAGGGTGGCTAGAGCCCCCCGTATGAGGCTCCACGTTAACCACATTTTTTGCAGATTGTGCAGTAAGAATATAAAGGTAAAAAATTGACACGTATGCACGAGGAGTCACGCCAGACGCCCGGCAAGGAATGAGCGTCGAGTCAGGATGACCCGATTACATGTCACACTATAATTATTGTACAACAGGATTTACAATAGTTTTTCATTTAGTTGAACTATTGTCATTGTGTACACTTCAGTTTCTGATTTGGTTCCAATTACAACTATAGTCATTAAAAACGTTTTGAAATAACCTTTTTAACATTTTTTGTCCTTCACTTTTCTTTTACTATACTTATTTGTTTAGTGAATTATTATATACTAAATTCTAATTGTGTTTAAAACATTATGTCGATGGACACAATAGTTCCAAGTGTTCTACAGATTTCGGTAGAGGATAATATCCAGGCGCACAGCACAGCTACAGCACTGCACAGCACATCTACAGCACTGCACAGCACAGCCACATCCACTGCACAGCACAGCTACAGCCACTGCACAGCACAGCTACAGCACTGCACAGCACAGCTACAACACAGTCACAACCACAACACAGCCACAACACAGCCACAACCACAACACAGCCACAACCACAACACAGCACAGCTATAGCACAGTCACAGCCACAACACAGCACAGCTACAGCACTGCACAGCACAGCTATAGCACAGTCACAGCCACAACACAGCACAGCTACAGCACTGCACAGCACAGCTACAACACAGACACAACCACAACACAGCACAGCTATAGCACAGTCACAGCCACAGCACAGCACAGCTACAGCACTGCACAGCACAGCTACAACACAGGCACAACCACAACACAGCACAGCTATAGCACAGTCACAGGCACAGCACAGCACAGCTACAGCCATTGTGATTAATCGTTACATCACGCTATATTATTCAAATTTTAAAAACTATGCAAAAAACAATAGGCCTAACCGCTATTTTGTACCTAAACTTTAAATATTTTCCGGGGAGGACCCCCTGACCTCCCTTTTACTAGAGGGTATTTCACAACCCTAGACCCCTTATAGAAAAGTTAGATGGACGCCCATGAAGTCAAAGTCAGAACCGTTCAAGAACCATTGAATAAATATGCCTGCCCCATGAAGAAGACTCCCTTGCTGCCGGCGATCAAATTATGTGTACTCGAGTTTGAAATTGGTTTATTAAGAAACTAAGAGGTTTATGAAAAATCAAATCACACAGTTGTTTTCCTCGTTTCATTTTACGTTATGACATATTCATTTTTTTAATTTTATTATAGGTTTTGATATTTTTATCCTAGTCAAAACAAAAAAGTGCAGAAATTTGAACTAGTCTTCATAGTGCATCAATTTTACACTTTTATTACTAAAAAGTCTGATAATTTTTCACATTTATATTTTAATATATTGTTGAAAATAATGCTTTCTATAAGTTTTATTAATTTCAGAATTTGAACTGTTCAAGACAAAAATTGTATCGAATTTCCGAAACAAAGTTTTCTTGACTTCTAGGCTAATTAAAGTACTTGGCCATGTTTTAATCCTTATAAAATTTATAATTACGATAAATTAATTTTATATGCATAAGTAAATGCAGTTATTTTAAACTGATCAATTTACAGTGGTTTTTAACAATGATTTTCATAGACCTCTTAGTTTCTTAGTAAACGACCTTCAGATACACATAACATCTGCGTGGACAGTAATTAAAGCCACACCAACGCATTTTTATGGTGTTTAATAGTTGTTTTACTACGACACTAGGTGGGAGGTGGGGGATAGCATTGGTGGAACCTGGTAATGAAATTGATTGCAACTTTAAATGTAAATGCTCTTAAATGTGGATCTTTTTTATTGTTTTTGGCGACTACGGTGAATGGGATATTTAAAACCATCAAGACTTTATTATCAATTTATGATTTCAATACACGTTGAAGAAATGTTAATTGTATAAAGGTAAACAGTCCCTGGTAATTTTTATTTACTAAAAATTGTAACATGTTTTCCGAATATAATGTGTATTTATTTTCTTTAGAACATACATAAACATGTATGTTCTATATTGTCCCGTGCTTTGCTACGTGAAAGAAATACTGAAAAAAGGGTTTAAAGAATAAACCTGGCAAAAGAGTTGGTCCACTCCTTTTTTACATAAAAACACAAACCTATAATTATGTGTGGGTGTATTATTTTTATTTTTTTTTAGCTGTTTGAATCTATTCAATTACTCAACTAAGGATAATGTTATTCTTAAGGACAAAGGTAAATTTTGAGAGACTATTTCCTCCCCTTAGGAATGGAATTTAGAGATTTCCTTTCTTATTGGATCTATATGATACAAACGCTAACTTATCAAAATGTTTTCTGTAGTTCCGGAGATTTCGTGATGAGTGATTACATAGTTTTGGTTACCTTGTATATAGGCCTAATACGTGGAGCAGTTTTTTTTTAACGCAACTCCTTCCTTGTTTCATGACCAATTTAAACGGCTGCTGAGTCAAAAAAAATGCCTTTTAGAGGGGGAAGGATGGAAGCCGGCCTGCGCGCTTTGGCTCGAGCCTATTAACATTGAAGTAATCTTTAGTTTCTTAATTTCCGTCTTACAGATGACCAAATAAAACCATTAGCCAGATTCTGCAGGTCATTAACTATTATTTGAGTTAAATACTTTACACAATAATCATGCATATTTGTTAAAATTGAAATTTAAGAAAACAAGTTCGCTATTTAACCTACTTATTATGACCAATTTCAAATTATTAATCAAAGATTTATTAATTGTGATGAAAATATAATTTTGTAACAAATCGAATCCTCGTTCTTTTTAGTTAGGGAAACTTTGCTTCTTTTATAAAAATAATTGGTTACCTATTATTTAAACACGTTTAAAACAAAACATGCCTGCATATGGACGTTGCACATAGGGCGGAAGTAGTTCAAATAAATACTCACAGAGGACTGCATTTAAGTTTGTAGTTTGCAAGTCTTTTGTCTGTTCTATCCGAGGTGTCAAACTGTCATAGATAGAATCAGGGATATCAGATATAATTATAAATACACTAGGCGCTTTCTTACTTATGTGGATAACGTTTCACGAGTTCATAATCAAAAGTGCTTAAGCCTAGTATAACTATATACTTTATTAGTACGTCTATGGTATATCTTTACTGGCTACTATGTTACTGGCTTTGCTGTGAAGTGGCATCGTCAAAAATAAGTATTTATATATTTTGTTATGATAATCCGGTCCATGATGATGTGGCAGAAGTGCGTCCCATTAATTGGAATCACTCGGAAAACCACGTTGTCATTAGTGGGGAGGGTTCCATTAATCTAAACAGTTAATTGGTAATTGTTTGTTTTTCAATACCAGTAATATCTATTTTGCTTGCTTTTTCGGCTAATGGGACAACGGAAACGGCCAAACCCATCTACCCTTAGACTGTTGAGTTTACTCCCTTTTTATTATTATCAATATTATCTACTACAAATTGAGTCATTAACGCCATGTGGGGTGTGTTGGCGGAAGTGGGCCGGTGCCTTGAATGATCCAGTATATCACATTCACACAGTAGAAAGCTCTGTCACACGTTACGTCACAGCTCTCGGTGAGTCACTGCAGTGACTTCATTGTCACTGTCGTTCCGCTCTGCCTGCAATAGTTTATAGACCCTCGTCCTTTGTTGGCGTGCGTTAACATAATGTTTGTTTCAATGATATTTCAAATATCTCCAGTGCCCTTTACAAAATAACAGTTCGTCGTCACTGTAAAACTATAGGCCCAGTACACGAATGACAACGTGTTTTAAGAAAATTTCATTGTTGAACATGCGCGCAATATTTTACTTATTATAGTACTAAAACATCGTATAATTACTAAAATTTGTATATTCGCATAAACTATATATTCTAAATTGACTGTACATATAAATTTGTTTTGTTTTATATATACTCGTCGGGTGATATTATGAGTAGTAATTAATTAACATCTGTTTTATTTCAGATCGGCAGCTTACGTGGCTTATGTACTTTGGTTCATTATATGTATAAAACGTTTGTGTTTCTTGAAACAAGATTTTGCATAAAATGGCTATCTCAGATTTTGTTCTATTTTTAGATTATTTACAAATCATGGCCCTTTTATGATATTTTTATTTATATTTATATATAAATATATAGTTAAAATGAATAATGAGAATTGATATTTATTTTATTACGAACAACAAAATACATAATACTATATAGAATAGTTTTCTATTTTTTGTAAATTTTTTAAAAAGCCCTTGCGTATTGGCCAAAAATGGCCTGCCACTAGGAGGGTTAAAAGAATTAAAATGTAGCAACCCCCGTATATGAAAGCAAGCATGAAATTAAAA
>JAQJVL010001092.1:0-261714 GCA_035578905.1 Stictocephala bisonia | reverse complement strand
ACCCTCGTCTAGGTCTTTATTTCTAACGCCAAAGGAAAGTTGAGCCTAAATCTGTCTTATTATGAAGAGAACAAAAACTCTCTACAATATGATATTATTGATACATATAATAAAGAGTCAATGTTAAAGCATTCAAAGAAAAGTAGCAGTCTGTAGGTTTTGTCATGAAAACCTTAGTTTCCGAAGAAGCGCTTTACTCGTCTAGCGAGCGACTGAGTTTATGTCGTTAGTTCCATGTTCGGAAAATTTTAGTTTTTTACTTTGGGAACACAAATCAAAAAAAGCTCTTGATATATTTTGATGAACATTTTACACAATACTCTTATATGCTAGTTCCTACCATGAGGGATTTTAAATATCTTAAAGGGTTTTGAAATAAAATAAATTTGTAACTAATATTTTCGATGAAAAAATCACTGTTTTAAATAAAAATCGTCAAAAATTCTATAATGAGCAGAAAGAAAAAGCTCATGGTAGGAACTAGATAAAGATTCAATATTTTAAATAAAAAAGAAATCAAGACTCTAACTTTTTTTATCCCGAGATATGAGTTCCAAAGTTAACATTACATTCTTAAGGAAGTCGGACTGCCCTTAAAAAGGCAATAAAATACAACAAACCTATAAAAATTGAATTTTTTAAACGAAAATAGACATTTAATGATTTTTGCATAGTTATGATCAACAATTCCAAAATATGTCTCATATCAAAATTGTAGAAAATTTAATAACAAATCTAGAGTATGCTGTCAGATTTGCTCTACAACCAACGGTTTGTCCACAACAAACCTCATCTGGAAGTGAGTTAGAATTTGTATACGTGAGTCAGTCAGTCAGTGAGTTACACATGCGGATATATATGGGTTTAGATAGAAAGATATGGTAACTTAAAAATGAAAACCGTAAAACTATTTTTAACATATTTTACGTTAAGCATAGTTTCTTTGAATATGAAGAAGGTATGCATAAATATCGTTAATTAAGGGCAAAAACAGACAGACAGCGCAGCTCAGCGTATACCGAAGGAACAAACTATTTTGTTTTTCTCAGAGCGCATTGGAGCATATTCGAGTGAAGACACGCCGGCCGTCAGTAATCCCGTCAGTGTTTGTTTACAATGGACATGGAACTACTGATCTCCAAGGTCTTTGTCAGGAAAGGTCTTGTAAAATAAAATATGCACCTCAAGAGGCAATTGCCGAAAAAATGATTAAAATTGAAAAAGAGAAAATTTAAACATTGAAAGAGGATAAATCCGAATCATGTGAAGATTACCATTTTCTCATGAGTTTATTACCTCATCTTAAAGCAATGCCACCAATACAAAAGCTATAAGTAAGAAATAAACTCACTCAAGTATTTATTGATGAATCGAGATGTCCATCAATTGCATCAGGCTGAAGAACGTCTGGATTTTCAACGGTCCATTACGAGGACAACATTCCACCAACCGGTCAAAATATGTTACAATAAAACAATGTGGTTGTAAATTCTGTAACCAATTGATAAAATCAAAAATAGTGTTGAAATATGTGTTTATTCATTTTTTTAACCTTTTACATTGACGAGAAAATAATATTAATTGGTTGAGGCTCAGCTCCAAATTCCTTAAGAATAATGAAGGAGAATTCTTCCATAAGAATAATGTTAAACTATATTTAATATTTGTTATGTTTAAATCTTGAATATGTGTATAAATCTAAAATTAATGCGTGAAAATTATGTGTCACAATCTAATTTTACTTTGTATTCTTCATACGAAACAATTAAAAAACGTGAACCCAACAAAATTATAACAGTGAAATAAGTAACAACGCAAATCATAACATAATATAGGCTATGTTTAAAACCATTAAAATTTTATTATCTTAAGATTTAACAACTTTACAACTTCATAATTTTTAGGGTGTGCATTTTCTGGTAGGATTAGTGAGATTGAATTATAAAGAAATAATTAAATATATACTGCTTAAATATCACACAGCCTACTTCAAAGTTAGAACTACTGTAGTCTCTCTTCTGCACCAATTGGTCTCCTCCAATTCGTTGTCTGCTTCTCCAGATCATCCTTCACCAAACTGAATATATAATCGAACGTCGTCGTCGACATTCTCGTGTAATCCATAAAACGAGAATCGTGTTTCCTAAGGACGAGAAATAAGTGGTGATATTCATCATGTTTGTCCCTATAGTACACCAACACCTACTTTGAGGCGGAAAACGCAGTCGACCGCGCTAATAGCCCACCTTTCGAAGCCATTGTCACCCGTAAGCTGGGTCGGGAGGCCGGCGGGCAGCCAATTAGTCACACGTATTTCTCCGAGTACCGATACGATTTTTTTCCAGATTCAATTTTATGGAAATATAAGTCATGTTACGTTATTCATCGCGGCCTGCTGTTAATCGTGATATAAAATTTGACGCAAATCGGTGAAAATTGAGTGGTTAAAATGCACTTGCTTAATGTGTTTGAAATAGCAATAAGGATTTAATTTAATAATACTACATAAATAAAACTAGAGTCATGTATTTACAAAAGAAAAAAACATTACACAGTCATGAACAAACGAACCAAGAACATTGAAAATTAAAAAAGAGTGCTTAAATGGAACTATAATTCTTCTTATAATTCTTAAGTATTGTAGTAATATTAAACGAAACCTGTTCGATTTACTACGAGGATGCGACGAGAATTAAAAATTATGGTTTTGGATGGAAAGTTTACCTTTGATTACTAAATTAACTCAAATCTTTCATGCTTAGTATGATCGATGCACCACGGTCATTACTGGTTCCGCATCATTAGCAAAGGGATGGACGTGATTCATACTTCCCTTCGGTTCTGGCCGTCCCAACATCCGGCCTTAATTATGTATTCTGGGAATACATAAGTTCCACTAATGTTACTAATATTCTACTGAGGTAACTGTTTAGTCACTGTGGTCAGTTTATGTTTGTGGGTTATTCGGTGAAGAATCAAATTTGTGAGTGCAATGGCAGAAGTTAGGGCTTCGTCTCCGGAGAAGTATATCACCTCTAAGAGTAAACAGGCATACACCAGTGCGGAAAGACGTCTTATTTTACAAGTTTACGGTGTCTTACGAACAGAAAATCCGGGAATGTCGAAGAGAGATGTGGCGGAAAGAGTAGGCGTGTTGACAGGATCGAGCAGAGCGACTGTGGAGCGGCTAAGAAAAGAAGCGAACGACGGCCCTGTTGTGACACCCGGAAAGAAACGTCCTCGTCAAGTAGGCAAACGAACAAGGATGGCGATTTTCGACGATTTCCAAAAGAATAGTATCAAAATAAAAGTTCATTCGCTACTAAGGCAAAACATACCACCTACAGTAAGAAAAGTCAATGCAATGAACAATGATGACCCCGAGCTTCCAAATATGTGCCAAGAAACCACGAGAATGTAAAAATGTAAATAGATGTAAAATACTTCTATAGAGTCTAATTATTGTCTTCCTTTGTTCTAAAATTGTTAGATATTTTTAATGTTTGTGAATTTTAAAATGACACATTACGTTTTCCTTGTATTTCGTTCTTAAGACCAAGATAAATACATCAACTCTGTTGTGTATTTTGATCTTAGCTAGTTTGTTAATGGCTGTGCAATGTTTTTTTTATTTTGTAAATACAGTTTAAATAGGTTTAATTTAACATTATTACAATACTGATCAGTTATTAATTACATTAAGCGATATTTTTTAATTGTAAATCTTCTAGGTTCGTTTGTTTATGACTGTGTAATGTTTTTTTTCTTTTGTAAATAAATTATTCTAGTTTTATTTATGTAGTATTATTAAATTAAATCCTTATTACTGTTTCAAACACATTAAGTAAGTGAATTTTAACCACTCAATTTTCACCGATTTGCGTCAAATTTTATATCACGATTAACAGCAGGCCGCGATGAATAACGTAACATGACTTATATTTCCATAAAATTGAATCTGGAAAAAAATCGTATCGGTACTCGGAGCAATACGTGTGACTAATTGGCTGCCCGCCGGCCTCCCGACCCAGCTTACGGGTGACAATGGCTTTGAAAGGTGGGCTATTAGCGCGGTCGACTGCGTTTTCCGCCTCAAAGTAGGTGTTGGTGTACTATACCCTTACACACTTCATGCACCCAGACACTTCTTCTATTGAGCAAAAACTGCCACCTTAAGGTATTTTCGCAAAAACTAATACGAAGTCTTGAAGATCCAAGGGAAACAGGGAAAAGGCACTAATACTAAGGGAAATATAGGCAGTCTTGCAAATAAATATTGAATATACTGACGTATGATAAAACCTTAATACTGTTTTTGGATTCTTCATACTACAAAAGACTTAGGGTAATTTCATATTACATGCAGGGTAATTTCCCTGTATGTAGGGGAGACAGTGATGATACAATGGAAATATTTATGGTCTGTTTGGCGTTTACATTAAAAATGTAGATATGGTTATCAGTATCAAGTCATGCTAATCTCATCATAACAATCGTGATAATGGTGAAAAAGCATAATTTCCCATCCGCCATTTTGTTTTACTAAATTGTTGATGTTAAAATCATAATAAGCGACTTAAAAAACACCCTGGTTACTAATTTTCATAAAAACATGTACAGTAATGTATTTTTTCGATTTATTCCAATTATTTACTGCTTTTGTTTACTATGTAATTGAACCATTTCCGGACTTGACAATTTCTGGTGTTGAGGTCTTCCTTAACATGTTGCAAAAAGTTTCAAATCGTTTTATCTACTTTCTATTTAATCGGAACTTATCCACAATTTATTACCTGGCTTCATGAACTAATATAGGACTTGTCTTCTCTATTCTATTATGTCCTCGCTGGTATTTACGCAAGATTAATGTATCAGGGAATTTCTGAGTAATCTAGGGGAATGTGTTCATCTAGGGAAAAAATACCAAGTTATGTTGGCAACGCTGCAGTCGGCGCTGGTGTGTATCCACCCACAGACAACTAAAGTGGTCTAATTATGGTTTGAAAAGAGACACTTAGGATTCATAAGTCAAAGCTATTGGTCCGATACGCCTACGTTGTTGTGGACAGCCATAAGGCACTGAATTTGATTAGTAATAATTTATAAATAGTTTTTTAATTAGCATAATACGTGTTGGTATATATAAAGTACAACTAAACGTCACACAACACAAATTTATTACAATATAAGCACAAAATGTACAAATATATTACAATACAAGTACAAAATGCATGAATATTATGGTGATCGATTTCGGTGAACCACGCTCACCTTCCTCAGACCAGAGGGATTCACGAAATCGATCAACATAATATTCGTGCATTTTGTACTTGTATTGTAATATATTTGTACATTCTGTGCTTATATTGTAATACATTTGTGTTGTGTGACGTTTTGTTGTACTGTAATAATTTATATATACTATAATATGTTAGGTTTATGTGTATAAAAATATTTCAATGTTATGGCCACTTGTAAAAGAAGGGTTTCTCCGTGTTAGTAAATGATTTTTGACAACAAAAGAAATATAAACTTGTTTACTGCTTACTTCTACCATTATCATTTATAGTTATTTTTTAGAAACATGTTAGTTCTTAATTATTACCAGGAAACTATTTAAAATTCCTTTTTACCAATTTGCATAACAATGCATATGAGAAAGTTATGCAGACGATAACCTACAATATCCTGACGTTTATTTGTAATTGACCAACATTCCTATGTACAAACTAAAAAAATCATACTTATTTCTCCGTTTGTTATATAGTTTACCTCAATCATGACGTCAATACAGAACTTTTAAATAGAATTTAATGAAGTACACAAACTATTTAGTTTGAGATAGTTTCGGCTTCCTGGAACTATTTCTCTACTAGACAACAAGTTCTTTGGCTACACAAAATCATGTTTATCTAATTATGGTTTGATAAATGTTGTTGTTGCACATGGTTAATTTGTTCAATCTCATTACCACTAACAGGTTTTAAAATCTTAATGTAAAATATACAATACTAAATGTTATTACTTAAAAAAAATTAATGAATCATCTTACTATTACATAGTTTAAAATTGAATGTTACCTCACTTAGAGATAATGTAATGTTACCTCACTTGGAGATAATGTAATGTTACCTCACTTGGAGAAAATAAAATGTTACCTCACTTGGAGATAATGTAATGTCACCTCACTTGGAGATAATGTAAGTTACCTCACTTGGAGGTAATGTAATGTTACCTCACCTGGAGATAATGTAATGTTACCTCACTTGGAGATAATGTAATGTTACCTCACCTGGAGATAATGTAAGTTATCTCACTTTGAGATAATGTAATGTTACCTCACCTGGAGATAATGTAATGTTACCTCACTTGGAGATAATGTAATGTTACCTCACCTGGAGATAATGTAATGTTACCTCACCTGGAGATAATGTAATGTTACCTCACTTGGAGATAATGTAAGTTATCTCACTTGGAGGTAATGTAATGTTACCTCACCTGGAGATAATGTAATGTTACCTCACCTGGAGATAATGTAATGTTACCTCACCTGGAGATAATGTAATGTTACCTCACCTGGAGATAATGTAATGTTACCTCACCTGGAGATAATGTAATGTTACCTCACCTGGAGATAATGTAATGTTACCTCACCTGGAGATAATGTAATGTTACCTCACTTGGAGATAATGTAAGTTATCTCACTTGGAGATAATGTAATGTTACCTCACCTGGAGATAATGTAATGTTACCTCACCTGGAGATAATGTAATGTTACCTCACTTGGAGATAATGTAAGTTATCTCACTTGGAGGTAATGTAATGTTACCTCACCTGGATATAATGTAATGTTACCTCACTAGGAGATAATGTAAGTTAACTCACTTGGAGATAATGTAATGTTACCTCATTTTGAGATAATGTAAATTACCTCACTTGGAGATAGTGTAATGTTACCTCACTTGGAGATAATGTAATGCTACCTCACTTGGAGATAATGTAATGTTACCTCACTTGGAGATAATGTAAAGTTACCTCACTTGGAGATAATGCAATGTTAACTCACTTGGAGATATTGTAATGTTACCTCACTTAGAGAAAATGTAATGTTACCTCACTTGGAGATAATGTAATGTTACTTCACTTGGAGATAATGTAATGTTTCCTCACTTGGAGATAATGTTAGTTACCTCACTTGGAGATAGTGTAATGTTACCTCACTTGGAGATAATGTAATGTTACCTCACCTGGAGATAATGTAATGTTACCTCACCTGGAGATAATGTAATGTTACCTCACTTGGAGATAATGTAAGTTATCTCACTTGGAGGTAATGTAATGTTACCTCACCTGGATATAATGTAATGTTACCTCACTAGGAGATAATGTAAGTTAACTCACTTGGAGATAATGTAATGTTACCTCATTTTGAGATAATGTAAATTACCTCACTTGGAGATAGTGTAATGTTACCTCACTTGGAGATAATGTAATGCTACCTCACTTGGAGATAATGTAATGTTACCTCACTTGGAGATAATGTAAAGTTACCTCACTTGGAGATAATGCAATGTTAACTCACTTGGAGATATTGTAATGTTACCTCACTTAGAGAAAATGTAATGTTACCTCACTTGGAGATAATGTAATGTTACTTCACTTGGAGATAATGTAATGTTTCCTCACTTGGAGATAATGTTAGTTACCTCACTTGGAGATAGTGTAATGTTACCTCACTTGGAGATAATGTAATGTTACCTCACTTGGAGATAATGTAATGTTACCTCACATGGAGATAATGTAATGTTACCTCACTTGGAGATAATGTAATGTTACCTCACTTGGAGATAATGTAATGTTACCTCACTTGGAGATAATGTAAAGTTACCTCACTTGGAGGTAATGTAATGTTACTCAATCTATCAGAACAAATGGAAGAAGAAGAAAAACTGCCCAAAACTATACTTTTCTAGTACTTTAACATTTAACACAGTCGTCTAAAAATCATAATATTTTTAAAACAAATGATTTTGTACAGAATGTGATTAGTGTTAGTTTTACGTAGTATTATAACATTTTGAATATACCACGCCATTTTCTTTATCATTTGAAAAAAAAGAAAAAACACACACATACACATAATAAGACAACTATGAGCCTCGAAGACCTATTACTATTACCTTCTAGCTACTTCCAACAAAGTTCTCAAGTCAAAAATCCTCCCTTTTCCTCAACAACACATTTGTCAGCGAGTCAACCGTCCACTCAACACAAAGTTTAATATTGGTTTATCAAACTAGGGATAACGGCATTTTGCACATGTAGATGTCTTTAATGACCTGTGGATGTTTAAAGTATTCCCTATAATCTAAAAAACAAATGAGTTCTCTGCGCGTGTCTAGGTCAAGGCGAAGGTCACTACCGGTTATGCACCGAGCCACAGTGTTGCCAACGTGATATCAATTACTCTATGTAATAATTATCGAGAGATTACATACTTCGTCGTACGATGAAACTGTTTCATACAAATTAAAATTCATACTGCGTCATTAAAGTACTAACAATAATTATCGTAGAACAATTCATAGGAATGTTCATTTAATATGTTGAGTAACAGTGATATTACATTTTATAATGAGGTACCATGAAGCAGCAGATAGAATTAAACATTAGTATAAACATTGCAGAGATACAAATTGAAATTATATTTTCAAGTATACGATAGAAATATTAGAAGAGATACGTGCGTATATATGTATATACATAATATGTACAAAGGACTGGAATATATTTATTCATTTTAAAACTATCGAAAGAAATGTAATGAAAGTTTATAGTTATGTACATGTTCCTATTTACAACATATATGCGTATATATGTACACGTAGACAATTTTCACTCGTTTTTCGCATAGCGAGGGGATGGCCCACGAGGAAGTCTTAAAGATTTTAAATGTACGCGTACCTCATTTTAAAGGTTTTTATTTGTACAGTTCAAAAGTGCAAACCTAATTTCAAAAGGATGACCAGTTAGCCACACATAGATTGTAATGTCATATAACTAACACTTCCTAAGAACAAGCATAAGACAGTTATTGTCTATTGATACTTACAGTTATATTTTAATTGACGGTCGGTATACGATAAATTAATTCATTTTCACAAAATAATGTATAAAAATATATTATAATGATTTTCTAAAACTATTCATACGGTACATCTACTCTCAAAAGGGTTTTAATAATGTTTATTTATTTGAAATAATATAGTTATTTTTATAATGCAGTCTTTTATTTCGATTGTAAACAATCAACAACATGCTAAACAAGGCACTTCATGCATACTGTGTGTTGGCGAAAATGGACATTCCAAATGTTCTTGGAAATCCCCAAATATCATGTCTCGGACAGACTACGTTCGAACTTAAGAAGTGTTTATTTTATTCGTGTACTTGAATGGAGCAATGTACTTGAATTATCACTTTTAAAATAAAATAAAGTGTCAGTGTTTACTACGAGAACACGTTATGAGGTTTTGATTATTTCTGGGAATTGAGACAATAATCGAGCCCAACAAGAAGTCTCTGATATTTTCAACCAGCTGTATACTGATAGAGAACGCTTACAGCAATCGCCTGTGTCAGAAATACTAAAGCTGTTCAGTGAAACAGGAAATGGTTTAGACAAACGTCGTAGTGGAATCCCAAAGACTGCAGCAACCTATGCCGTAGCACAGAGTCGAGTCGTCTCGAACCTTACTCTTTGTTGGTTTTCGTTTGTGTGTCTGCGTTTCATTTCGTTGTTTCTTGTTTGTATTCGTTCTGTCTTGATCGTCGTCATTAGACTGCTGCCTGTCGTCTGTAAAATGGTTGGCTAAGTCTTTTGGCTTTTGGCTCCAGGGTCCGGGAGGGGAGATGGATCGTCACCTGCATTGCCTTCCTCCTTGATGTCGTCTGGAGACGTAGTGAAGGACCTACGGACTGGGCTGTCCTTTAGGCCTTCTTTGCGGCCCAGAGGGAGCAGCCACCTTATCCCCCCTTCCTCGATGAGCTGTTGACTGTTTCTCCACGCAGAGGACTTCACATTCAGGTGACCTCGTTTCATTTACCTCCCTCTAGTTAAGACCACCCGAGCACCCAAATTTTGTATTGCTTATACATAAAAAAAGAAGAAAAAACTGTCGTTCTGCAGTGAATTTTATTTTGGAGTTTGTATGATAGGATGGGATTGTTCTTTTGTGGGGACTTATTGTTTAAGGGTGGGGTTTTCTGGGCAGTAAAGGAGAGTACAGTTAGATTTTATTATTTATATCGTTTAAATTTAATTTTTGTTGTTGATGATAGTGTCTTTATAATGTGAACGGGGTTCTCGGGAGCTTGCTTTGTTAACTTCCAATTCCCATTAGGAGCCGTCTAGTTTCGCCCGCTGGAGTCAGTGTAATTATTAAATTAACACTTTATTGGATTTTTTTAACTTTTCTAAATTAGCCTAACCTCGAAATTACTAATCCTTTCCCGAGGACCCGGATAGTAAAACTGCTGTTGTTGTATTTATTAATTATTTTGTTATCTTTATTTATGTGTAATTAATTATTAATATGTTGTGTTTCCTATTGTTTATTCGTTGTTGTATTTGCTATTTATTTATTATTGTTAAGGTTTTGCCAATATTGTTGTTTTCTAATTATTTTATTGTTACAATTTATAGTGTTTTCTTTTGTAAAATTTCGTTAGTTTGTTGGCTAGCCCTAGAATATAAAAAACTTGTTATTGTTATTTCAACAACTGCCAACAGCCCATTTATATATTTTTTTTTCACTTTTTAAATTTATATTTTTTCAATAAAATAATTTTGACCGTAACTTGTGTTTTTTAGTTCTGTGTCCTCCTGAGTCCGGTGCCTTCGCACCCACCCTCGATGGGCCCTAGTTTTGATTATACGAGGATGTGTTGCAAGCCATAGAAGAGAACTTGTTAAATGTTCTATTATTACTTTATGAGCATCCTCATTGTTCTATCAATCAGGTATCATTAGACGTAGAACAAGTCGAAGGTCTTTATATAGAATATTAAATCTGAAAAAGTGCACCCATACAAAATGCAACTAGTTCATGAGTTGATAGACGATGATAATGTTCGGTGATCATAATTTTGTAAACGTATGATGGATAGGTGCGTCGCTGATGATAGATTTTGTTGTGTTATTATTTTTACAGATGAAGCCTAATTTAATCTTCATGGAAGCCAATTTTGTAAATAAAAAAAAAACGTGAAGTGTTGGCTGATCAACAAAAACGAATGAAAATCCACATTGGATAAGTGATCAGCACACTCAGTGGCCACAAAAAGTCATTGTTTGTGCCGGAATGTTGGGGAACAACATAATTGGGCCATTCCCAATGGAAGGAACTTCAAATGGGCCTAGTTACTTGCAACTTTTATAAAACGGAAAAATGCCTGCAATACTACAAATATGTCAAAACCAGCTAATTGAGTTCAACAATTTATTGTATCAACAGCAGGTGTTCAGAGTCATTTTCAGATAAATGTGCGAGATTATTTTGATGTACCATTCCCACATAGATAGATGAACGTTTATACATGTAGACCTACAGATTTACATGAACTACAAGCTTGGATGAACAGTAAGTTTTGAAAATAACTGATGAAAACTAATGCTAGAAATGTATTCTTCACCCTTTATTAGAACACGTCAACAAACATTCGGTGGACATTTTGAACATTTGCGGTAAAATAATATTGACCAAAGTTTTCAATTTAGTGGTACACATGTGTGTTTGGAAGTTTCGACATATTTCACATCATTGTTTTCTTGAAATATGTTCTTTTTTATGATGTGTACATTTTACTACAATAAATAAAGAACCACAATTCTGTTGTAACTACTTTTAATCAATCATTGTTAATAAATAAATAAAGGTAAAAATAAATAGCCGATAACTAAGAAGTATTAGTTATATGACATTACATTTTTTGAGAGACTGTATCTTCTGACTGGATCATCCTTTTGGCCTCAGGTTTGCATTTTTGTGCTGTAGAAAAAAGTTATGTATAAATCTAGATAGGTGTACTTTTTAAATGTTAGACTTCCTTTGTGGGCATACTCTGGCCATGAAAAATAACGAGAGTAAAATATGTCTAAATGTTTGGCATAGGAACATATAAATAACTACAAAGTTTCATGTATTTGTGTGGTGTGTTGAAAGAGGGCGAAACACGTATTTTATTTCCCAAAAAATTTGATGTCCTATCAAAAAATGTCTTAAAACAAACGTTTAGGTAATAGACAAACACAATTTATGTATTTTACTTAGTCAACTCAACCTCAAAAGTACTGAGAAATATGCGAAAAATAAAAACAATTTAATTTTTTTAACTTTCTGATAATATAGGTACGGTACTTCTTGTTTATAATTTTTGTTAACTGAAAAGTTTCTGAGATACTCGTGTTTTTCGAAAAAAAAGTTTATTCAAAAATAAAATTCCATGGGTGGGGAAGCCTACTTCACAACAGAAAAGTTCCAAAACTCATCGGACATAAAGCACAGATGTCTCAGCCGGACGGGTAGAACTGATGAATAAGAAACCGAGGAAGAAGAAAGAATAAGGAGTTGGATTCAAAGTAAAAGGGTGGAGATCACCTGATAGAAAGCAGAGTATGCAACGAGTTGGGAGGAATAGAGTAGCTGCTCCTACTGGGTCGCCTAGAAGACAGAGAGAGGTCCAGCCCGAAGATCCACTGCGTCTCAGGGCCTCTTCACCTTCTCCTGGGTACGGTTCAGGATCCGCCATGAATAATTGATTATTAGAAATTAATCTCATAATTGATTACTATTTTATAAATTAGAATTTTTATTATTAAATCAGAAAGAAATCATGAAAACGAGGGATCTACAGAACCACGTTGTATTGGTGTTACGTATGTTTATAATAAATTCAACCACTAAACATGGAGGAATCCTTCTCGATGGTGAACTTTGAGCCAACGCAGCCGATCAGCTGTGTCAGCGCCAGAAATCTACAGACCCCTTGAGAATTACTGAACGCATCTGTCAGTGTTCATTTGTCTCTAAATAAAGATAAAATCAATGGAATCTTTTTATTATCTCTGTCACTGCACAACTCATTTTGTTCTTGTCTTCCCATAGGCATGTTTACTTCGTACTGTATTTAGACATTATGGGACTAACCCATCAAACTAGACCATCCTGGATTTTATTTGAAAATCATGAGTGCTAACCACTAGTAACTGTATCCCAGGAGAGGCCTAGTAACTGTTAGACTAATATTACATAGTATACGTAGTCTAGTCTTTTAACAAATGTACATCATAGGTGTCATAGAAACAAAATATTACAATAAACTGCTCAAAGAACGACTAGTTTTTACTGACTAACGAGTAAAATACAGTTATTTCATTGGGTCACGCTGGCAGGCTATGGATGTGAAATTTGGTTAAATAACAACAAGACTAATAATTCTAAGAATGTATTATTACGCTGCTTTCTTTCGACATGGAAAGACATTAGTTATTATTAACAGTTAAACTTGTGATAACTCGGTATATATTCCTACTCTTTTATGTTATTAGAACGTAAGACAATTTAAACTTTCTCCTGGAATCCTAAAGAAACTTTTTCGTATGAGTTTATGCAAATATTTTGTGTTACTGGCTTTATGCTGGGTTAGAACTACTGTTGGTAAAAATATCAACAATATACTGCATTACTTATTCCACGATTAGATAAGAATTTTTGTGGCGTGGCATTAGCACTGACCACATTGTCAACATTCGGGGAAAAGGCAGTTAAGACTTCAAACTGGAGACTTTCCATTCTTCATTGTTGCCAAAATTATGATGATGAGAATAAAGGCAGTGTTGCTATTAATAGTATGACATTTAATCCAATCTCATAGTAACAAATTATGATTATGAGAATAAAGGCAGTGTTGCTATTAATAGTACGACATTTAATCCAATCTCATAGTAACAAATTATGATGATGAGAATAAAGGCAGTGTTGCTATTAATAGTACGACATTTAATCCAATCTCATAGTAACAAATTATGATGATGAGAATAAAGGCAGTGTTGCTATTAATAGTACGACATTTAATAAAGGCAGTGTTGCTATTAATAGTACGACATTTAATAAAGGCAGTGTTGCTATTAATAGTACGACATTTAATAAACGCAGTGTTGCTATTAATAGTACGACATTTAATAAAGGCAGTGTTGCTATTAATAGTAAGACATTTAATAAAGGCAGTGTTGCTATTAATAGTACGACATTTAATAAAGGCAGTGTTGCTATTAATAGTACGACATTTAATAAAGGCAGTGTTGCTATTAATAGTACGACATTTAATAAACGCAGTGTTGCTATTAATAGTACGACATTTAATAAAGGCAGTATTGCTATTAATAGTACGACATTTAATAAATGCATTGGTGCTATTAATAGTACGACATTTAATCCAATCTCATAGTAACAAATTATCCTTTTAATTATGGATTTTCGTTGAACTCATGTCGTTAATTTAAAGGAATAACACTCAATGAGGAATTATATATGGTGAATGTATAGAAATATAATATAAAAACCAAACTCGTGCGCATGAGCAAATTACAATTAGAGAATGCAATTTAATAAAACTATCCTTTCTCTGTCGCTTTTATTCCATCTGATTATAAGTGGTAGTAAAAGTGTATCTCCGTGAGGAAAGCTCTTTTAGACAGCTGAAGGATGGTGTCCAAGAGGTCTGTACTCGGTTTGATATTTTTCAACGTGTATACCTCTGACATCCTAATCACAAAGTCTATAAACAACCCAGAAAGATGGCTAAAACACTACATATACAACTAAATTATCTAAGACATTTGAATACCTACAATTTACTAAGTTTAAATGGTAATATAAACAGCCTAGAAAGATGGCTAAAACATTGCATATACAACTAAATTACCTAAGACATTTGAATACCTACAATTTATTAAGTTTAAATGGTAATATAAACAGCCTAGAAAGATGGCTAAAACATTACATATACAACTAAATTACCTAAGACATTTGAATACCTACAATTTATTAAGTTTAAATGGTAATATAAACAGCCTAGAAAGATGGCTAAAACATTACATATACAACTAACTTATCTAAGACATTTGAATACCTACAATTTATTAAGTTTAAATGGTAATATAAACAACCCAGAAAGATGGCTAAAACAACACTTTGAGTGACTGACTGACACGGTAATTTTGACAACATAGGCGCACCAGTTCACTGAAAATCGCTAGTGCTTTCTGTCGGAACTTTGGTGATGTCGTTGACCAACTTCAAAGTCATTATAAACAGCTGTTTTTAATTATTTTAAATATCACCTGTTTTTATGTGAAGCCCCTTTTCATGTAAGCTTGTTTAGGGTTTCCTAAAAAATAGCTTTTTATTAATATGACATTTATTTTACATAAAACAAAAACACTAATTTTATTATAAATGCTGTTCAATGTGACGTCCTCCTTCATCAATGCATACTTCAGCCTAAAATAATTAATTAAGCCATGTACACTTTAAAATGATTTAAAATAGCTGTTTATAATGACTGAAGTTATACATTTAGTTAGTAAACTCCATACAAGTGAAACCCCTAAACAAGTATATATATATAAAAGTACTTTGCTCTTTTATTTTCAAACCGATTTTTTAATTGAGCTATATTTGAATTTGTCATTCAATTTACAAAATTAAAGTATTCTAATGCATTTTCAATACAAATAATGGTTTAAAAGTTATTTAACTTTTAACATTTCTAATGGTTGCCATTTTAAAACTGATAAAGATAATTTTGTTCTTTTCTATTTTAAACTAACCCTAACTAGGTTAGCAAATATACCAAGTCTAAAGTTATTAGCTCAAACCATGTTTGAGATATTATTTTTTTCATAAAAAACACATACAGACAGACAACACTTAACAAGGTGAGATAGGCCACATGTTTACAGGAACCTTTTTGCTTATTTTTATGTCTACTATCATACCCTGAAGTTGTACCAACCTCTCGCGAAACACACTGTTCAAGGAGTTGTATAGATGCGGTCGTGACCTTTATAGTTGTACTTATCGATGTTCCACTAATAAGATTGCACCACTGAGTAAAATATAAAACACTGAACACAGATTTTGGTAAGTGTTATGAATGTGACCCTAAGCTCGGGTATATAAGGAGCCTTATAGCTGCGGTCGTGACCTTTGTTTGTTTATAGTTGTACTTATCGATGTTCCACTAATAAGATTGCAGCACTGAGTAAAATATAGAACACTGAACACAGATTTTGGTAAGTGTTATGAATGTGACCCTAAGCTCGGGTATATATGGAGCCTTATAGCTGCGGTCGTGACCTTTGTTTGTTTATAGTTGTACTTATCGATGTTCCACTAATAAGATTGCAGCACTGAGTAAAATATAGAACACTGAACACAGATTTTGGTAAGTGTTATGAATGTGACCCTAAGCTCGGGTATATAAGGAGCTGTATAGCTGCGGTCGTGACCTTTGTTTATAGTTGTACCTATCGATGTTCCACCACTAAGATTGCACCACTGAGTAAAATATAGAACACTGAACACAGATTTTGGTGAGTGTATCGTAATATATATTATTTAAGAATAGAATATGATTGGTAATATTATTTCTTTGGATATGCAGAATTTACAATATTGCATACCTTTGCTTTATCATTGACATATTTTCAGCAATATCATTGCTATTAACCTATTTGCCATTGATGTACTCAAAAACTCACAAAAAACAATTATTTTTTACACAAGTCTAAGCCAATAGGACTGATTATCCTTGGTCTCATTACTGATGGGGTTCTCAATTTCCAATAATATACGATCTTGAGGTTAAGGTTATGTTAGTTAGTGAAAGGTTAAGTTTAATGATTGACGTATTGAGATGTAGGTAGCGACCTGTGGGGGAGGAGGGGGTAGGTACTTTCATTAAAAGTCATATTTCAACAGATTTATCATTTTTATACTTGGAATAAAAAACACGATTAAGCTGTAGTAAATCAATTGGTACCATTTTCATTCGATCGTAGTGCTATTTATTTTCCATTTTTAAATCAAGTGTACCAGTAAAATTACCTAATACAATTGATTCTATACACATTCGAGAGAAATATAATATTCATATTTAATGTTACATAAATGAGAACCATTCGACCAAATTATTTATCAAATTGATCGTGTTTTAATTTAATTTTTTTTTATTTTAGAGTGTTATTTTCAAGATGAATTTCTACAAATTAATTAATTTCACTAATACAGTTATATCTCCTATATTCTCAATGGAAGCTGTAATTATCAACATTTAAACAGTTGAGGCCAAATGATAGTGAATATTCACTCATACAGTTATATCTCCTATATTCTCAATGGAAGCTGTAATTATCAACATTTAAACAGTTGAGGCCAAATGATAGTGAATATTCACTAGTTATTTATTCACTTAATCCTAAAAATTAACATAAACATCCTTTATAATGTACTGTGATCACAATACTAGCTCATACAGTTATATCTCCTATATTCTCAATGGAAGCTGTAATTATTAACATTTAAACAGTAGAGGCCAAATGATAGTGAATATCCACTAATACAGTTATATCTCCTATATTCTCAATGGACGCTGTAATTATCAACATTTAAACAGTTGAGGCCAAATGATAGTGAATATCCACTAATACAGTTATATCTCCTATATTCTCAATGGACGCTGTAATTATTAACATTTAAACAGTAGAGGCCAAATGATAGTGAATATTCACTAGTTATTTATTCACTTAATCCTAAAAATTAACATAAACATCCTTTATAATGTACTGTGATCACAATACTAGCTCATACAGTTATATCTCCTATATTCTCAATGGACGCTGTAATTATCAACATTTAAACAGTAGAGGCCAAATGATAGTGAATATTCACTAGTTATTTATTCACTTAATCCTAAAAATTAACATAAACATCCTTTATAATGTACTGTGATCACAATACTAGCTCATACAGTTATATCTCCTATATTCTCAATGGACGCTGTAATTATCAACATTTAAACAGTAGAGGCCAAATGATAGTGAATATTCACTAGTTATTTATTCACTTAATCCTAAAAATTAACATAAACATCCTTTATAATGTACAATACTAGCTCATACAGTTATATCTCCTATATTCTCAATGGAAGCTGTAATTATTAACATTTAAACAGTAGAGGCCAAATGATAGTGAATATTCACTAGTTATTTATTCACTTAATCCTAAAAATTAACATAAACATCCTTTATAATGTACTGTGATCACAATACTAGCTCATACAGTTATATCTCCTATATTCTCAATGGAAGCTGTAATTATTAACATTTAAACAGTAGAGGCCAAATGATAGTGAATATCCACTAATACAGTTATATCTCCTATATTCTCAATGGACGCTGTAATTATTAACATTTAAACAGTAGAGGCCAAATGATAGTGAATATTCACTAGTTATTTATTCACTTAATCCTAAAAATTAACATAAACATCCTTTATAATGTACTGTGATCACAATACTAGCTCATACAGTTATACTTATAGGTATGTTTTCAGGAAAGACTGTAGATCGATCAGCCGCGAGATCAACACCTGGGATATATACAACTTTCTACTGTACTTAGTATACATCGATGTCCAAACCTCGGCTATCCGTCTTCGTGCGCTGGATCCGACCTGGACTATCTGACAACTCGATCAAATGTTATCTTATTATAGTACAGCAGGCTGTTTCATTCCTTGACTAACAGAAACAATACAGGCTGAGCTAACAGAAACCTGGGTATTGTGAACTGTTCCCAAATATTGGAGGTGCATTGCCAAGGACGTCACAGAATGGTATGGAAGGAATGGTCGCCCTTCCTGAGCGAAGATTAACTTAATTGAGCGAAAGCCCTCGAAGGGCCCCCAAAAACGTGCCTTAACTGAGCGAAGTCCAGTCCAGGTATATGCGAGTTGTCGGGACAAGGAATGTTCTTGTTTATGTAGCATCATATCACACCCGCATACCAAAGGTGGTCAACCACCTGGCTCCAGCACGCGCTACCCCGTTACCTAACCTAACCAAACATTTTTGGGGGAATTTTATTTTGTATATTTGTGTAAGATTCTATTATGTTTAAAAGTGGAATATGCTATGTGAATGTTCATAGTCAAAGAGGGCCGCCGGTTCGCTCAGTTAAGGCACGTCTCTGCGGGCTCCCTGGAGTGCTTCGCTCAGTTCAGGCACCCAGGCTACTTGACTCAGGTCACTTCGCTCAGTTAAGGCCCGACCGAAGGAATTTGTACATTGAAATATGTGTATGACCAGAATGTAATGTTCGGAAGATGGTCTTTGTTGTTGGGTCATTTTAACGTATGATAACTTGTGTTTAACATATGTTGCGGTAGCCACGCCTCCTCCTGATGAATATATACTGTATAATAAATAGGCTGTCAGAATTTAAACTTAAGTTTGTTATTGACTCAACTAATATGGATTAAGTAAATTTTCTAATTATTAAAAACTAAAAGTAAAGCACAACAAATATTTGAAAGAATATTAGAAACAACATATTAAAAAAAATATTAAAATAATATTGTCATTGAACAAAAACACTTTCAGTAGTGTTGACTGTTTCACGTCTTACCACAGCCAACGTCGTAAAGCGCCCCTCAACACGGCGACATATCTGCAGACGAGGTGAGCCAAGCGAACAAACCCTGTTTAACGACCCAGCCAAGACGGCCGTAAAACAGATCAAACTTACGATGACATAAAACGAATGCAAGTGGCCCGTTTACTGCCTTGCAGCTTGCTGTGATCTGAAGCATTCTTACATTTAATAGTTTCAAAAGCCATTCAACTGTCTGAAAGCTATGAAGTAAGCAAATGTCGATACTGAAGTGCAAGCGCAGCAGAGTGATTGTCTGTGCTAAACTTATTATTAGAGTATGCAAGGTTTCACTTAACTGATATTTATATCAATGTGTAAACACAAGGATTGTTTGTGTGCCACATTCATGATTAGAAATGCAAGGTTTCACTTAACTGATGTTTATATCAATGTGTAAACACAAGGATTGTTTGTGTGCCACATTCATGATTAGAAATGCAAGGTTTCACTTAACTGATGTTTATATCAAAGTGTAAACACCACACAAGGATTGTTTGTGTGCCACATTCATGATTAGAAATGCAAGGTTTCACTTAACTGATGTTTATATCAAAGTGTAAACACCACACAAGGATTGTTTGTGTGCCACATTCATGATTAGAAATGCAAGGTTTCACTTAACTGATGTTTATATCAAAGTGTAAACACCACACAAGGATTGTTTGTGTGCCACATTCATGATTAGAAATGCCAGGTTTCACTTAACTGATGTTTATATCAAAGTGTAAACACCACACAAGGATTGTTTGTGTGCCACATTCATGATTAGAAATGCCAGGTTTCACTTAACTGATGTTTATATCAAAGTGTAAACACCACACAAGGATTGTTTGTGTGCCACATTCATGATTAGAAATGCAAGGTTTCACTTAACTGATGTTTATATCAAAGTGTAAACACCACACAAGGATTGTTTGTGTGCCACATTCATGATTAGAAATGCAAGGTTTCACTTAACTGATGTTTATATCAAAGTGTAAACACCACACAAGGATTGTTTGTGTGCCACATTCATGATTAGAAATGCAAGGTTTCACTTAACTGATGTTTATATCAAAGTGTAAACACCACACAAGGATTGTTTGTGTGCCACATTCATGATTAGAAATGCAAGGTTTCACTTAACTGATGTTTATATCAAAGTGTAAACACCACACAAGGATTGTTTGTGTGCCACATTCATGATTAGAAATGCCAGGTTTCACTTAACTGATGTTTATATCAAAGTGTAAACACCACACAAGGATTGTTTGTGTGCCACATTCATGATTAGAAATGCCAGGTTTCACTTAACTGATGTTTATATCAAAGTGTAAACACCACACAAGAATTGTTTGTGTGCCACATTCATGATTAGAAATGCAAGGTTTCACTTAACTGATGTTTATATCAAAGTGTAAACACCACACAAGGATTGTTTGTGTGCCACATTCATAATTAGAAATGCCAGGTTTCACTTAACTGATGTTTATATCAAAGTGTAAACACCACACAAGGATTGTTTGTGTGCCACATTCATGATTAGAAATGCCAGGTTTCACTTAACTGATGTTTATATCAAAGTGTAAACACCACACAAGGATTGTTTGTGTGCCACATTCATGATTAGAAATGCAAGGTTTCACTTAACTGATGTTTATATCAAAGTGTAAACACCACACAAGGATTGTTTGTGTGCCACATTCATGATTAGAAATGCCAGGTTTCACTTAACTGTTGTTTATATCAAAGTGTAAACACCACACAAGGATTGTTTGTGTGCCACATTCATGATTAGAAATGCCAGGTTTCACTTAACTGTTGTTTATATCAAAGTGTAAACACCACACAAGGATTGTTTGTGTGCCACATTCATGATTAGAAATGCAAGGTTTCACTTAACTGATGTTTATATCAAAGTGTAAACACCACACAAGGATTGTTTGTGTGCCACATTCATGATTAGAAATGCCAGGTTTCACTTAACTGTTGTTTATATCAAAGTGTAAACACCACACAAGGATTGTTTGTGTGCCACATTCATGATTAGAAATGCCAGGTTTCACTTAACTGATGTTTATATCAAAGTGCAAACACCACACAAGGATTGTTTGTGTGCCACATTCATGATTAGAAATGCCAGGTTTCACTTAACTGTTGTTTATATCAAAGTGTAAACACCACACAAGGATTGTTTGTCTGCCACATTCATGATTAGAAATGCAAGGTTTCACTTAACTGATGTTTATATCAAAGTGTAAACACCACACAAGGATTGTTTGTGTGCCACATTCATGATTAGAAATGCAAGGTTTCACTTAACTGATGTTTATATCAAAGTGTAAACACCACACAAGGATTGTTTGTGTGCCACATTCATGATTAGAAATGCAAGGTTTCACTTAACTGATGTTTATATCAAAGTGTAAACACCACACAAGGATTGTTTGTGTGCCACATTCATGATTAGAAATGCAAGGTTTCACTTAACTGATGTTTATATCAAAGTGTAAACACCACACAAGGATTGTTTGTGTGCCACATTCATGATTAGAAATGCCAGGTTTCACTTAACTGATGTTTATATCAAAGTGTAAACACCACACAAGGATTGTTTGTGTGCCACATTCATGATTAGAAATGCCAGGTTTCACTTAACTGATGTTTATATCAAAGTGTAAACACCACACAAGAATTGTTTGTGTGCCACATTCATGATTAGAAATGCAAGGTTTCACTTAACTGATGTTTATATCAAAGTGTAAACACCACACAAGGATTGTTTGTGTGCCACATTCATGATTAGAAATGCCAGGTTTCACTTAACTGTTGTTTATATCAAAGTGTAAACACCACACAAGGATTGTTTGTCTGCCACATTCATGATTAGAAATGCCAGGTTTCACTTAACTGATGTTTATATCAAAGTGTAAACACCACACAAGGATTGTTTGTGTGCCACATTCATGATTAGAAATGCCAGGTTTCACTTAACTGATGTTTATATCAAAGTGTAAACACCACACAAGGATTGTTTGTGTGCCACATTCATGATTAGAAATGCCAGGTTTCACTTAACTGTTGTTTATATCAAAGTGTAAACACCACACAAGGATTGTTTGTCTGCCACATTCATGATTAGAAATGCCAGGTTTCACTTAACTGTTGTTTATATCAAAGTGTAAACACCACACAAGGATTGTTTGTCTGCCGCATTCATGATTAGAAATGCCAGGTTTCACTTAACTGATGTTTATATCAAAGTGTAAACACCACACAAGGATTGTTTGTGTGCCACATTCATGATTAGAAATGCCAGGTTTCACTTAACTGTTGTTTATATCAAAGTGTAAACACCACACAAGGATTGTTTGTGTGCCACATTCATGATTAGAAATGCAAGGTTTCACTTAACTGATGTTTATATCAATGTGTAAACACCACACAAGGATTGTTTGTGTGCCACATTCATGATTAGAAATGCAAGGTTTCACTTAACTGATGTTTATATCAAAGTGTAAACACCACACAAGGATTGTTTGTGTGCCACATTCATGATTAGAAATGCCAGGTTTCACTTAACTGTTGTTTATAGCAAAGTGTAAACACCACACAAGGATTGTTTGTGTGCCACATTCATGATTAGAAATGCAAGGTTTCACTTAACTGATGTTTATATCAATGTGTAAACACAAGGATTGTTTGTGTGCCACATTCATGATTAGAAATGCAAGGTTTCACTTAACTGATGTTTATATCAAAGTGTAAACACCACACAAGGATTGTTTGTGTGCCACATTCATGATTAGAAATGCCAGGTTTCACTTAACTGTTGTTTATATCAAAGTGTAAACACCACACAAGGATTGTTTGTGTGCCACATTCATGATTAGAAATGCCAGGTTTCACTTAACTGATGTTTATATCAAAGTGTAAACACCACACAAGGATTGTTTGTGTGCCACATTCATGATTAGAAATGCCAGGTTTCACTTAACTGTTGTTTATATCAAAGTGTAAACACCACACAAGGATTGTTTGTGTGCCACATTCATGATTAGAAATGCAAGGTTTCACTTAACTGATGTTTATATCAAAGTGTAAACACCACTCAAGGATTGTTTGTGTGCCACATTCATGATTAGAAATGCCAGGTTTCACTTAACTGTTGTTTATATCAAAGTGTAAACACCACACAAGGATTGTTTGTGTGCCACATTCATGATTAGAAATGCCAGGTTTCACTTAACTGTTGTTTATATCAAAGTGTAAACACCACACAAGGATTGTTTGTCTGCCACATTCATGATTAGAAATGCCAGGTTTCACTTAACTGTTGTTTATATCAAAGTGTAAACACCACACAAGGATTGTTTGTCTGCTAAATTTCTGATTAGAAATTGAAGATTTAGTTTATTTGTTGTCAAGTCCAAAATTCAAGCACACAAGGTAGTTTGTGTTGTGCCAACGATTAGATTAATCTACGTTTTGAAGTGAAATAAACTTATGTACCTTTTCATGGCGTCTATCTCTTGATTGACGTGGGGAGTTAATATTAAGTTGGGACATCAATTACAAAACTTCTTTTCATCATATTAATATAAAATAGATAAAACAACTCCCTTCGGATGAAAAGTTAAAAAATTAAATTGAACCAGCAATTAACTAACCATTTAATAGCATATACAAATAAAAATTGATTCTTCTAAATCAAATTTTATAAATTTTACCTTACGTCCTCAGAACCTAGAATGGGTCCCCAGCGTACTGTTGGAAGACACTATGCTGGAAGAGGTGTTCACGTCAAAATTCCTTGGATTACACATAGATCGAGGTTTGACATGGAATGCCCATATTGATGCGGTATGTGCCAAACTAACATCTGGTATCTATGTTCTGAGGACTTTAGCCAAATACTGCCCTATTCAGGTACTGAAGACGGCGTATTATGGTTTAATTTATCCCCACCTAGTCTATGGCATAGTGCTGTGGGGAGCCGGTGCAAGTAATCAGCTCTTTAGAGTGTTCATATTACAAAAAAGAGCGATTCGGATAATCGAAAAAGTTTATTTCAGAGAATCATGCAAGCCAATCTTCAAAAAATTAAGAATCTTGCCTTTACCTTGCCTCTATATTTTAGAAACAACAACTTTTTTTATTTCTAAGTGTGCTTTGACTCGGGGACGTGACATTCACGAATATGGCACCAGAGGCAGGGACAACTATAGGACTGGGAAGCACAGAACAGTTACTTACGAGCATTTGCCCTCAGAGGCAGGTGTCCATCTTTACAATAAACTACCAAATTGTATAAAAATTGCCAGAACGCTGAAAGCGTTTAAAACTCAATTAAAAGGCTTCCTAGCCTACCATGCTTTTTATAGTGTGGGTAAGTTTTTGGCGAATAACTTGGAGACCACACAGTGGGTAGGCTGACACCGGAACTGGAGGTGGGAAAATTTGATGTATAAATGTGCAGAAATGTTGTATGTTTGAGAGATTGTTTTGTAGTGTGGGTGAAACCAAATTTTTTAACTAGACATAAAATATCTTTTAAAATAAAATTGACTTTTGCAATACGTGTTAAATGTCCACTGCAATAAAAACTGATTTGATTTGATTTGAATACATTTATAGTGCCTGTAATATTCTTCATGAAATTCAAATTGTGCGTACACTATACTTAAGAATATGGACTACCAATATTTACAAGAAATATTTTTCAATGCTTAATCTATATTTTATTTGTTATCAAAATTGGAAACGTAATATTTAAAATATTCATTATTTTTTTAGTACAGTACTGTATATCTATCAATGTCAATTCACGTGACAGAGATAAATAATATCAAAACTTGAGTTAAATAAATGATACCTGGTATAACTGGCACAAATAATCTTCATTTCCCATTGTTATGTCAAATTGTTCAATTACATATTTACACGTCTAAGGAATGTACAGACGAACCACTTGTCTATCAATCTGCAGGGTGTAACTGACATACTTGGACAGACTTCAGGGGTCAAAACAAACCAAACATTTATATACAGGGTGTAACTGACATACTTGGACAGACATCAGGGGTCAAAACAAACCAAACATTTACATACAGGGTGTAACTGACATACTTCGACAGGCATCAGGGGTCAAAACAAACCAAACATTTATATACAGGGTGTAACTGACATACTTGGACATACTTCAGGGGTCAAAACAAACCGAACATTTACATACAGGGTGTAACTGACATACTTGGACAGACTTCAGGGGTCAAAACAAACCAAACATTTATATACAGGGTGTAACTGACATACTTAAACATACTTCAGGGGTCAAAACAAACCAAACATTTATATGCAGGGTGTAACTGACATACTTGGACAGACTTCAGGGGTCAAAACAAACCAAACATTTATATACAGGGTGTAACTGACATACTTGAACATACTTCAGGGGTCAAAACAAACCAAACATTTACATACAGGGTGTAACTGACATACTTGGACAGGCATCAGGGGTCAAAACAAATTAAACATTTATATACAGGGTGTAACTGACATACTTGGACATACTTCAGGAGTCAAAACAAACCAAACATTTACATACAGGGTGTAACTGACATACTTGGACATACTTCAGGGGTCAAAACAAACCAAATATTTATATGCAGGGTGTAACTGACATACTTGGACATACTTCAGGGGTCAAAACAAACCAAACATTTACATACAGGGTGTAACTGACATACTTGGACAGACTTCAGGGGTCAAAACAAACCAAACATTTATATACAGGGTGTAACTGACATACTTGGACAGACTTCAGGGGTCAAAACAAACCAAACATTTATATACAGGGTGTAACTGACATACTTGGACAGGCATCAGGGGTCAAAACAAACCAACCATTTATATACAGGGTGTAACTGACATACTTGGACATACTTCAGGGGTCAAAACAAACCAAACATTTACATACAGGGTGTAACTGACATACTTGGACATACTTCAGGGGTCAAAACAAACCAAACATTTATATACAGGGTGTAACTGACATACTTGGACATACTTCAGGGGTCAAAACAAACCAAACATTTACATACAGGGTGTAACTGACATACTTGGACAGGCATCAGGGGTCAAAACAAAACAAACATTTACATACAGGGTGTAACTGACATACATGGACAGACTTCAGGGGTCAAAACAAACCAAACATTTACATACAGGGTGTAACTGACATACTTGGACAGACTTCAGGGGTCAAAACAAACCAAAAATATATATACAGGGTGTAACTGACATACTTGGACAGACTTCAGGGGTCAAAACAAACCAAACATTTATATACAGGGTGTAACTGACATACTTGGACAGGCATCAGGGGTCAAAACAAACCAAACATTTATATACAGGGTGTAACTGACATACTTGGACATACTTCAGGGGTCAAAACAAACCAAACATTTACGTACAGGGTGTAACTGACATACTTGGACAGACTTCAGGGGTCAAAACAAACCAAACATTTATATACAGGGTGTAACTGACATACTTGGACATACTTCAGGGGTCAAAACAAACCAAACATTTACATACAGGGTGTAACTGACATACTTGGACAGGCATCAGGGGTCAAAACAAACCAAACATTTATATACAGGGTGTAACTGACATACTTGGACAGGCATCAGGGGTCAAAACAAACCAAACATTTATATACAGGGTGTAACTGACATACTTGGACATACTTCAGGGGTCAAAACAAACCAAACATTTACATACAGGGTGTAACTGACATACTTGGAGAGACTTCAGGGGTCAAAACAAACCAAACATTTATATACAGGGTGTAACTGACATACTTGGACATACTTCAGGGGTCAAAACAAACCAAACATTTACATACAGGGTGTAACTGACATACTTGGACGGGCATCAGGGGTCAAAACAAACCAAACATTTACATACAGGGTGTAACTGACATACTTGGACAGGCATCAGGGGTCAAAACAAACCAAACATTTACATACAAGGTGTAACTGACATACTTGGACAGGCATCAGGGGTCAAAACAAACCAAAAATTTATATACAGGGTGTAACTGACATACTTGGACAGTCATCAGGGGTCAAAACAAACCAAACATTTATATACAGGGTGTAACTGACATACTTGGACATACTTCAGTGCTCAAAACAAACCAATCATATGTCTTAATATGCACCGTTTTCTGTCTGTCTGTCCGTCTGTTTTTTTACATTATAATTTCATTTTCAGCAACCATAAAAGATAGAGTGTTGAAATTTAGCACATATGCTATACTAGTAATACTCTATTACTTAATAAAATTGAAAAAAAAATTCGTCGAAAAATTCCAGAATGGCAGCTAGTTAAACATTTTGAAGTTAAATTACATATACACTACACCCTATAAAAAAAACTCAAAAGTCATAAATTGTAGCACATGATATTATAAAACTATTGATACGTTATTTATTGAAAACAAACAAGAAATGCATAATTTGTGATATTTTCTTTAATCTAGTTACACTCGAAGAACGAAAATTCAAGTGTACCTAGATTAAAGGAAATATCACAAGATATCCATTACTTGTTTATTTTCAATAAATAAGGTATCGTTAGTTGTATAATAAAATTTGCTACAATTTATCACTTTTGTGTTTTTTTTTATACATGGTGTAGTTTTTATGTGATTCAACCTCAACATTTTTAATTTGCCACCATTTTGGAATTCTTCACAAACTTTTTTCCAATTTTATTACGTAATAGATTATTACTAGTATAGCATATGTGCTAAATTTCAACACTCTATCTTTTATGGTTGCTGAGAAATAAATTATAATGTAAAAACACAGACGGACAGACAGAAAACGGTGCATATTAGGACACATGTTTTCATGAAATGTTTGGTTTGTTTTGACCCCAGGAACAACCCCCTGAAGTCTGTTCAAGTATTTCAGTTACACCCTGTATATAAAAGCCAAATACGATTGACTCACTGATCACTGTTTCTCAAAAACCACTAAACCTCCGAGAATGAAATTTTGTAGGATGATTAATCCTATATTGTAGACGTGCAATGAAGAGATTTTGAAAAATTCTGCTTAGTTTCGAAATGGCAGCATTTTTTTACCCACTTCGGCCTCCAGCCCCTACTTATTGGGGTGGTAACTAATAAATAAAAATTTGTTTACTTATTATTTTCATATTTACTTAATTTTTTTTTAATTATTAAAATATGGCTTGACAATTGTGAATTTTTGCCCATAAATAGAAGGTTATATCTCAAAGACTCTTAAAGGTATGGACATACAGGTTTTACTAAAATGTTTTAAATTGTAGTTCACGTATTTCTTGAAAATTTAATCAAAATCGTTGAGCCGTTTTTGAGAAAATTCCAGTTTTGTATGCTTTTTGCCCATAAAAATTAAAAAAAAACTAAAACTTCAAAAAGTGAAAAAATTTTCTAGAGATATATTCTAAATACACGGACACCAAATTTCATAAAAATTGATCCATCCGTTTGGTCTCCAGCGAAGTGCACGTACACACAGACTGAGAGACACAAAAAAATGTAACCACTTTTTTGTGTTCAAGGGCACTAAAATGGATTTTTAGACCAACTTAAAAAAGTTTTTTTTTTGTTTTACAATACTTTCTCTATGCTAACGTATATGGGAAAAAGTAAAATGTATTTGATTGGTGATTACGTTTTCGAAAAACAAATACGTGAAAATGTTGTTGTGAAAAATTTATATTTCTTCTGACCCTACTTAATTTTTGGTCAGAGTATGAAGTAAAATGTTTTGTTTTTAAATGCACTGGCACCTTTTGGCTACACGATGGCTCGGTCAGTGCTGATACTAAGTGATTTCTTTAGTTAAGTGGTTAGTGGTGTAATTCAGCCACTTGGTTGGTAGCAAGGTGAGTCAAGAACACTACATTCATAGATTGGCTTGGTACACGTCTAGTTCAAACTGGAACACACATTACCTGAAGTTGGTGCGAACACAGGAGTTGGAATTGACGGTGTCTAATAAAACGTGGACTGGAAATGTAGCTAATAAAAAAACTTAAGCCACAAGAGCTGTTTGCACATAAAAACTGTGCATTTGAGAAAATGGCGTTGGAGAGACTCGTTACTTAGCGGTACTAAATCACCGCAGACAAATTTGATGGATTGGTTGGCCGAAACTAAGTAATTGAAACTGGTTATAGCACCAATAAAGGTGTTAACACCGATGTAACTGTTAGCGGTCCATCGTGGTTAATGTTGCGTCGACGATTGAGATGGTCATATTGCAAACGTTGCTATATTTATAAACAAATAACAGTCAAATCAAATCATATTTATTCCACATAACACAAAAATAATATAATACAACAAAATCATAAACAATGGAATTATTCCCCGCATAGACTACACGTCTGTGTGTGGGGAAGAGTTCTTATTATATTAACAAGATTTTGCGTAAATCTAAATGAATCATAAAAAATTTAATATTCTTATATCTAATATATTATTACACAATAACAAATTTAAAAACTTAAATTACTAACTCACAGGACTTAGATTATAAAATTACTTGTTTTTAACATAAACATTTTCAATGTAAGATAATATGAAAAAATATCGAGATACAACTTAAACAATTACTAAATAATTGCATAATAATAATAAAAACACATTAAGAAAGAAAAGTAATAAATATTGAGAAAAAAAAGATGAATGTCATCCATCAGAACATTCAAAGCCACAGGAACCAAAGACATCAATCACCTTTGGAACGACTTAGGTGTACGGGGAATGAATAAGGAAGGGACTCTGCGGCTTCCCAGCCAATAGCATACAGCCACTTTCCCACCTTCCTCTTGTATATGGCAACACTGTCACTCTACGCCTCTGTTATTGTTACAGGAAGATTTCTGTATAATATTTGTGCAATATAAAACGTATTTATTGATTCAGAATTTCTGGTAAACTTTGGTATTGTGTAACCATAATTTGACCTATGTCTTGTTAAATAATTATGTTCAATTTTGTTAAATAGATGAGATTTATTGTTTTTTATGAATATTAACAAGGTTTTTATAAAAAGTTGCCTAATATTCAGCACAGGAAATTCGTTAAAAAGTCTGTAAGTTGGATATCTGTAATGTTTTCTTAAAGCAATTTTAATGTTTAATATATGTTGCTGTAACCTTTGCATATATTAAGTATATTTACCAAAATTATTAGCTTAAATTATTATATTTTTTGCTACAATTGAGCATGTGTGCCTCAATCTCTGCATGTAGATATTTATATTTAGACATAATGTTTTATTACTTATTGAGATAATCGTTGTTGTATATACTATTTAAACTTGATTGCAATTTTTTATGTACTTTAATTATGTATTGACCTGTCCAATTGCATGTAACTGCATGTTTAACGGATCAATAAATTGCTTATTGTTTATTGCTTATTAATGATCGACCTCTGAGTGACCGCAAGCGGCTCCAACACAGCGGCGGCTGCTGCACCCCACCCCAGTATACCGTACTGCAACACGGACTGCACGTAGGCGTAGTACACAGTCCTGCACTGATCCACACTCAACACTTAGCTCAGCTGAGTGAACGCGTAAATAAGTTTTCTTAAGGACTTCTTAACATATTGAACGTGTGGCCCCCAACACAGTTTTTGATCTAATATTACACCTAAATATTTATATTGTTCCACACGTTCAACAATTCCACAGCCGCAAACACTCGAGTGCGGATCAGCGCAAGAGTGCATCCTCAGACACTCCAACCCTGGGCCTACTTGGTTCCGGCAAACTATTGGCAAGCATTTAGTTTTATCTACGTTCACAGTTAAAGAGTTATGATCGAACCAGTTTTTTTATCTTTGCCAGATCAACTGAGGCCTCATTGAATGTATTCTCCCACGTGCTGCCTGCAGAAACCAAGACAGTGTCATCCGCAAACAAAGAAAAATTTTCCATTTAAATTCAATTTAGATATATTATTTATATAAATCAAGAATAATAAGGGACCCAGCGTGCTTCCTTGAATCACCCTGTAATCTACGTTTGTTATTTCGCTTGATTGTTTATTTATGGAAACACCCTGAACTCTGTTCTCTAAATAGCTTTTAAACCAATCAAGAGCATTATTTTTCACTCCAACTGACTCCAGTTTTAAAAGAAGTTTGGACCTATCAACAGAATCAAAAGCTTTCGCCAGATCTAAAAATGACACTAAAACATGTTTTTTTAAAGCTATCTGATTAGAAATAAATTTTGTTATGTCAAAAAATGCATCTGATGTATTTTTGTTTGATCTGAATCTGAATTGAATATCTGCAATGAGGTTGTGTTGGTTTAAATAATCAGAAAATTGGCACTTAATGCACTTTTCGATGATTTTAGATAGTGTATTCAAAAGAGAAATCGGTCTGTAGTTAGAAAATGCACTTTTCGAACCAGACTTATAGATTGGAATGACTTTTGCAACCTTCAATGTGCTCGGGAACTCACCAGTCCGTATACTCACCAAGTTAACTATGTGCATAAGAGGTTGGGATAGACAAAAGAAGTTTTCTTTTATCATGTTTGTTGGTATTGTGTCCCACCCCGGTGCAGACCTCCCTTTAATACTATTTACTATATTTAATAGTTGCTGCAACGTTACTGGTCTCATCTCAAACACAGACTCCACAGCGCAGTCCGCATCACTCACCTCGACTGGTCCCGTGGGGTGGATTGCATTAGCTAGTTGCGAACCCACAGAGGCAAAATATGTGTTAAAAGAGTTAGTTATTTCTGTGAGTAAAGTGGGGGTGAAAGTGTCGCCAGGGCCAAGGAACGCTTCCCCCCGCCGCGGCTTCCCAATACTTGATCAACTTTGTCTTAGTAATATTTGTACTTTGCTTGTTTAATTGTGGAGTGTAAAATATTCCTATATTGAACAAACTCATTTCTTAAAGTATCGTTAAAAGGTTGATTTTTTTAGCTTTTTGCTCAAGGTGTCTCTATATCGGATGGAATTTATAAGACCTGCTGTAATCCACGGTTTTAATTTACAATTTTTGGCTGTGCATTTAATTTGTTTAGAGCTTAAACTAATAATATTTTGTAAAATTCCTGTAAATTTAATTATTGCAACATTAACATCATTAGAGCTAATAACATCGGTCCAACTTTGATTTAATAGTTTGTCTTGGACGCATTTCCAATCAGTTTTAACTATCAAGCTATTGGCATGTACAAAAGTGGGAGCCCTGTTGGACCTTATTAGTAAACAAGTAGCATAATGATCAGTTACGGAAGACTGAAGTACAACAGAATTGGCGTTTAACTTATTTGGAGATTTGAGAAAAACATGATCTATGCAAGTTCCGCTCGCGGGCCGCGTCACCTTGTCAATGCACGCTATGAACCCAGCTTCGCTCATCACGTCCAAATAGCGTTCTTGAAGTGAATTAGGAGGCGCATTTAAAGTATCGCAGTTCATATCCCCTACTACTATTTGGATGTCCCTCCCCCTCATGTCTATGATATGAAACTAAGAAAGATAACTTCTAAACTGCATAGAAACAGAGATCATTACAGTACTCGTTTATTGATTCAATAAAGATTGTAAGGCTAGAGCTAGGGCTACGGTAAACAGCGAGCAGATGACAAGGCGTCCCGGCATAGTCGAAGGTCAGTGATAAGGCAGTGGCCACACCGCCCAGTAACAGCTGACTACATGACACTGTGAGCGCGTTATCTATGAAGATAACGATGTCATCACACTGATTAAGGCCGGCCACACACGTACCGGCAGGCCTGTCAGTTCTGCCTGAACAGTCCGCCGGAGACCGGCGGCCTGTTGGACTGATCACACCACACACGTTCAGTTGAATCGAGACCGGCATTGTGTAAAAAGTTTGTTGTGAGTTATTTGTATTATTTATTAACTAAAATGTCCTCCAGTGATGATGATGCGAACGCTATTTTAGGTTTATTAGTGGTGTTAGAGGCAAATAAAAAACGGCGAAAAAAACGCAACTGTTGGTCTAAAAAGTGGCTGATGAAGAGGGAAACGTATTCACACATTAATTTGCTGAACGAATTAAAGGTGACTCCAAAGGATTGGCACAACTACCTCAGGATGGATGAAAGTACTTATCTCAACCTTTTGTCTGCGGTTACTCCATTAATTGAAAAAAAAATAAAAAAATACTGTGATGAGAAGTGCGATATCCCCTCATGAACGATTAACAGCAACACTGAGATTCCTAGCTACTGGGAGGAGTTTTGAGGACCTAAAATATTCGACAATCATATCACCGTAAGCACTTGGCAAAATAATACCTGAAACCTGTGAAGCAATTTACAGAGTTCTACATAAGGACCACTTAAAGGTAAGAGAAATAGTATATTATGGAACAATATTTTATTGTAGGTTTTGCATTTCACAGTTAACAATGGATACAACTAAAAAAATACTGCAAATAAAATTACTAAAAGCACACATGAATACAAATTAAACGTAAAAAACTCGAATTTCCAATATAAAAGTAGGCTACAGATAACAAATTTGTGAAAACTGTATAATCTCAATAAAATGGAAAAATATAAGTAGGCTACCAATTTAAGAAATATCATTATATTCAGAAACATATCCAGCAAGTGTGGAATCCATGTTCATTTGCTGTTCTTGTGCCTGCTGCTGTCCAACAAGCGTGTTATTCATGTTCCCATGCTGTGCGTGTGTCTGATGCTGCCCAAGGTTCATGTTCACTTGAGGGAGGGGCGAAGGGGTTGAGTTTCTGGATGCTGGTGAGTGGCTCGGGGTGGGTACGCTGTATTGTGAACTGCTCCTGGCAGATGGAGAATATTGGTCGGTGGCAAAGTTGCTTACAGGATGGAAATTTGCAGGTGGGAAAGGGTGGTATTGATGATGGTACTCATGTGGCATTTGACGAGTGAACGCAAAGCTACCATCTAAATTTCCACCATCGGCCTCAAAAAGAACATCGTTAATAAATTTCTCCGCCCACCTACATTGATCGCTACGCAGTTCCCTAATTTTCAGTGCGATCATTTTACCAAACGCATCAAAACGATCATCTGGTTTTCTTGGTGCCTTGAAATGATCTTTAACGCTTGTTAAAACCTCGTTCGTTAGTTTAACGTTGTCCTTTGCTTTTGGTCTCGCTGGTGGCCTGCTCGGACGAATGTTTTGTCCAGCTGATGATCTGGTTGATCCGGTTGTAGCAGTAGTTTCATCCATGCCGGCTGTTTCTAAGTCCTCTGATCCATCAACATCCCTCGAAGTTTCATCTTGAGCAGCTGTGTTTAAAGTATGTTCATCTTCCTGGAAAAAAGGTTAACAATTAAAATGGTCGTAATATTTAACTTGAAAGAATACAAAGTAAATGTATTTTATACAATATATATATACCGTACCGTAACAAGTGCACTGGCTATTAGTTTTCAGCTCCTACATGAAAAAATAAGTCTAAAATGTTCAAAAAAGTTTTTTTTCCTTTGTTTTGTCGCTTTCCGCCATTTTGTGTTTTAACTGTGGTGCAAAATGTCATAAAAAATGGTACATTTACAAAAAAAAAAAAAAAAATGAACTAAAACCCCTCCCCCCCACAGGTAACTCTAGCCCCCCACAGGGGGTACGCGCTTTTTCCTTTCCCATGTTATTTTATAGCGTAAAATAACATCTAATGAGACCTTAATTGTCAAAACCGGTTCATAAATAACAAAGTTATGAGGATTTTAATGTTATTTTAGATATGTTCCCCACAGGGTTTCACAAAGAAAATCACACTAAAATCCTCATAACTTTTGTCATTTATGAACAGATTTTGATAATTAAGGTATCATTAGATTTGTAATAAATAAATAAATAAATATATATACAAGCTTTAAATAAATATACATCTATATAATTTATATAATATATTTAAAGGTGTTTTTATTGTTTTTAATTTATTTCGGTTTTCCAGTTTCCCAGAACTCAAGAGGAATGGAGAAACATAGCTAAACGATTTGAGCTGCGCTGGGATTTTCCACACTGCCTTGGAGCACTCGACGGAAAACATGTGTCTATCGTCCCTCCTCCTGAAAGTGGATCTGAGTTCTTCAATTACAAAGGAAAGCACAGCATGATGTTACTCGCAATTGTCGATGGGAATTATAGGTTCATAATGTGCGATTTTGGAACAAATGGTAGGGTGTCAGATGGTGGTGTGTTACAAAACACTTCATTTTTTGACAAACTTAAACGTGGTCAATTGAATATACCACCCGAAGAGATTGTTGAGAACACATCCACAATTTTACCTTACGTTTTTGTTGCGGATGATGCATTTCAGTTGCGAGTCGACATGATTAAGCCATTTAGATTGGCAAGCCTGACTGATGATGATAACAAGATATACAACTATCGCGTTTCACGAGCGAGACGCATTGTGGAAAATGCGTTTGGAATTTTGAGCGCTAGATTTAGAATATTTCATACCTACATAAATATGGATCCCAAGAAAATAGAATCAGTTGTAATGGCATGCTGTGTATTAGACAACTTTTTGGTCAATACTGTTCCGAATACGTACGCTCCTCCGGAATGCTTTGATGTCGATGATACGGAAGCGGGTATCACAAATGCTGGTTATAACTGTGAACATGAGTACATGTACGGTTTACAGCGGAGAACTTCTGGAAATAGCATTATTGCTGCAACAAGGGTTCGAAAAAGGTTTATGAATTATTTTGTTAATGAAGGAAGTGTTTCATGGCAAAGAAACTTCATTTACTGAAGAACTGACAACCTTTAAACTGGCAAATGCATTTACCAAAGCAGATTACATTTTGTTATTTAAAGGGAAATGTGGTGCAAAGTACTAATAGGCATATATGATTTGTACAATAAATAGTAGTTTCTGTTCGAAAAATGAAATGTTATTTATTCTTACCTCATTATTGTATGTAGTTTCATCGTCACTTAAGTTTCTTCTTGAATTTCGTGGAGTTTCCTGGTCATCCAAAAACTGTAAAAGGTTGTAGTACCAAAGTTTTGGTATATATACATCTTATCGAGAAGAACCAGATCTTGTAGATTCCCTCACTTTTTTTAGTTCTTTTCTGTAGCTGCTTCTTAAATTGTTAATTTTTTTCAAAACAGTAGCTTTTGTACAATTTGCATCAACCTCTTTCCACACTTCCACAAGCCGTCCATACGCCGCTTCCTTCTTCATCCTATCGTGATATTCCGGTGACTTTATCTTCCATATGCACTTTTCACTTTCGTAAACACTGATAAACTCCTCGAGACACTGGTTTTCCTTTTCACGTGACATTTTAAACAATTTAAAACAATCACAACCACCAAATAATCTAGCAACGCATCAACAGTCTGAGTTGCCACTGACGACTGGCGACGGCGGCCTGACGCGCGCCCCACACACGTTCCGACTTGCCTGTACAAATGCCCGGCCTGCCGGATGGACGAACGTATTTTCGTTCGATCACCGGCCGCCTGTTCAGTCTTGACTGACAGGCCAGCCGGAACCCACACACGATCCGGCCGCCGGTCTCCGGCGGACTGTTCAGGCAGAACTGACAGGCCTGCCGGTACGTGTATGGCCACCATAACGGTATACATGACAGGTAAACCTGTACAGGTCACCTGCGCAGGCAAACCGGAGCGTGTGTGCCAGTCGCTGCAGGCGAAAGTGCACAGGCGAAGCGACCTGCGCCGGTCACCTGACAGGAACGGAGATTTGGTATCTTGTACCTGCGCAGTCGTCAGTTATACCCTAGACCTGAGCGTGTGTGTGAGTACGTCCGGTCGCCTGCGCAGTAGTTTTGTTTAGTTCAGGCTTCTTCTGTGAGGAGAGTGTCTTTTGTCTTTGTGTTTTGTAGTTAGCGGACTTATCTTGTGGCTTACTGGTGCTAGTGATGTCGAGTCGTAAACGCAACCAAGTAATTGAAGACTTTATCGAGTTGTATAAACTCGAGCCGTGCCTGTGGCGGGTAAAAAGTAAAGAGTATCACGATCGCGATAAGAGAGATGCAGCTTATGCGAAACTTGTGCTCAAGTTGAAAGAACTGGAACCCGATGCAACAAAGAAATCTGTGATTAGAAAGATTAATAGTTTACGAAGCAATGTGCGTAAAGAGAGGAAAAAAAACGGGAGATGTCAATGAAGTCTGGTGCATCAGCCGACGATGTGTACGTATCTAAATTGTGGTACTTAAATTTGTTCGATTTTCTTGGTGATCAAGACATTCCCAGTGCATATGTGTCGAATTTAGAGGAAGAAGATGGGAGCGAGATTGAGGAAGTAAGTACCAGACAGATCAATTACATAGTTAAACAATTTATTTGAACTACACTTTAATTTGCAAGTTAAATATTAAATTAGATGTTAATTAAATGTTGAATGTTAGAATAAAACAAAACAAGTTTTATGACAAAATTGATATGTATTAATGTATTGTTTGTGCATGGATTGGTGAATGTCATTGACTCAACTAAGCTAAAAATATATATTCACTTCATAATGATTCACTTAGTCTTTAACTTGAATTTTTGTTTCGAAGAACACGTTTGTATTGCCATGAAAGTTTGCCTTCATTGACGAAGTAGGTAGCAAACTCCTCTCTGAGATTTTTGGCGGCCACATTTACATTCCCTAAGCTCGCTCGTTGTAATGCAATCATATTCGATTCATTGGCATCTAACCCAGCATTAATAGTAGCGTCATCGTCATTCTCTTGATACGTACTGTTTGGTGGAGCGTAAATGGTAGGATGTGTTTGCATCAAGAAATTATGCAATGCACATGTTGCCATTAATACCTTTACTATGTTCTCTGGCTCCAGATTGATTTGAGTATGGAATATGCGAAATCTGGAGGCTAGTATTCCAAACGCATTCTCGACAACGTGCATTGCCCTTGAAACTCGGTAGTTGTAGATTTCTCTTACAGCTGAATCTAGTTGTGCTTGTCTGAAAGGTTTCATCATGTTAATTGACAGGGGAAATGCGTCATCTGCCACAAACACGTAAGGCACCTCTTTGAAATGTTCAGTAACATTGCATGGTTTTGGGATCTTAAGTTCATCACTCTGTAACTTTTCATAAAACTTAGTTTTTTGAAGAACACCTCCGTCAGAAACACGCCCAATGGTCCCAAATTCCACTAAAAGGAACCGATATTTAGCATCCACTATTGCTAAAAGTACCATACTGTGTCTGCCTTTATAGTTGTAGTAATATGATCCGGAATCCGCTGGAGGAACTATGTCTATATGTTTGCCGTCCATGGCACCGAGGCAGTGGGGAAAATTCCATCTCTCTTCAAACTGTTCAGCAATCACTTCCCATTTCTCATTGGTGTTAGGAAACTGGAACAAAATAAAATTCATAACAACTTTTCTCAACGTGAGTAAACAATGTTTAAATTAGGGGTTTCAAAATCAAGGATAAACCATTAAATCGACAATTTCCAAACCAATGTAAAAAAGAGTATTTGGTTTTGTAAAAATTGGATGGGTACACCTAGTACATAATTTTTTTTTCAGGAGGACGTTGGTGAAGCAGCTACAACACCGAGCAGAGAAACATCAATCAATAGCGAGGTCCCTTCGCCTGTGGTCCCAATACCCAACTCAGATACACGTGCGGTAAGCCTACCTCCTTATTCCCGACCTAATTCGGCCAAAAAAGGGAAAGTTGAAGACTTGACAACTGGTGTCTTAGTCTCTGTCAGAGACCACTTTCAGAAACCATCACGCCAAGGCGACAGATATGATATAATGGGCAAATCCATTGCAATGCGGATTAGGGCATTAGAGAAACGCCAGGCTTTGATCGTAGAAAAAAGAATCAACGACATCATTTTTGAGGCTGAAATGAGTACGTTTGACGTACCTAATACTGGCACGTACTACTACGAATCTTTGACCAACACCCCTGGGTCAAGTAGGAGCACAACGAGTCCTGTAGCAGCTGTATCTTATGGCCAATATCCACAACAAACTTCAACAGCTGAAATTGTTAGCAATGACGTGATTCCCCATCTTCAATCAGTGGCAGATTACTTTGCTAATTATGAAAAAAATCAATAGTCTGTTTTGTTTCTTTATTTATATTCAATGTCACTACTAAACATTTCTGTTTTACCAAACAGTTCTTTTTTATGTTCTACCCACTATCAAATATCATGTCTCTGTACTCAGTTAAACATTCCCTTTAAAAACTGTAAACTGTAACGTTGCTATGAAATAAAGTATAAATGTTTAATAACATGTGTATATTTCAATTGTAAGCTACCTTGACATTTACAACATCAATAAAACATTCTGTGCAATATTGCTTGACGTACCTGTAAATAGACGTTTTTCAGCACTTTATAGATGGCTTCACACGTCTCTGGAATTATTTTGCCTAGAGCTTGTGGTGATATCAACGTAGAATACTTGAGACACTCGTACGATCGGCCCGTTGCAAGGAACCTCAAAGTCGCAGTTAATCTCTCATGGGGAGAAATCGATTTCCTCATAACCGTGTCTTTCTTTTCAATTAATGGAGTCACGAGTAACAACAGCTGTTCATAGGCGTCTTCATCCATCCGCAAATAATTACGGAAGTCTGAAGGCTCACCACCCAAGTCTTCCAATAATCTTGTATGAGTGTATTCATTTCTTTTAGTAAGCCACTTTTTACTCCACATTTTACGTTTACACTTCTTCTTCTTGTTTAAAACCACACACAATCCGACTAAAGCTATCATATCATCTTCATCTTGGCTCGCCATCTCTCAACTGAGCTAAACGTACGGTATACCGTTACGTGTGTGGACTCTAGTTTGCACAGGTATACATGACAGGTAAACCTGCGCAGGTTTACCTGTCATGTACACCGTTACGTGTGTGGCCGGCTTAAGGCCGTTGTAAGTTCTAAACATGTTATAGCCCTCAAGATGCATTAAAATCACTAACATTATTCAGCCATGCTTCAGTTAAAACGATACAACTAAATCTATATTTTAAACCTTCTAATAGTACACAAAAATCGTCAATGTTCCTACTGTAACTCCGAATGTTCTGATGGATTAAGGAAAAGCTTAAATTGGTTCTACTGGCATCTGATTTTGAAACTATGTTTTTAAAACTAATAATATTATCTTTCTCCAAACAATCAATCAGTGAAGCTTCCAAAAAATCAATGCCAATATTCATTAGGAAGACAACTAGCCAGCCACCTGGCGCGACCTAATCAATTTTAATTAGGCCTAATGTAATAACCTCAGTAATAATAATATCAGAATAATATCAAATAATTAAGTAATGACTGCAGTACAATAATTTTGAAAGCACTCGCAAAAAATGAAATATATAATAATGTAGTTGTTTATATTTTCCTTCAAAGGATATTAATCAAATAAATGCCAATTTTAATAAAAAAAGTTAGAACTAATTCCTTAGCATATCTAAGGTTTAAATAGAAAATTACACTATATTTGGGGATAATATAAGAATGTAGAATAAAAAATAAAAAATAACCCTCTCGAGTTAATTTAATTTTAAACGTCTGGTGCCCTCCACTCAAATGTATAGGCCTAACATTATCTTAGAAATAAATATGCATGTATACTTATCAGCTCCCTAGTAAAAACTAAGCAATAATTTTAATTGAAGGTAGTGCAGAAAAGTAAAAGTATACATAATTTTATAAATAAGAATATCCATGTATGGTAGGTTGCTGAATACTAAGATTACATACGTAATATCAATGTATGGTAGGTTGCTGAATACTAAGATTACATACGTAATATCAATGTATGGTAGGTTGCTGAATACTGAGATTACATACGTAATATCCATGTATGGTAGGTTGCTGAATACTAAGATTACATACGTAATATCCATGTATGGTAGGTTGCTGAATACTAAGATTACATACGTAATATCAATGTATGGTAGGTTGCTGAATACTAAGATTACATACGTAATATCAATGTATGGTAGGTTGCTGAATACTAAGATTACATACGTAATATCAATGTATGGTAGGTTGCTGAATACTAAGATTACATACGTAATATCAATGTATGGTAGGTTGCTGAATACTAAGATTACATACGTAATATCAATGTATGGTAGGTTGCTGAATACTAAGATTACATACGTAATATTGTTTTGAGTTTAACTGGGACAAAAAACTTTGTCCCAGGGTTTTTTTTGAAAATCACATCAACTCCTATGAAAACGAAAAAAGGGATCAATTTCAAAGACAATCGTATAGAAAATTATGATAAATAATTGCCTCAAGTGAACAATAAACTTTCTTTTTAAGTTATATTAAAGGGCTATCCAACATAGCAGAAAACAAGATTAGATTGGTTGGTATGAGGGAAGCTTGAAGGCGAGATTAACTAAACAAGTGCCAATCAAGCCTGTCTTCTAACAACAACAGAAAGGCCCAGCTCTCAACTACAACACCTCTGGAACTTAGAAGAGCTTCCATCCAAGAACACCTGACGTCAGAAGAACTGAAGTGCGATGAAGACTACGAAGAAAACACGTATCGTAAGGACAGTGGAAGGTACAATTTAAGAATTATACGATAAGTATCGAATCGTGAGAATCACGTGGCTTCAACACTACAAGAGTGAGCGAAGCGCTACGCGAGACTGACTGCCCGAGGGGTGACGGCTCGAACCCACCCCCACTCCTACAGTAAAAATCAGCCTCGAACAATAACAGCAACTAAATGAAAATTTCTCAAAAGTAGTATTCAGCCCACCATTTCACTGTTCACTTGAGGCAATTATTTATCATAATTTGTATACGATTGTCTTTGAAATTGATCCCTTTTTCGTTTTCATAGGAGTAAATGTGATTTTCAAAAAACTTAATCATACAAAAATAAACTGACACAATGCTTATGATTCCAATATTATTGTTGACACTGAACTAAAGGCAACATTGTTCTGTGTCTGTCAGTAGACCTGAATGATAAAAAAGGGACATTTTATATTTATTTATATTTATTAGAATAACTCATTGACATATTAAAAATGAATGAAGAAAAGTTAAAAAATTAATTACAATAAATTAATCAGATGATGATTTTGTTCATGTGAACGATCTCCAAGACCCATAAATATAAGGAGAGTGTTCTTGGTGCCTTCCCCCAGTCACAACACAGGCCTGTTCTGATATCTCGGGAATTCAGATTCTCGCTGTCCAATAATTTCCCGACCTAGATTGAACTCAGACAAAGCTGACTGAGAGGCCTTTACACAAAAGTTTGAAGATGGCATCATGGCCATTCCGCTGTTTAATAAATAATTATGATCGTTTCACTAGCTGTGTTGTTTCCACTGACAAGGAATGTGTCCTAGGAGCTTCAGAAAAGAATATATACCAGTATGGAGCCGAGAATGTGAGGATCTGTACAAAGAGTTAAAAACACCGAAAGCTGGATCCTTGCACCACTAACATAGCTGGTTCCTTGCTGCACTCTCTTGTTAATGCTATATAGAAGAGAGGAAGAGAGAAGTGGGTAAATACAATATCTTATTATCTAAAACAAGCAACGTCCGGACAAACTTTTTTTGGCTGCAAGGATTTTTAAATTTATATAAGGGTTTTCGACCACGAAAAATCGATTAACACCGGTCTCAACCCTGGGAAAATTCTTTTTTCTGCCCCAAAGGCTTCTAGACTTCCCGTGTATCACGACGAGGCTTCGCAGTAGACTGTGACGTCACATGGGCAAAATCAGCTGATTTGTTCTGTTAAATACTGATAACTAAATCAACCAATTGCATAGAAACATTTAGCTAAATAGTAAACAAGTTAGGTATTACTTATTAGCTGGAATTGTAATTACGGGAATTAGAACAGTACTTTTGTGTTCAGTTTTGCCATTTAGCACATGTGACATTATGGGAGATGCACGTGATACCTACCGTCTTCTTTTCTAGGTCCCGTAGTTTTCGTGTGTTGTTATATTTTCTTAGCAGTATAATGTTATTTATTTTGCATTTTGTAGAATAAGGTTAACAAAGACCCAAAAGTAATGTTAAACTAATACACCCAAGTGGGGCATCAAATTAAAGGTATTCTTCTCTTACTTACTAATATACCATCAGATTTTAGAAAAGACAATGTTTATGAGCTCCACTGCCTCAAAAACCAAAATTCATGGTCACACTGCTGAAGAATCCTGGCGAGGCCGTAGGCCGATCTTCCTCACGAGGCAACATGCCGAGATCCACAAATGGGACTGTAGCAGAGTGTCTCGGTGAGGCCGTAGGCCGAACATTCCCTCACGAGGCTGTAGGCCGAGTTCTACAAAGGGGTCTGTAACAGAGCGCTTTGAAGAGGCCGCAGGCCGAGTTCCATAAAGAAGCTAAAGGTAAACGCGGAATACCTCCGAAAAGAAAACTTATTAATAACCTACAAGGTAGAGCAACAACAAACGATCAGGATACTCTGGGAGATATGGATGCTATCTCTTCAGTTTACAAAATTCAACTGACCGAAGTTCGGTCTCCTGGTACTAAAACCTAAATTGTACCCACAGCAACAGCAGGCTTGGACTTTACTTCCGAATCCGCGACACAGGAGCGCCTCTTACCTGGCTAAGGGGTTGTCATAAATAATTTTCGCTAGAAGTGCGACTCAGGAGCGCCTCCGAAAAGGGGTGGGGAGGCGCTCCTGTGTCGCACCTAAAACTACCTGTCCTCGGCACTCTACCTGCTTCCTACCTGCTATCAAGCTCAGCTCGCGGGGCCTTCTAAATACCTACCAATCTAATATCACAACGGCTACTATCATACTGACTTTGTTATGTGCACTGCATATTTTGTAGGAGTAAGTGAAACATTGATTCTGTAGTTGATATGTCCTAGTAAGGGGTTATCCTAAAAGACCAATCAAAACTATTAATCACATTTCTTAATCATATTTCACTTTATTTGAATGAAACTTGCAATAATAGGGGTTAAACTATTGCAGACTTGTTTTAAAACAAGTTTATAATCGTACAGATAGAAAACATCTACCCTTGTTCATGCACAATATCTACCTTGGTCTTCGGAGGTGGGCCACATCATGTTTACCCCATCAACTCCCGAAGACTAAAATAATGATGTATTTATAGTCATATTTAAAAAAAAACTATAAACTTTATACTTTTTAGTTTTATGTAAAAGGAACACGTAGACACTCTTCCTTTGATCATGACTTGCCCCTTTAACCCATGAGTATTTATTATAAAATATTAACCATAGTTTATATAAATTCGGAAAAGCCAAGCAGTGGGTTTTTAAAATTATAATAATTTTCTTACTGTGCAAGTTGTTTCAAAGAAATTGAAGAGTTACAAAAAAAGTCAATAACTACAAATAGGCTTATAAATAACAAATATGTATTTCTTAGTTTTAACACTTAATAATTTGTATAACATTCTAAAATAATAAATATACATTTAAATGTAAACTAAATAATTTGGGTTACACTTACTAATATTTAAAACTTAAAATGTAAAAAAATACTTACACTCAAACAAAAAATACTATTTACACTCAATATGTAGACTACAATATTCTAAAACAACAAAATATGGAAATTCAAACAAAAAATTATATTTTACTTACTTAATATTTACTACAATCTAAATTATAACAAACAATACTTAAACTCAAACAAAAATACTATTTACATTCAATCTGTAAGCTACAATATTCTAAAACAAACAAAATATAAAATCATTATTAATTAATTTACAAACCTCCTTTTAGTTACCTACTTAAATCTAATAGTTTCTCCTACTTTTGATAAAAAGTCTTTTATAATAACTTCCCTAGCTAAATATTGTTCACACAACTGTTTTAGTCGACGCTGTAGCTGTTTAGTGTTTTTGGTTGTGTTTGTTGCAGAGAGTCTGTTCTCTCCAGTGCGTCATTTCGGTGTATGGCCTCGATAACCGTCCACGTAGATGGGTTTTGGAGGCCTACTAAGTTCTTAAATCGGTTATTCCACGCCTCACACATATTATTTGTTCTGTGTGAGTCGGAAAGAGTCGCTTCATGCACTTTCCAGAGGGTAACCTGTAAATCGCGCCCTGTGAAAATCGCACCCCATGCATCGTCATGTCAACCCTCGTCAACGTCAATTAGCACAATATTAACCCTTCGCACTTTATCCATTCATAGGTTAGGTTAGGTTAGGTTCGGTTAGGTTAGGTTAGGTTAAAAGACTAAAGAGAAAGCTACCAGGGATAAACCGGGAGGTGAGCCATTCCCGGTCAGTCCCCTTATGAAACGGCTGTCAAGTGACGCTCGCGGCCCGTGACTCAGAGGTTCAGGTAGACAGGGCGCGATTTACCCAGATTTTTTATGGGGCGCGATTTTCATGCATTCTTCCAGAGTGATGGTGGAAACATGGCTGGTTTAGGGTTTTCTCCTGCTGTACCGCTCACATAGTAGATGTCGAAGTAGTATAGTAGGTATAAAGCTTTGACAGGAGCCAATCCCTACAGCAGCTGCATTCCACAAAACTGTCTAAACTCTTCAGACTCTTAGTTTCGAGTAAGTCCGTACTGTTGGTTGTGCCTGCAAGTGCTTTGGCACAAATGAAAAAACAACATTTGACTTTAACGCCGTTGCCTAGAACTTGTTGCACAGACGTGATAGCAGCAGTTTCAAAGTCAAAGGTCAAGGAAGGATTTTTGTAGATTCAATACATTTTGCCAACACTGTTCGTAGAACAGAAAATTACAAAAACATGTAAAAGTACTTAAAAAGTCGTGTAGACAATAATTTTTGTTATACTACCAATTAACATTTTACAATTAAGGCAAAGGAATGATTGAGAATGTCGGTACTGACATCAAAGCCACAATATTTTGATTAAATATGGAATATTTTTTATTAATAAATACCAAAACACACTCCACAAAAATCTGTAAGATACCCTTGGTGGGGATGTGTCCTGTTTAGAAGGAGGGGTATTTTTTCTTAGTAATACTAATGTTGTCCTTCAGGGATTTCCATATTTTACGCGGAATACCTAATGGCGCATTCCAAGCGGTAAGACAAGAGGGTGGAAAGGGTAGAAAGTTCAATGAATTCATCACATCACATCCTGCTAGCCATGATACCATCCGGCTGTGGTTTAAATCTAGTTTCCAACAAATATATTGCTTATCTTAAAACAAAAATATCGTTTTTTCCTTGTGAAAAACTTTTGCTTAATGTTTAGTTACTTTATTTAAGAAGAAATGATTAATTTTAATATAATGAGATTTATGTTAAAAACTTTACTATGTACGTAAGCCTAAACCTTAGATTTATTAGTAAGGATAATTTTATTACATAGTTGTTTGTATTTTGTTTACTGTTCTATGAGACATAATTGATACTAAAAACTTTAATGTACTATACTTTACATTATCAGAATTTTCAAATAAATGTGTTATTTGCTTGAGGTATTTCGCCTAGAAGGTACAAGGTATTTAATTGAACAAAAATCAAATTAAATAAACTTGTTTCCAAAATATAATAATATAACTGATATAACATAAGGTGTAACTGTTTTAAAAATTAAAAAAAGAGTTTTACTTTTGAAAGAAGATAAATAACTAAGTTATCAGTTTTATCTAATTAAATCAAGAATTTATTGTGCAGGTGTAAAAATGTTCTGAGACTGGAAAGACAATATAAGATATTTTATAATTTGATTTGATTCTGACGCTATGCATATTGAATTATCACTTGCTAATAAACGTCTTTTGATGATTTACTCAATCTAATGACTTCAATGATTTGAAATATTTGGTTGTCATCTACTTGTTGGTTGGTATGAAAATAATGTATTGGATGTGTCTCAATGATAACTGATTCTATATACATAAATTTTATAGAACAGTATATGTTAAAGGTATTATTTCGTTTTATTACAAAACTGAAAATATATACCGCAAACAGATGTTCTATCAACTTATTACTTTGTTTAAATGATTTCAATTATTTAATGGCTATTGTTCAAATGACTACATTATTGACGGTTCAACCTGCTTAGCCTTGATTTAATAGTTTGTAGAAATTAAGCATGTTGATCTTTGTAATAAAATGGTAAATGTGCATTCAAAGCTAAGTGAAGTAAAATATGGAGTTCCACAAGGTTCTGTGTTAGGACCACTCCTATTTATTATATATCTAAATGGGTTGCCATTATTAGGAGATGAATATACAAAAATGTGCATATATGCTGATGACATAAATATTAAAATTCATGGTAAGACACTAAATTCAATAGAAGTATCATCTTATGCCGGTATGACTAATATTAAGGAATATCTAAATAACTTTAATATGTTAATCAACTATGAGAAAACTAAATACATGGTATTTTCTCCAATTTGTAATAATAAAGCACATGAATTGCAAGTTTTAATTGACGATAATATGTTGGAAAGTGTTGACTGTTCAAAATTTTTGGGATTACAAGTTGACAAATCACTTTCCTGGGATGCCCATGTTAAAGCGGTTTGTAAAAAAATGTCACCTGGTATTTTTGCATTAAGAAGAATGTTAAATTTTTGTTCAGAAAAAACATTAAAATTAATCTACTACTCTTTTATACATTCTCATTTATCATTTGGATTAATACTTTATGGTGGAACTTCTGTTAAAAACCTTAATGCTATTTTACTGTTACAAATAATCTCATTAAATTCATACTCCCAAGTTTTGTCAATCCCCTTACTTCCTGCATAAATCTATGTCTGAAGGAAGGAGTTTTTCCTGATCCACTAAAAATCTCTAGAGTGTGCCCAGTATATAAAAAAGGGCCAAAAGATAAGCTAGACATCTATCGCCCGATATCAATTATTCCAATCTTATCCAAATTAATTGAAATTTTAGTTTTTGACCAGATTAATGAATTCTTTGAAACAAACCAATTTTTAAGCACATCACAATTCGGATTCAGGAAAGGCAAATCTACATCAAATGCAATTGACAGTCTTATTAGAACTATTATTCAAACGTTTGAAAATAAAAATCTTGCCCAGGCCACCTTCTGTGACCTGAGCAAAGCATTTGATTGTGTGAATCATAGCGACCTTTTCAAAAAATTATCTTATTATGGTGTGAACGGGTTACCTCTAAATTTTTTCAAGTTATATCTTACAAATCGCAAACAAAAAACTTTTATAAATGGCCAATGGTCGAATGAAGTCTCTTTACTTTGTGGAGTTCCCCAAGGGTCCGTACTTGGACCCTTTTTATTTTTAATATGCATAAATGACCTCCCTCAATGTTTGTCTGCATCTTCTACTATATTGTACGCTGACGACACAACATTTGTCAACATTGGTAAAGACATAGAAGAAATTAAATTACTATCTGAAAACACTATCATGAATGCATCCAAATGGTTCCAGGCCAATGGATTTCTTCTAAATAATGATAAGACAAAAAATATATTGTTTAGCGTGAGATCAGGTTCAGTCAATTATAATTGCCTCAACAACTTCTCATCTAGTGTTTAGTTTTTGGGTGTTTTCATTGACCAGAATCTAAATTGGAATGAACATATAGAGCATATATCCAATAGGCTGTCAAGAGTAATTTACCTCTTAAGGCGTTTAACATCTTGTGTTACCATAAATTATGTAAAAATAGCATATTACGCTTATTTCCAATCTATTTTTAGATATGGTCTGATTTTCTGGGGGAATTCAAAACGCATTAAGGAAATATTAGTTATCAAAAAAAAAAGCAATTAGAGTAGTTTCAGAATCAAGTTTATTTGAACATTGCAAACCCTTTTTCCAGTATTTGAAAATTCCAACTATTATTAACTTATACCTATTCGATCTCATTTCCTATGTTTTTCAAAATCCTCATTTGCTACATTTTAATTACAAAAATCATTCTCACAACACCAGACAGAAACTGAACACATCAATACACTTTTCTAGATTGACGAAGTCTCTTGATAGCCATGTGGTATTGTGCTTGAAAGTATACAATTTCCTTTCCCATTTAGTTTTGAAGTACAGTCAAAAACAATTTTTAACTAAGTTTTACATATGGCTCCTGGAAAACCCCTTCTATTCTGTAGATGAATTTTTTACTCTGAACCACATTGACTTCTAACCTTTTATTACGTCATAAGACATTATTAAAATATATATTGTATTTCATTTATCTATTTTGTTTTTTAATGTTGAACAAATGTTTGCACTTACTTTAGTTTAAAATTAAGATGATTTGACATTGTCCATAATTGTAAACAATTTGACGGCAAATAAATGAATTATTATTATTATTATTATTAAAAAGAGTCAATAAGAGTAATGTGTAAATTAAATTGGGATGTTTCTGTTAAAAACCATTTTAAAGACATGAGCATTATGACAGTCTATAGTCTATATATTTTCCAATTAATTTTATATGTACATAAAAATGCAGATTCATTGCCAAAATTAGGCAATTACCATAATTATAAAACCCGTTCAAGTGACATTTTTTCTTATCCTCGTCACAGACTCTCTCTTTTTGAAAATAAACCTTCGTATTGTGGAGTAAAATTTTTTAATCATTTACCCACAGAAATTAAATGTATTAAAAACTATTTAAAATTTAAGAATGCTGCAAAAATATACTTAATAAATAAATCTTTGTATAACATAAGTGAATATTTTAGTTAAGACTATTTATGTAATACAACTGTGACGCCATTCAAATGTACAAGTTGTACTGATATGAATAAAGTGTTTTGATTGATTGATTGATTGAATAGAAAGGACCATGAAAAATAGTTACTTAGGAATACGTCAAACGCCAATCAATCCACGATTTTACTTCTTATACAATAAACATTATCTATTACTTAGAAGCGTGTCAATAAATCGGACTATAACAGCTTATTCAATGTAGCTTATATTTACAATTTCAATAGATGAAGGCTTTTTTATTTTTAAAGTAATTTGAAGTTTAACATTTGTTAACAAACCCGGATCATATGTAAATACTGTATGCTTATTTTAATAAATATATGTCTATTGCTCTCAAGTTAAAACACACTCTCACCATAGATATCAAGACCCCTTAGTTTTTGAACCCTTGTCAAAACCCTTTTCACACTGAACCCACGAGGGTACACAGTGGAGCGCCTCAAGGTCAGGCGCACCACTGTCACTCGCCCTTTACTTCCAAAACCTTCCACCGGTAATCCTTCCAAACCCTTTTTAAAAATCGCTGCACATGAGACCTATGGGAACAGCAAAACGCATCGTCGGCTTGTCTAAGTCAACCTGCCAACCTTTTGGCAAAAAGGTTGTATACGAACTGGATAAGATCAAGAGAAGCCCATAGGCACCGTTAGATACGTTCTTCATCCCAATATTAAGAAATATTCTTTGTAGTCGAAATTTGTTTAGGTTTTGAATGTTATAAGACATCAGGTTTGCTTAACTTCTTAAGAATCACTTTAGTTAAAAACTGACCTAGGTGTTTCTTATTCACAAACCTCTTGAGTGACTAATTGACTTAGCTTATCATCTGGCATGTCGTCTTGGCATCCATTGTGTGACTGAACACTGCTCGTGTAGTCAAGCTGGCCGTTTTTGCCACCAGAACACGTGCCTACGATCAGCAGACTTTGCCAAACCACGACCCAGCCATTAACGCTTGCAATAAATGTGTTGTGAACCCACTTTGTAATCTTAGGAAATATTGACAGCTGGAGCAGATTTATGTCTCCTTTGTTGTTTGGTAGTAATTCTCCAGCTTGTTCAAGTAGAAATATACAAATGTGATGGTTAATAATAAATCCAGTAACTTCCTAAATTACGCTCATGGCAAATTTAGTAATATTGAGAATAATGTCACTAAAAGATACAATTTTGCAAAAATTAAAGTCTTCAGTTTCTATAAAATGTAAGTAAATTTAAAAAAATCACTCTTCTTTTTCATTGTTTTTGATTTCACTCAAATTTAGCGACTATTTGCTTTTACTATAGAATACAAAACAATTTATTTAATAATGTTTATAGATAATTTAAATGTGCCATTTGACGTGTTCTAAAATGTAGACATTTTAAATATGTCATTTGATGTGTTCTAAAATAAATATTGCTACTATGGTAAAACGTAAACTGAACTTCCATTACATTATTAATGAAAATCGCATAAATATAACAGAAAAATTCAAATAACTTGAGAAAATTGTATCCTACAATAATAAAGAAATCATACATGCAATTATTAGAAAAGGAGAAAACTGTCAGAAGTTCAACAAAAAGGTAAATCAACTTATAATAAAAAATGCTTATCTACATCAAACATTATAAAACTGCATTCAGCCCATAAGTGTCATATGGAAGCAAACCAATTTTCAAATTAAAACAGAAAACAGATAAAATATTAAAAATAAACTATATACCAGAAAAAAGGAAAATGGCAATAAAACACTACCACCTAATATGATTGTGAAGAGATAGGTAGTGTCTGAAAATAACATGGTGAAAAAAGAGGTCTCTTTTTGAACACATAATATGAATGCCAGAAAAGATATTAACTACATGTGGAATGAAAAACTTGGAGATTGACAATTTGATCGCCCATTTGGATTTAAAAAATTAAAGAAGACATTGAAGAGTTAGATCCAAAACAATAGAAGATTTATGGGGGCTGTTTCCCTACGCGAAAAACGCCAAAAACTGGGTTTCTATTTCAACGATTCGATTTGTATAAAAATTGTATCGTAAACTTGAAGTGTCGTTTGAAAGGTAAAAACCTATTATAATGGACCATAAATTAGTATTTTTATACTTTTTTCGTGGTTAATATGTGTGCCTTTATAAGTCGTTCTTGGTGATTTACATAGACTAAACTCTTAATATCAACTTATAGTCCAGTAAAATGGACCTTCACAGTCATAAAGTATTTACTATAACACATAATAATAATAAACACGAACCGTAAGTGTTGGCTCGCTGATGGTAAAACTACATAGCAACATTATATCTTGAAGTTTTTTCATCAAATTCACAAGGAATGTAGCATATAAAATAAATAGTTCGGGAGTAATTGCTGTTCTCATGTTTGTATTATTATTATTATTATTATTAGTAGTTTTGTTGTCGAATCCTCCGAGGAACGGAAGGCGTTAAGCGTTGTGACTCTTTCCAGCATCTTGTTGGAGGAGGCTATATTTCTTTCTTCGGACCATTTGGGTCTGTATTGTTTGCTATTAGATTGTTCTGTTCTCAACGTTACATGAGTTAACATGCTTTGAAAGTTCCCCTGTTCTTATCTTATCCGTTTCAACAATCTACTTTTGACTTTCTTTTGTGTACTACTCACTTGCATTTTATCAGTTCATAGATTAGGTTGTTTAGAATTTTAGTTCAAGTTTACTTTTCTGACGAATAGTGTTACTAATTCTATTTTAATTATGGAAGGTTCTGAGTTTGAAAGAATTCCTGTGTTAATGATGAGAGGTTATAGGGACTGTTTAAGATCTTACAGTGAATTAGCAGACTTATTCAATGAGGAATTTCCGGACCGAATCAATCCCATAAGGAGGTTTATGGTGACAAGAATTATTCAACGGTTACACATTCTGGAAGAGATAGACCCAAGCCAGGAATGGCTCCTGTAATTGACGAAGAGAAACCATTAGATGTTACGCATAGTTGAATTTCTTTTTTTAATCCCTTAAAAATGAGGAATCACATGATAGGGGGTTGCTTTGAAATTTTTTAGCTGTCCCCCTTTGTCCATCTTTAGTAAAGGGGGACAAAATGTTTAATAACTTGAAAAATAAAAACTTTTTATAATATGTATGTAAGGTCAAGATCTCACATTGATATCTTAGACCGTTTAAATAATATCTAGGTGTGCCCGGACATAAAATTCACATAAATGATTTTGTTAATGTAAATTAATCGTTTCTTCTTTTAAATGAAACGTAGAGACCTCTAGTTTGAATCATTGGATATATTTTATTATTACCTTTAAAATGGAGGTCACATGATAGGGGTTTGCATTTGAAAAATTTTAGTTGCCCCCTTTATCCCTTTAGAAAGAGGGGTAAAAAGTTGAACAGCTTCAAAAGTTAAAAATATTTGCTATAATAAGTATGGTCAAGGTCTCACATTGATATCTTAGGCCGTTTAAATAATATCAATGTGTGCCAGGACATAAAACTCACTCTGTATATAAAATAAAGAACGATATTTTTAACTAACAGTCAACTCTACTATCTAACATAAAATATTGAACAAGTAAAATTACTTGTTGTTCTGTCATTTTATTTGGTGAATAATTTCAATTAGACACTAATTGTACCCTATTGATGATATATATCATTTGTTTTAAATTAAAAAAAGGAAAATATAAACACATGGAAGAACATGTATTGTTTATTATGTAAGTTAATTAATGTTGAATGTTTAAACGTTTGGCCTCTCCATAGATAATACGTAGAAAACGAACAAATTTTTGTTAAACGTTTATGGGCAATTCAAACAGATAATTACACTTTACAAATGGTAGTAAAGCGTTTAAAAATAACTGAAAAAGCAAGACAAAGATAAAGATTCTTTAATGAAAATATTTCTCAGTAACAAAACAAAGTCATTAGATGATACTCCATCATTAACAAATTTCAAAAACAAAGATTGATTTTATCAAACGTGTTATTTTAAGTATCGAAGCTAAACAGAATCATTATTTTACAAAATAAAGAATCTAGTAACAAAATTATTCAATTCTAATTATGATCCAGCATTTCCTAGCGTAACAATAACATCGCGCCAGAATCATAAATAATAACTTTAGAATTATGTTCATGATAGTAATGTTAAAACAAAATAAATTCCAGCTTCCATTTTTATAACTTTGTTATTTTATTTTTTCATATTACAATATTACTTTTTCGGTCATTATTTTTTACTATAAACGGTTTATCCTTGAAGTGACCACTCCCATAGTTATTACGTTTGGTTGTAAATGAAATCATAAAGGTACGGTTGATTTTGTTAGCTTTTAGACAGCACCAACAATTTTTAAAAGAATGCCTGATGAAATTAAAACTATACGAACTACTACACTGTTTTAAAGAAATTAACCAATTGTTGTTTGAGTTTAACGACACCAGGTTATATTTTTAGTATATAAAAACCCAAAACTGGAAAAACGTCTTGTTAGCCCCGTATATTTTTCATGTCCTCACATAACTTTTTAGAATTTTACTGTGTGCGGTTTGTTGTGTTAACTTGGTATTACTTTATCATGCATTTTACTGTGTGCGGTTTATTGTGTTACTTTGGTATTACATTATCATGCATTTTACTGTGTGTGGTTTGTTATGTTAACTTGGTATTACATTATCATGCATTTTAAGTATGCTACATAATTAATCAATTGTAATCTTATGAAGAAAACAAGAATAATATAACGTGTTGTCTGTAAATGAATTTATATAAAAGATAACAACAGTAATACTTGCTCCAATAGACCTTATGTCTAACAGTATTAACAAATACGGGTAACCTATTTATTACACATCTAAATTATGTAAAGAAAATACTCACTTGCCACACTCATCATCGCAGATTAATGTGCCCCCCTTGAGTTCTTCTGCATATTCTCCTGGCTCAGCTTTGTAATTTGAGACCAACTCCCACGGTTATAATCACCACGAATAAATAAATTTAAAAAAATATATAAATAACCGAAACGTGTATTTTTACTCTTTGCTTTAAATACGTTATTGTCGGAAAAATAAGCTTGTTTAGTATATGAAATTACGATTACTTCTGACTCTAGTCTCACTCACAAACTTTCCAACCGTTCCCAACTGTTTAAAAAAATACTGACAATATTCTCCTAATGAATGGTGAACAAGCCTTGCAACAAGCAGCAAGGAGGGGCTAGGGTCACCCAAGGGATATTTTATGACCACGTGTTTCGGAACCTTATTTTTCCCTCGTCACTGTTACCCTGCACACGTGTGTCAGGCCGACTAGTGCCTCGTACCCCTTTGTGCGCGGTAGTACAGCCGGCCGTTACAAAGTGCAATAACAGTTTGTGTCATAGTGAGTAATAAAAGAAATAAGATATGCAACACTTTAGGTTATTAGTTTATTGTACATTTCTTATAAAACATCTGCTAAATAATTATAAATAATTACAAATTAATCACGAATACAAAATGTGTTCAGAATACAAAACTCTTGGAATATGCGTGAACACGAGGTTGATCTAAGAAAAATCAAATAGAGGCCAATTTAGATGATTTTAAGTAAAAATTAAATGTATGAGTTTTATTTTTTAATCATTTTTGTGAATAAAAATAAAGTGATGTTAATATTTTTAATCTATTACACACTTTTCGGATGAAAGTGGCATTTCCATTGATCAAGTTACTTGACTCTCCGTTACTTGATCAAGCAAACTTGAATGAACTTTCCCCGTTTAAACGTGGGTTGAAATAATATCTTTATTATTTCAAAATCACGACCATTTTATTTTTATTTTAACAAATATCTAAAAAACCAGGTTTAATACAAATGTTAGACACAAAATAGTTGTTAAACAACTTTCCCTTTCCAATGACATCTCATTTGTAAAAATTGCTTAAGAAATAACAATTTTACCAGTTAACTTTAATTAAAATACTGTGAAACTAGTAGCCATTTAGTTTGCATGTGAATTGAAGTTAATTTGTAAAATAGTTATTTCTTAAGCGATATTTACAAACTAGGTATCACTGCAAAGGGATGGTTATTTATAAACGTCTTTGTAACTTACAAAACTTTTATAAAACCTGTGTTTTTAAAATATTTTTAAAATAAAAATAAAATGGCCGCCATTTTTAAAATAATAAAGATAATTTTAAAATAGTTTTTTACTAAGTACTACCCTCTAACATGAACCTGTTTACCGAGTTTTGTTAATCGTAAAGATAACAACAAAGATATAAATTGTTTTATGGTAAAAACAAAATAGCGTCTAGCTGGTAACAGAATGGAAATTGAAAAAATATTATTCTTCATTTTTAACTCCTAATCTGAAAATGCATAACCAGCCCCACCTTTTTGTAACACCCTGTATATGAAAGTAATGTATCGTAACTATGCATATCATAAGGATTACAATAAGACCAAGTGATTAACTTGACGACCTCTAGAAGCCAAGAAAACAATGTTTCAGGAAATGTATAAGAACTTTTTTCTCGAAAATTAAAAATTCTAAATTTACAAAAGTTACAGAAAATATTCCCATCAACCAGTTATTGAAATATAAATGCGATAAATTGACGTGTTCTTGAGCAATAATGGTGCAAATTTGATGTACAGTAAAAACTAGTTAGGCCTAAAATTCCGGTACTTTTTTTGTTCCAACTAAGATAAAAACTATTAATACCTATAATAAAATTTGAAAATGCATATTTTATAACGTATAATTAACCTAGGAAAACAAATGGTTTTATTAGATTTTTATTATGTTTCTTATTATCTTAGCGAACAACCATCAAACTCGAGTGCACATAATTTCTGCGCCGACGGTAGTGCTTCAACTCAATAAAACTCCACTTCGGAAACATGTTCTAGCAGTAACAAATATGTTCTCAGTAGAAATATCCAAGTTCTTCATAGCAGATTACATTTTCTAACAAAGTTAGCAAGTTTAAAACGCAGATTTCTTGTATGAAATTTGACACATTTAGAAACGGTGGGGTTGGCAATGGTCGCTACTGAGTGTGGACGTGTGTTTTGTTCGTCCTTGAAAAACGTCCTGTATTAATGGTTTATCGCTATCGGCCCGTTGCTTGTGCGTCGCGGTGTGATAGTTGATGTTCGGGGCATTTTTTAACTGCTAAACGTGAGTATTGAAGGCAGTCTGTACATTATTATAGGCAGTTTTTTAACTAACTACAAACCAATTTAATCTAACTTAGTCAGTTGATAGCCGAGTGCGCAACATTTACGCGCAAGTACCAACCTATGAATATTTGGCGATTGATACGTTCAGAAACTAAACTCCCACGCTACCTATTGAGGACACCGATAGTTGATAAGATCCTTCCGAGAACTGCAGCCATCTGCCGGCTAGTCAAGCAGTTATCATTCCTTATCTGTCAAGTTGTTTGTTTACAAACACAGCAATCTCTCTACATTGCCCCTCTATTGATATTGAGAATCTATGTAATAACAAAATCTGAACTCTTTTACGTATTAATTTAAAACTATTTTAAAGATACAGAGATGAGCTTGAGATTTACTAATAGTGGGGGTCGACAATACCTAGTTGTGAACCTATGTAAGTTCCGTGAAAATAGGACTTTGGTAAATGGAAATATATCTTGGCGCTGTTGTGTGAAGGATTGTAATAGCTGGATAAAAACGGACAGTAATAAAAGTTGTATTATTGATGAAAAACATGATCATAAACACAAAGTGCACCATCCTTATGGGTTTATCAACTCCAGCACTCCACGAACACGCCCGGGGAGCACGAGTCCGCCGCAGCCGTCACCTTCCACATCCGTCAGCTCACACTCCCCCGTTGTCATCTCGTCACCTACCAATGAATCACAGGCACTGACTGTTGAGGAACTTGTAAGGGAAAACATCTCACTCAAAGCTGAAGTTGCTAAGTTAAAAGAAGAGAAGAGACTTATTTTAGAACATTCCATTGAGTCTGATACGAGACTACTAAATTACACAAACGAAGTGTTTTCGGTTGATAAGACGTCGAAAAGTAAGAATATAGCATGTCAGACTGAAGCAATCGATGAAGTGAACAAAGATAACACAGATGGTGTAAAAGACCAGCTTGAACTACATTCACTAAGAGATCAGCTTCAAACAGCAACGTCAAAAATAAAAAACTTAGAAGAAGAAATTCACCTCGTGAACATCTCTTGTGAGAAATGTGCAATATTAGAAGAAGAAACAAAAAATATGATCGATGCTATTAGAATATTGGAGACTGAAAACTTCAATTTAAAACTCAACGGTAGTGACTTAGAACCACCTATCTACACAGATATAAACTTCCCCTCAGTAGCTATACAAAATAGATTCCAATCTTTACAAGAGGATGAACCATTTAAAACGGTTTTGAACAAAAAATCAAATAAAGTTATTTTATCTAATAATAACCAGGGTCAATCTAGAAAAACAGTTAAACAATCAAGGGTATATCCTAACACATCAAACATAAAAAATAAGAAGAATACAAGTACTAAATTCAGCAGTGTGTCGATCATCGGCGATAGTCATACTCGCAACTTATCTGAAAATGTAAGAGGGGCCATCTCGCCTGCTACCAGAGTGATGGGGATATGTAAACCCAACGCAGGTTTGCTGCAGATTGCTCCTACCTCTGACCCTCCTCAAGGACACTGCTACGTTCTCATAGGTGGGACTAATGATGTAGGGGCAGGTAGACAAGATGTTATTTATGACCACTTCGATCAAATACTGAAAAAGTGTAGTAAAAAGTCAAGAGTTGTAATTTGTCCCTTGTTTCCAAGATATGACTTACCCTTCAACAGCCCCATACATAAGATAATTTCCCAAGTCAACCGGCACATATTTAATATTTGCACTCGGGATAAAAGGACAGTACTACTGAATATCAGAGGCATCAATCGTGACCATTTCACAACCCACGGCCTCCATCTCAGAGCCAAAGGGAAACGACTTCTATCTGACATCATTGTGGACTGCTTATCAAAACTGACACCTGTACCAGACACTGAAGGAAGAGCCACACATTATCCCAACCCGATGACCCCACCATCAACTACAACAAGGCCCATCACCCTTCCATACGAGAGCTACGCTGAGGCTGTCGCAGCCCCATCTTCTCCAAGGAACACCTCTCTCCAAGGCCAAATTGCAAACGAGGATGCTGCATCTGGTACATGTCACAGTAACAGATATTCTTTTTTAGAATAAGTAGGCCTAATCAGGAATTGGACAGGTCTATAAATTTATGTATGAGTAAAAATAACTCCCCCACAAAATCTTTTTCGTTAAATAAACATGTTTCAAATAAGAGCAGTATAAAATCTTATAACAAAGACAACAAAGCTGTCCATACACCACTGAATAATTTTCAAAGCTCAATAAATATTTTACAAATAAATATACAATGCATCAGGAACAAAATATTAGAAATTGAACAATTTTGTGAAACAGAAAAAATAGATATTATTTGTATATCAGAGCACTGGTTAGAAGAAGACCAAGTTAACTGTTTCATACCCCTTTATTTTGAACCTGCAAGTGTAATTTGTAGGCAAAATAAAAAGAATGGTGGTGTTGGTATTTATATTAATACTGAATTACAGTATTCAATAATAGACCTAAGAAGCTTCTATACAGAAATACATTTTGAAGTTTGTGCTATACAATTAACTAAACCTTGTGGGAATTTAAATATTGTTAACATTTATAGATCACCCATAGGTGACATAAAATTGTTTTTTCAATTATTTGAGCTACTTACAAGAAAGTTATTAAAAAAGGCAGAGAAACTAATTATTTGTGGTGACTTTAATGTTAACTTTTTAAATCAAAATGACAGATTGACAAAGCCGTTCTTAAATTTAATTAGATCCTTAAATTTAACTTACACAAACATGGAGCCTACTAGGGGTGATCGGTGCATTGATAACTTTTTAGTAAATTTTTCGGCTGATTGCTATGATAATAAAGTTATAGGTGGCCACTTTGGGGATCATGACCCTGTGGTATTAAAGCTGTTATTCAAACAGCAGAACCTTTCAGATAATGTAAGCAAACAATTAAGTAGACAGTATAAAAGAACGCAAAATGACAATCAAATATTGCAGTTTGTTCAATTATTAGACGAAGAAAAATGGTCTATGATAGAAGATTATAAATTAAATAAAATAACTGTCCCTGAATTATTTGATACATTTTATAAAACTTACATTGACATATGGCACTGTTGTTCGCCATTAGTGATTAGTTCTAAAAAAGTACAGAAAAAGAAACTTATTAACTGGTACACTAAAGACTTTTATTAAGACAAGATATGTTAAGTTATTACGATATTTATAAAAATCTGGGCAGGAATGGTTCAATGCACGCACAAGCAGCTTTTACTGCATATAGAGGTTTAAAACAAAGATACAAAAAACAATTAGTTACAGCAAAAAAGGAGGCGTGTGCTAGATATATTGACAATTCTACCAACAAGTGTAAGGCTGCTTGGAATGTCATATCACAGGAAACCTCTCCATCACACACTAATGACACTGAACTTGATCCAAATGAGCTGAACTCATATTTTATAGATTCCCCTGGACAAATTTGGGACAATGTACACACACCGACTACAGAATCTGAACCACCGCACCAACAATTTTTGGGTCAAAGACAACATATTGAATTTAAATGGAGGGGAGTTAATGGGTCAGAGGTAAAAGATCTTGTTTCTAAATTTTCAAATTCCAAGAGTCTTGACCATTATTGGATTTCTAATTACATCGTTAAAAGAACTATCCATTGTATTAGTGAACCACTTGCTTTTGTCCTAACCCAATGTCTACAAAGTGGATATTTCTCAAATTTATTAAAAATATCCAAAATTATTCCAGTTTTTAAAAGGGGGGATAAGAAAATAATACAGAATTACAGGCCAATATCTATTGTTCCTGTGTTTTCAAAAATACTCGAATCTGTTATGCACAAACAACTAAATTCATACTTTGTTCAAAATAACTTAATTTACAGCAAACAGTTTGGTTTTAGGGAAGGTCATTCAACAACATCAGCACTTATAAATTTAGTAGATACAACCCTTAAAGCATTTGAAGAAAAAGAATCTGTTTCTCTTGCGCTATGTGACTTAAGTAAGGCGTTTGATTGTGTTCCCTACGACATACTTTTGGACAAACTCAAGTTTTATGGAGTGGACGGGGAATCAATTAACATAGTCAAATCCTACTTGATTGGTAGAAAGCAGTATGTTTCTGTAAGAGGGCAAAATTCAAAAGTATTAAGTGTTGGTCTGGGGGTTCCACAGGGCTCTGTCCTGGGGCCTTTCTTATTCACAGTCATGATAAATGATCTGCCATTATGCCTTAACACCCAATCTATTATTTATGCAGATGATGTAACTCTACTGGCTTCACACAAAAACTTAGAAGTTCTCAATACATTAATGATAGATTCACATAATAGAGCTATTGATTGGTTTTCATCCAACAGACTACACTGCAATAGAGAAAAGACACAGAAAATTATTTTAAGCCTATCAAAAAATGAAGATGCTAATTCTGTCAAATTACTAGGTTTTCATTTAGACAATAAGTTGAATTGGCAAACACACACTGATACAATTTGTAAAAAAATAAGTCGTGTAAATTATTTGATTTGGAAACTTAGAAACATTTTGCCTGATAATTATTTAAGAACAGTGTATTTTAGTTTTTTTCAATCACACATTTCTTATGGATTGTTAATATGGGGCCACTCTTGTCATGTACATGACATTTTATTACTACAAAAAAAGGTTATTAGAACCTTGTGTAGAGCTGGTCCCTTAGATCCTTCTCGACCTCTTTTCAAAAAATTAAAAATTCTCACTGTTTATAACCTGTACATATTCCAAGTATTACTCTACACTAAAGCTAGTTTGAACAGTTTAGATATTAGACAAGACATCCATAGTCACAATACCCGTTACAACAATATGATTGACATTCCAAAGCATAGGCTTTCTAAAACTTCAAATTCTTACAAAGTCAATGGAATTAAATTTTTCAATAAACTTCCTCAGTCAGCTCGGACCATTCCTTATGCTCAATTTAAAAATAGTTTGTATAAATGGCTAATTGATAATCCTTTTCATTGTATTCAAGAATTTTTAGAACATGACCCTAGCCTAATAATATTATAATAACGAACTACTATTATTTCAGACAAGCTTGTTTCCCAGTTAATAGTGTTACATAAATCTAAAGTATTCTAAAATTACAACATGTTGCTTATAAATTGTATATATAACTAATATGTATGTGTTGACAATTCCTATTTCAATGTACATATTGATCAATGGAAATAAACTATTTGATTTGATTTGATTTGATTTGATTTGATTGTAAATTGTAGAGTGTATATTGTAGATTATACGAGTATATTCCATTAGTGTAAAAAAATCTCGTAACAAATGATTTTCTGCAATAATTTTATTTAAAATTTGTTTTAGTTCTTTATATTGCTATTTTTACAGTGACTTAAAATATAGGCTAGTGTTCATATTTAACAGATGTACTGTATGGTTAAATTCATCTTGCACTCTAACAAACAAATTACATACATTAATTCTTTATCACATTGCCACTAACTGTTATTAAAAACTAATGTTTTAAATGAAATTTACTGAACAAAAACTACAATGACAATGTAAAAGTAAAAAAGAGTGATATTATGATAAGTTTAAAACAAAAAATATCAGAAAATATAATAACTTTTCATCTTTCAGAATTTAAACTTAGTAGTAATTTGTTTTCTAATACTATAAATGTAGGCCTGATGGGGTGTATCCAAACTCACAAATGGTCTTCGGGTCATAAATAATATCAAAACTCACCAACTTTTAGTAAGTTTAGAATGGTAATAGTTAATGGCATTTTGCACCACTAAACCCTGGCTGTCATTTTGCATCACTAAACCCTGGCTGTCATTTTGCACCACTAAACCCTGGCTGTCATTTTGCACCACTAAACCCTGGCTGTCATTTTGCACCACTAAACCCTGGCTGTCATTTTGCACCACTAAACCCTGGGTGTCATTTTGCACCACTAAACCCTGGCTGTCATTCTGCACCACTAAACCCTGGGTGTCATTTTGCACCACTAAACCCTGGCTGTCATTTTGCACCACTAAACCCTGGCTGTCATTTTGCACCACTAAACCCTGGCTGTCATTTTGCACCACTAAACCCTGGCTGTCATTTTGCACCACTAAACCCTGGCTGTCATTCTGCACCATTAAACCCTGGCTGTCATTTTGCACCACTGAACCCTGGCTGTCATTTTGAAGTTTTATTGATAGTAATCAGTTAACAATTATTTATCAAATGTAAACCTAATACATTTTAGTACTTTTTATATAATATGCGAGTTTATTATAGATGTCTACAGTCTGTATACGGTAGGGTGGCGCACGGACCCGCCAGCTACCTGTGTCGGTCCTTTCCTCCCCCCGGCGCTCGCGGCTGTTTCCTTAATGAGTCACCAACTAGCCCCTCTAATAGAATTATTAACTTTTTTACTTTCTCATAATATATCAATTTTAATAGAATATTTGTAAAGTACTAACAAAACTAAGAAAAGTGATATAAAACATGATGTGCTTTGATTATAAATAATGGTCGAAAGTTATTTTTTAGCCGGAATACTGTATGATTTGTTAAATGTTTTACATTTCTCATACAACGTTATCATGATACGATATTATTTTAAGAGTACTTTGAAATAAGGTACGGTACTCTTGCCTTCTCCCATAGTCGTGCAGTGTGCAGATATGGGACATGGGACAACAAGACTGGTTAGGACATTGAACTTGTTGATGACTAACCGTAGTCTAATAAGTGCGCTAATATTTTTGCGCGAAGGGGTTGGTGATTCACCACTCTTAGCATGGTGAATCACCCATACACGTACAGTAGTATTGACCCACCCGCCAACCCATACACGTACAGTAGTATTGGCCCACCCACCCACACATACACGTACAGTGGTATTGACCCACCCGCCCACCCATACACGTACAGTGGTATTGACCACTCTTAATGGTTGTCCAGGGTGCCAGGGTAGTTTTCAGTTAGATGTGGATACTTCCCGGGATAACTTGTAACGAATACATTACACATAGTTGGTTTATTTATTATTTTTTTAATTGTTTAAATAGTTTAATTTTTTTCCAAGTGATATTTTTTTGTTTAGTGAATGTTTTAATTTTTTGTGCACGATTATGCCGCCATCAAGTGAAAAACGTGGGTTTACTTATAACTCTCAAGCCAGAACTATAATTGCATCGGTGTTACATTACTTTGAGCGGGAACGTGACAACAAAGGTCCATTATTAGATGTGAAAAAAGTATCTGAAAGAGTGGTCGCCGCATGTAACATTTCACGAAGAACATTGGTGCGGATCAAGTCGCAACTAAAACAAGCAGTGGAAAATGAAGGAAACTCTAGTGTCAACCCTCAAAGTTTTGAAGAAACGGATCAATCACCAATACCTGAATCAGCTGTAAGTAATAAATCCAGGCAAAATACTCCTAGACCTACCATCCCTAAGCTTACTACCCCAAGAAGAAGAAAACCATACAAGTCAATAGTTACACAGCTAGACGATTATGAGAAAACTGCAATTAGAAACCACGTTTTTAGCTACTACAGAAAGTCCCTACCCTCCGAAAGTTAAAAGTAAGTTTACGAACAGCGGGTTTGTTTGATGGTTGTATACGAACACTGGCTAAAATTTTGAAAACTATCGGATTTAAATGGAAAAAGTTAGACAATAGAAAAGTTCTCATGGAGAAACCCTCAGTTGCTCTTGCTAGGTGCCGATATTTGCGAAAAATTCGGGAAATTGACTATAAAAAAGTTATTTTTCTGGATGAAACATGGATCAACGCCAACACTTCGAAAGACTCAGGATGGACAAATGACAGTGTAAAGTGTTCTGTAAATGCCCCTTTAGGAAAAGGAAAACGTTTAATAATTTGCCATGCAGGAGGCTTTAACGGCTGGATCAAGTCGCCACCTCTGATATTCCAGTCAAAAAAAAAAAAAAAAAAAAAAAAAAAAACGGTCGAATATCACGAGGAAATGAATTCCGAAGTCTTTGAGGGTTGGTTTTTTGAGGTTCTCCTGAAGTCTATTCCAGCTGGTTCGACAATAGTAATGGACAACGCACCTTACCACTCTCAAGTAGCCAACAAAGCGCCAACATCTGGCTCACGAAAGTGTGAAATGGAGGAATGGCTGAAAACTCGCGGCATTTCATATTCACCAGACATGCGGAAGCCAGAACTATACAGTCTTGTAAAGCTGCATAAGGAACAAAGAAAATCTTACGTAATAGATAAAGAAGCCTGTAAGCGTGGGTTTAAAGTAATCAGACTGCCACCGTACCACTGTAATTACAATCCAATTGAGCTGGTTTGGTCAACTTTGAAGCGGTATGTAGCAGCAAGGAATACTACATTTAAATTGAACGATGTTCAGGATTTGTTTATGGAAGCTGTAAACTCCTTCACCTCAGAAGATTGGCGCAAATGCGTTGAACACGTCAAGAAAGAAGTCGAGGCAGACTGGACAAACGAAGGACTTGATGACGTCAGTGTCCAAGAACTAGTCATTAATCTGGCCCCTGGTGAATCGGATGACAGTGACCGGGATACCAGCGATGACGATGACGATCTGGGAGTGTCACCTCTAGAGTAATCAGGTAAAATAAAAAATAAAATCTATTTACCTAGAAAATTTTATTGGACGTAATATATATGATTACAAAAAGGGTATAAAAATATGATAATAGTATACAGTAAAACAAAATAATTATCTTCAAATTTACAGAGACTTTAAACGTTTTTTGTTAATATAAGTAGAGTATAATAAGATATTACTACTTCTTTATTAGTCATGACAATAAGGTTGCGATGATTGATGAATAGCGGGTACTGTAACATTTCAATGTATGCTTTAAAACATTTTAATGTCATTAGAACTAGTAATAAAATATAACGAATGGTAAAAAATTAACTGCAATCTTAAAATATTGTATATTGGTTTTAGCGCGATTTTGTTTTATTTCAGTGTCACACGGAAACAACATGGAAGATAAATGGAAAATGCTCAACTTCTGGACACTAAATACTTTGGCTTGAAGAAGATTACTGGGAGTAATATAAAATAATGTTGATTTATTAATCAAATAAACTGTAAAGTATGTAGTGTTGCCTATTTAATGATATTTTGGCTGATTAAATAGTATGCGATAACATAGTTTTAAATTATTCTACCTTTTTTCAAAGAACTCTTAAAATAATATTGTATCAAGATTAGGGAATTATGAGAAATATAAAACATTTAACAAATCATACAGTATTCCGGCTAAAAATAACTTTCGACCATTTCGTTATTTATAATCAAAGCACATCGTGTTTTATATCACTTTTCTTAGTTTTGTTAGTACTTTACAAATATTCTATTAAAATTGAGATATTATGAGAAAGTAAAAAAAGTTAATAATTCTATTAGAGGGGCTAGTTGGTGACTCATTATGGAAACAGCCGCGAGCGCCGGGGGGAGGAAAGGACAGACACAGGTAGCTGGCGGGTCCGTGCGCCACCCTACCGTATACAGACTGTACACATACATCTGAGGTAATTTTCCCTAAGTAACTAAAACAACACAATTTTGGCATCTTCAGATTCTTATTTTAGTTTTATTCAGAATTTTACTACATTTATTTCTTGATTAATTTGTCAATATGGATATTAGAATCGTAATTTTGAATGTTGTTCCAAGAGACATTAACTGCAGGGTTTCTGTTTTATTCCTTTATTTATTTAACAAACTATTTTACCGTTTAAATATTGGTTCGGTTATGAAGCCTTAAAGTTTTTTATTTTAATAGTGCAGATTTCTCATGCAACGAATACAGGCAAAGGCTGAGAAGTGCCAAAAATGTTATGGTTCCAAAGCCGGTTATTACAATTAAAAAAATAGTTTAATAATATTAATCCACGAACGTTTAATATGCTACCAGAAAATGTTAATATAACACCTAACAAGTTGGTTTTATGAAAGTCCTAAAAATTGGTTACCAAGCCAATCAAGTGAAGCGTTGACAGTGCTTTTCATTTGTAATTATTCATAAGTAAAGTCACTCTTTTCGCTATTTATCATTTTATAATTTAAAAACAGTCGTACATATGATAAAACGGAAATATGTTAAGTATTTAAATAGGACTTATAGTATGGTTATTTAAGTGCTATTATTATTTTTATTATTTGTGCCTCGGTACTAAGTTATAATTGAAACAATGAAAATAAATAAATAAATGTTCCAAATGTATTTTAACATTATGCTCATGTAAGTTAATTTCGGTATAGTACAGAAATGACGTTTATTGTGATGTACAAATAATTAGTTACATCACTGATACCCTCGGCAGTTCAAAGGAGCGTAAATATGCAGTTAACACATGCAGGATCATCTACCTCAAGATGGGACGAAAGTAGGTGAGTTTGGATATGGTCTGACCCAACATTGTATACCTAATTAAAAGTTAGCGAATTTGGATATTAGAAACGACCCTCAAGCCATTGGTGAGGAGGTATAGAGGGTTGGCCGTCTAACAGGGTTTGTACAGATGAAGAATGAAAATAATGGACTTTAAACGAAGATAATAAGAATTATGTTAATATTCAACAGTTACATAAATGTTAATTTTAATCACCCGTTTCATACATTAACTCCAAATAACATTGCAAGTTCATACATTAAATTAAATAATTACCTTCGTCAATCAGCTCATAAGTTCGTAACAAATGTTACGGCCATTTCGACATCAAAGTGTCATCTTCAGACATTGAAGTTCAGCCAACTGAAGATGACACTTTGATGTCGAAACGGCCGTAACATTTGTTACGAACTTATGAGCTGATTGACGAAGGTAATTATTTAATTTAGTCTTATAAGCAGCTCAGGGGCTAGAAAATATGGATTTCATACATTAAGTCCTAATCACATTGCAAGTTCATACATTAAGTCCTAATCACATTGCAAGTTCATAAATTAAGTCCTAATCACATTGCAAGTTCATACATTAAGTCCTAATCACATTGCAAGTTCACACATTAAGTCCTAATCACATTGCAAGTTCATACATTAAGTCCTAATGACATTGCAAGTTCATACATTAAGTCCTAATCACATTGCAAGTTCATAAATTAAGTCCTAATCACATTGCAAGTTCATATATTAAGTCCTAATCACATTGCAAGTTCATACATTAAGTCCTAATCACATTGCAAGTTCATACATTAAGTCCTAATCACATTGCAAGTTCATACATTAAGTCCTAATCACATTGCAAGTTCATAAATTAAGTCCTAATCAAATTGCAAGTTCATACATTAAGTCCTAAACACATTGCAAGTTCAAACATTAAGTCCTAATCACATTGCAAGTAAATGTTATTGAAACTAATTTATAAAATGAAATTTACTATAATTATACTGTACAAAAAACTAAAATGACCATGTATTAGTACAAACGACCGAAATTATGATGTGTTATTATGATGTGTAAATTATCAGGAAATATAATAACTCTTAATTTTTCAGAATTTAGATTTAGTTGTTTTCAATGTTTTAAATTACAGTAAATGTAGGCCTCAAAGGACGTACTGAAACTCGCCAACCTTTAATGGTATAGGCAACAAGGCATTCTGCACCACTAAACCCTGGGTGTCATGGTATAGGCAGCAAGGCATTCTGCACCACTAAACGCTGGGTGTCATGGTATAGGCAGCAAGGCATTCTGCACCACTAAACGCTGGGTGTCATGGTATAGGCAGCAAGGCATTCTGCACCACTAAACCCTGGGTCTCATGGTATAGGCAGCAAGGCATTCTGCACCACTAAACCCTGGGTCTCTTGGTATAGGCAGCAAGGCATTCTGCACCACTAAACGCTGGGTGTCGTGGTATAGGCAGCAAGGCATTCTGCACCACTAAACCCTGAGTGTCATGGTATAGGCAGCAAGGCATTCTGCACCACTAAACCCTGGGTGTCATGGTATAGGCAGCAAGGCATTCTGCACCACTAAACCCTGAGTGTCATGGTATAGGCAGCAAGGTATTCTGCACCACTAAACCCTGGGTGTCATGGTATAGGCAGCAAGGCATTCTGCACCACTAAACCCTGGGTGTCATGGTATAGGCAGCAAAGCATTCTGCACCAGTAAACCCTGGGTGTCATGGTATAGGCAGCAAGGCATTCTGCACCAGTAAACCCTGGGTGTCATGGTATAGGCAGCAAGGCATTCTGCACCAGTAAACACTGGGTGTCATGGTATAGGCAGCAAGGCATTCTGCACCACTAAACCCTGGGTCTCATGGTATAGGCAGCAAGGCATTCTGCACCACTAAACCCTGGGTCTCATGGTATAGGCAGCAAGGCATTCTGCACCACTAAACCCTGGGTCCCATGGTATAGGCAGCAAGGCATTCTGCACCACTAAACGCTGTGTGTCATGGTACAGGCAGCAAGGCATTCTGCACCACTAAACCCTGGGTGTCATGGTACAGGCAGCAAGGTATTCTGCACCACTAAACCCTGGGTGTCATGGTATAGGCAGCAAGGCATTCTGCACCACTAAACCCTGGGTGTCATGGTATAGGCAGCAAGGCATTCTGCACCAGTAAACCCTGGGTGTCATGGTATAGGTAGCAAGGCATTCTGCACCACTAAACCCTGGGTGTCATGGTATAGGCAGCAAGGCATTCTGCACCACTAAACCCTGGGTGTCATGGTATAGGCAGCAAGGCATTCTGCACCACTAAACCCTGGGTCTCATGGTATAGGCAGCAAGGCATTCTGCACCACTAAACGCTGGGTCTCATGGTATAGGCAGCAAGGCATTCTGCACCACTAAACGCTGGGTCTCATGGTATAGGCAGCAAGGCATTCTGCACCACTAAACCCTGGGTCTCATGGTATAGGCAGCAAGGCATTCTGCACCACTAAACCCTGGGTCTCATGGTATAGGCAGCAAGGCATTCTGCACCACTAAACCCTGGGTCTCATGGTATAGGCAGCAAGGCATTCTGCACCACTAAAAGCTGGGTGTCATGGTATAGGCAGCAAGGCATTCTGCACCACTAAACCCTGGGTGTCATGGTATAGGCAGCAAGGCATTCTGCACCACTAAACCCTGGGTGTCATGGTATAGGCAGCAAGGCATTCTGCACCACTAAACCCTGGGTGTCATGGTATAGGCAGCAAGGCATTCTGCACCACTAAACCCTGGGTGTCATGGTATAGGCAGCAAGGTATTCTGCACCACTAAACCCTGGGTGACATGGTATAGGCAGCAAGGTAATCTGCACCACTAAACCCTGGGTGACATGGTATATGCAGCAAGGCATTCTGCACCACTAAACCCTGGGTGTCATGGTATAGGCAGCAAGGCATTCTGCACCACTAAACCCTGGGTCTCATGGTATAGGCAGCAAGGCATTCTGCACCACTAAACCCTGGGTGTCATGGTATAGGCAGCAAGGCATTCTGCACCACTAAACCCTGGGTGTCATGGAATAGGCAGCAAGGCATTCTGCACCACTAAACCCTGGGTGTCATGGAATAGGCAGCAAGGCATTCTGCACCACTAAACCCTGGGTGTCATGGTATAAGCAGAAGGCATTCTGCACCACTAAACCCTGGGTCTCGTGGTATAGGCAGCAAGGCATTCTGCACCACTAAACCCTGGGTCTCATGGTATAGGCAGCAAGGCATTCTGCACCACTAAACCCTGGGTCTCATGGTATAGGCAGCAAGGCATTCTGCACCACTAAACGCTGGGTGTCATGGTATAGGCAGCAAGGCATTCTGCACCACTAAACGCTGGGTGTCATGGTATAGGCAGCAAGGCATTCTGCACCACTAAACCCTGGGTCTCATGGTATAGGCAGCAAGGCATTCTGCACCACTAAACGATGGGTGTCATGGTATAGGCAGCAAGGCATTCTGCACCACTAAACCCTGGGTGTCATGGTATAAGCAGCAAGGCATTCTGCACCACTAAACCCTGGGTGTCATGGTATAGGCAGCAAGGCATTCTGCACCACTAAACCCTGGGTCTCATGGTATAGGCAGCAAGGCATTCTGCACCACTAAACCCTGGGTGTCATGGTATAGGCAGCAAGGCATTCTGCACCACTAAACCCTGGGTGTCATGGTATAGGCAGCAAGGCATTCTGCACCACTAAACCCTGGGTGTCATGGTATAGGCAGCAAGGCATTCTGCACCACTAAACCCTGGGTGTCATGGTATAGGCAGCAAGGCATTCTGCACCACTAAACCCTGGGTGTCATGGTATAGGCAGCAAGGCATTCTGCACCACTAAACCCTGGGGGTCATGGTATAGGCAGCAAGGCATTCTGCACCACTAAACCCTGGGTGTCATGGTATAGGCAGCAAGGCATTCTGCACCACTAAACCCTGGGTGTCATGGTATAAGCAGCAAGGCATTCTGCACCACTAAACCCTGGGTGTCATGGTATAAGCAGCAAGGCATTCTGCACCACTAAACCCTGGGTGTCATGGTATAGGCAGCAAGGCATTCTGCATCACTAAACCCTGGGTGTCATGGTATAGGCAGCAAGGCATTCTGCACCACTAAACCCTGGGTGTCATGGTATAGGCAGCAAGGCATTCTGCATCACTAAACCCTGGGTGTCGTGGTATAAGCAGCAAGGCATTCTGCACCACTAAACCCTGGGTGTCATGGTATAGGCAGCAAGGCATTCTGCACCACTAAACCCTGGGTGTCATGGTATAGGCAGCAAGGCATTCTGCATTACTAAACCCTTGGTGTCATGGTATAAGCAGCAAGGCATTCTGCACCACTAAACCCTGGGTGTCATGGTATAGGCAGCAAGGCATTCTGCACCACTAAACCCTGGGTGTCATGGTATAGGCAGCAAGGCATTCTGCACCACTAAACCCTGGGTGTCATGGTATAGGCAGCAAGGCATTCTGCATCACTAAACCCTGGGTGTCGTGGTATAAGCAGCAAGGCATTCTGCACCACTAAACCCTGGGTGTCATGGTATAGGCAGCAAGGCATTCTGCACCACTAAACCCTGGGTGTCATGGTATAGGCAGCAAGGCATTCTGCATCAGTAAACCCTGAGTGTCGTGGTATAAGCAGCAAGGCATTCTGCACCACTAAACCCTGGGTGTCATGGTATAGGCAGCAAGGCATTCTGCACCACTAAACGCTGGGTCTCATGGTATAGGCAGCAAGGCATTCTGCACCACTAAACCCTGTGTCTCATGGTATAGGCAGCAAGGCATTCTGCACCACTAAACCCTGGGTCTCATGGTATAGGCAGCAAGGCATTCTGCACCACTAAACCCTGGGTCTCGTGGTATAGGCAGCAAGGCATTCTGCACCACTAAACGCTGGGTGTCATGGTATAGGCAGCAAGGCATTCTGCACCACTAAACCCTGGGTGTCATGGTATAGGCAGCAAGGCATTCTGCACCACTAAACCCTGGGTGTCATGGTATAGGCAGCAAGGCATTCTGCACCACTAAACCCTGGGTGTCATGGTATAGGCAGCAAGGCATTCTGCACCACTAAACCCTGGGTGTCATGGTATAGGCAGCAAGGTATTCTGCACCACTAAACCCTGGGTGTCATGGTATAGGCAGCAAGGTAATCTGCACCACTAAACCCTGGGTGACATGGTATATGCAGCAAGGCATTCTGCACCACTAAACCCTGGGTGTCATGGTATAGGCAGCAAGGCATTCTGCACCACTAAACCCTGGGTCTCATGGTATAGGCAGCAAGGCATTCTGCACCACTAAACCCTGGGTGTCATGGTATAGGCAGCAAGGCATTCTGCACCACTAAACCCTGGGTGTCATGGAATAGGCAGCAAGGCATTCTGCACCACTAAACCCTGGGTGTCATGGTATAAGCAGCAAGGCATTCTGCACCACTAAACCCTGGGTGTCATGGTATAAGCAGAAGGCATTCTGCACCACTAAACCCTGGGTCTCGTGGTATAGGCAGCAAGGCATTCTGCACCACTAAACTCTGGGTCTCATGGTATAGGCAGCAAGGCATTCTGCACCACTAAACCCTGGGTCTCATGGTATAGGCAGCAAGGCATTCTGCACCACTAAACCCTGGGTGTCATGGTATAGGCAGCAAGGCATTCTGCACCACTAAACGCTGGGTGTCATGGTATAGGCAGCAAGGCATTCTGCACCACTAAACGCTGGGTGTCATGGTATAGGCAGCAAGGCATTCTGCACCACTAAACCCTGGGTCTCATGGTATAGGCAGCAAGGCATTCTGCACCACTAAACGATGGGTGTCATGGTATAGGCAGCAAGGCATTCTGCACCACTAAACCCTGGGTGTCATGGTATAGGCAGCAAGGCATTCTGCATCACTAAACCCTTGGTGTCATGGTATAAGCAGCAAGGCATTCTGCATCACTAAACCCTGGGTGTCGTGGTATAAGCAGCAAGGCATTCTGCACCACTAAACCCTGGGTGTCATGGTATAGGCAGCAAGGCATTCTGCACCACTAAACCCTGGGTGTCATGGTATAGGCAGCAAGGCATTCTGCACCACTAAACCCTGGGTGTCATGGTATAGGCAGCAAGGCATTCTGCACCACTAAACCCTGGGTGTCATGGTATAGGCAGCAAGGCATTCTGCACCACTAAACCCTGGGTGTCATGGTATAGGCAGCAAGGCATTCTGCACCACTAAACCCTGGGTGTCATGGTATAGGCAGCAAGGCATTCTGCACCACTAAACCCTGGGTGTCATGGTATAGGCAGCAAGGCATTCTGCATCACTCCTGGGTGTCAACTTTACGTTTAATAGATAGTTATTATTATTTAACAATGATTTGTCAAATCTAAAGTCACTGACTCTAGTAATTCTTTATATGATTTGCGTATTTATTACAAATGATTACATATACATGTAATGTAAGTTTCTTTAAGTAACTAAAACAACACAATTTCGACATCTTCAAATTCTTTTTAAAATATTATTCAGAATTTACTTTATTTATTTTTCAATAAAAAATTGTCAATATGAATTAGTAACTCAATATCAATAGTTAATAACCAGACTACACAGGTCATCCTACACTCAGATAATCAATCTTTCATATTCAACTTAAAATACGTAAAAAGTTGCATCGGGTTCTCATATGTTGGAATAAAAGACTGTAACATAGATATTAGAATATCAAGAGACAGTAAATACAGTGTTTTAAGGACATGTATATTTTCTACCTTTATTTATTTAATTGGTCTCAGTAATACTAATGATTATTTAATATTGAACAATTTAATTCATATACTTTTGTAACACATTTACTAAAAGAACAAATCTAAAATTAAAAATATCAGTACAGGGGAAATGATATTTTAAATCAAATCAAATCAAATTTTTTCCATTGAGTTTATTTCCATTGATCAATATTTACATTGAAATAGGAATTGTCAACACATACATATTAGTTATATATACAGGTTATTAGCAACATGTTGTAATTTTAGCATACTTTAGATTTATATAACACTATTAACTGGGAAACAAGCTTGTCTGAAATAATAGTAGTTAGTTATTATAATATTATTAGGCTAGGGTCATGTTCTAAAAATTCTTGAATGCAATGAAAAGGATTATCAATTAGCCATTTATACAAACTATTTTTAAATTGAGCATAAGGAATGGTCCGAGCTGACTGAGGAAGTTTATTGGAAAATTTAATTCCATTGACTTTGTAAGAATTTGAAGTTTTAGAAAGCCTATGCTTTGGAATGTCAATCATATTGTTGTAACGGGTATTGTGACTATGGATGTCTTGTCTAATATCTAAACTGTTCAAACTAGCTTTAGTGTAGAGTAAATATAAAATTGACCGAGTAATTGATCTGAAATTATTGGTGTATTGGAAGCAAGATTCACTTCGAAAGAAAAATTGTTTTAAATTGTATTATGTATAAATTTGTAAGTATTCTTTAACTAAAGAAGTGCATAAATATGAATAAATAGTCACAAAAATAGTAAAAACACAAGTCTGCCAGATATATTAGTAAGTATGGGGACTAACCTGTCCAAGGCACACACACACACGCAGACGCGCGCACGCACACACGCACGCACGCGAGGAAGGTACATTGCCTGTTGGTTAACCATTCCACTATATTGCCGATTGCATGCTGGAACCTCTCTTAATATTGACGATTGTGTATGGACCTGTAATAATTGTTTACACAATAAAAATATTGTTGTTATTATTATCAATTGAAGCATGGTCTACCCAGTCTCGCCACGGGGAGGCCGGCTGACATGGAGACAATATAGTTTCATATTTTTACAATATTTAACTTATCAAAAAGTATTGTTTAACAGCTTTATTAATGATTAATAGGATGTGTATTAGCCCGTTAGTTAATCATTCCATTCACTGAAAGAATGAAATAATCAGTCTCGTCACGGGGAGGCCGGCAAACATAGAGACCATATGTACTTGTTTACATTAGCTAAAATGTTTTATTTTAGGCAGGCCTTCTTCCCTACTGCCTAGAGAAATACATTTTCGGGTTATGTCAAATCACGACGGGGAATTTTTTTAAGGAAGGCCGCCTAGCTTACTGCCAATGACACTATCGGTGTTATAAAAGAAGGTCGCCGTACACAATGTTTTTTACGTAGACGAGTCCTTCAACGACTCTTTCAGGTTGGGCAAGGACTACGATGTCGATAGGTACTCCGTCTCACTCTGCTGAGAAGGACGTACATCTGGCCATGAGTAAAGCAGTCTGTGCGAAGATCGACTCCGACGTACTCAATTGTTTGGCCTTGGCTCTTGTGACCAGTTATTTAGTAGGCCAACATGAGGGGAAGTTGTCGACGACAGACACGAATCGGCGACCCTTCGGCCAACGCAAACCTAAAGGTGATTCGAGGAATACCGAAAGATTGCGTGCCTCCGGGAATTCAGACAGTGATAGATTGTTTGGTTATCACTGTCACAATGACTTAAGTGCCGTTAACGAGTCCATCGGCAATGTTCAGGTTCCTCATGATAAGGCATACGAAGCCAACCTTAAGTCGCAGGACATGACTGATCATTCCCAGAGGCACACCTTTCCCAGTGGCTTGATGTATTAGCTGTATATCCACGACCATATCATCTTCGTTTTCCTTGTCCATGTTCTCGGCACTTATCAACTCATGAAGGTGGCCATCCAAATAATTCAAGATTTGATCATTGATCTCTTTGACGTTTACATTCATAGTTGGAAGTATCTATGAACTCTTCTCGCACATTGATCGGGATCACACAGGATCGATCACACAGGATCTGAGGTGGAAAAATCTCACCGATCAAGTCTGTTAAGGTCATGAGATACCCCACCCCAAGAAGAGGAATAAGGTTCTCGCAATCACGTTCCTCTCTAAACACCTTGGACGGAACCTAGTCCAAGGAGGAATTTGGAGTAGTCAAGGGAGCTAGTCGTTCTGTGTGGAGTCTTCAGGGAGAACACTTTAAAAAGGCGTGATGCTCAAAGTGAAACACAAGCGACATCCCACAATGTGCGAGCTTTTTCAACAACGGGTACTATTTGTCTAAAGTCCCCTGAGCAGAGAAAGATCTTATTTCCAAATGGAACACTTGTATTCATGAGATCTCGAAGTGACCGGTCGAAGATCTCGAATATGAATCGGTGCGCCATTGGAACCTCATCAAAGACAAAGGTGTGCTGCTCGGATGAGCTCTGCTCGTTGGGACCCGTTGGTAATGTTCCACAAGATCATGCCGTCACCAAGATCGAGAGGGAGCCGAAACATTCTGTGTGTGGTGGTACCACCAGCTTAGTTACCGGAAGTAATTCCTGAGCTTGCCACGGCAAGAGCGACGTGAAGACAACTCCGCATGTACGCAAGGATGGCATGAATGAGTGAGGTTTTCCCATATCCTCCAGGCTTGTCAATAAAGATTGTCCTGTAAAGATGTGTATCATTGGGTCTTGAGAGTAAAAATTGCACGTAATGTAACACTTGTCTTTGGTCTTCAGATAACTTGGGCTCCCACTCTTCAACAATTGCCCTCTGAAAGATTTCTCCGAAGTTGAGCAGCTCCCTACTCAACTCAGTCGTGTCATATTCTACATATGGCAGACCATGGTTAGTCAGATTTGATCCCTGTCTGCGAAGGCTGCGATCAATATCTATTAATGATAGTTTTACTGCCAATTCAGGATCTGAAGGGTTCCGTTCCAAGTGATCGTCACAAAGTGAGTTCTTGAAAGAGTTCCACAACAGTGCCGCTGGAGCTCCCATATTACATTGGAGAACAAAGAAAGATCTGATTCTTGGTCCAAACATGAATTGAGAGGCTTCTCGCAGTGCGTGATAGCACTCTTCTTCGTCTTGGACCAAGCCCAGCTTCCTGGCGAGTTCCTGAAAAGTGCAGCTATCAGGTCTGCCACGAGACAGAAGATCAGCGTAGCCGCGACAAGGAACGGAATAAGCAGTCTTAGGTAATAGAGTTTACCTCGGTTAGGTGAGACCCACAACAGTCTGCATACTTTTTGTCCCCGTTGGCGAGCTGTGATGAAATGCTGTCCATCTAAATGGTTGTACACTGTCCCTGAAGTTAGTTTTTTTTTTTTTTTTATAGACAATGAAGTTTTTATAAAATGAATGGTATGTCAGGTTGGTTAAAATGGGATCTTGATGTCTATTGAATTACACAATAAGCTTGGAACTAGGTTTAGCGGTTGCATCAGCTAACTGACCTGACCTGAAAATTACTGACTGTTTACCTTCAAGGTGTACGGGCAGACGGTCAACGCTGGGCTCTAGCTTTGAAATAGAAAAGTCTAGGAGACGCCAGCAAGCGTCGCTAGCACCAATCATTCTCTTCGTCACGTAATGCTCCACCTCATCTTCCTGTTTACCAAAAGGTGTAACAGTTACATTCTGTAGAGAACCACCCTTCATGAGATATTTGAAAAGGTATTTGATTACGCGACGAGTAGACGCAAGCTCCAAGTTTATGTGTGCCTCATATTTTAATAAAATTATGGCATTGTATGGTACAATCATAGGTGCTACCCAGGTTAATCTCCGGGACCTACCTAAGTTGAACATGGGAGCTACGCTAATTGATCACGGGGACTTAACCAAGATTACCATGAGTGCTGCCCATGATAATCAAGGGTGGAACCAAAGTTGATAATGGAAGCTACCAAAGTTAATAATGGGTCGGGTGTAACCCAGCTTATCATGGATGCTACCCAAATTAATCACGTGGGCTACCCAATTCGATTAAGGAAAGGGAGCTAACCATATTGATCACAAGGAACTATCCAAGTTTATCACGTATGGGGAGAGGTTACCCAAGATGATCATAGTGGTCTACCTGAGTTGATCACTGGAGCTGTCCAAACTGATCATGGCTGACTACCTAAGTTAATCACGGTAGACAACAACAGTTGATTACTGCGACTACGAAAGATAAACATAACTTATTTTAATCTTGCTTAATTGGGAGAAACTATCCCAAAAAAATCTTATGTTTTCGAAAAAACACAACTTTACCGACAATTTGTGAGGAAACTATAGTATGTACTACAAAAATGTATCTGTCACTTTTTGTATTAAATTTAGTTGTCAGTTGTATATATCATTATATGCTATGTAAAGTAAACGTTACAGCTTCAGTAAAACAAAAACCTCAACTGTGCAAACAGGTAAGCGTTCTCGTCAGGCATTTTGAATATTTTCTGGGCTATGAAAAGTTTATAACTCTAAATTTATAGCAAATTTTTTTAATAAAAGAAAAAGTAAATAATGAATGAGTTTTTAAGCTCTATCTCCTTTTAATCATTCTTAAATGGGAGGAACTATTAAAAAAAATCCCATGTTTTCGACAAAATCTCAACTTTACCAACCTTTTGTGAGGAAACTATAGTACACAACACATAAATGTATATGCCACTTTTTGGACACCATTTCATTTTCAAATTAAATATTTTATTAGATGTTGTCCAAACTAAATATTACAGCTTCAGTAAAATAACACTTCAACTCTGCAAACAGGTCGGTGTTTTCAAGTCGGCCATTTTGATTTTCTCTAGGTTATGAAAAGTTACAAATCAAATTTTTAATCAGTTTTCGTAAACAAAGTAGTAAATGTAGACAGTGTGTAAGGTTTTAAGTTCTTACAATATCTTAAAAAGCAGTAAAATACGAAAAACCTAACAAAAATATAAATTATTTAACGAAAATAGGAATTAAACGGGTTTTTTCATAGTTATCATCAAAAATACAAAAGAATTGCTTATTAACAAAGTTGTAGGAAATTTAATTACAAATCTGCAATATGCTGTCAGATTTGATCTATTTCCAACGTGTTTTAATCATGCTTAAATGGGAATATATATTCAAAAAATCACATTTTTTTACAAAAAAGCTCAACTTAACCAACTTTTTGTGAGGAAACTGTTGCATATTCAGCATAAAAGTATATAAACATTCTTGTAGTAAACGGTATTGTGAATTAAACAACGTCATTTGATGTCTTCAAAACGAAATATTGCAACTACAGAAAAACAAATAACTCAACAGTACTCGAAAGACAGCATTTTCATAAAAATATTTTGAAGTTTTTGTTTGTTTGAAATTTAAAATGTCAAATATAAAACCAGTTGAATATTCTGTAAAGTTTATACTTTCCAACTTATTTTATTCATACTTAAATTAGAGGAATTATTCAATAAAATTACGCGTTTTTGACATATCTCAACTTTAACGATTTTTTTGTAAGCAAACGGTAGAATATTTTACAAAAATTACATTAAAATTTTTGTACTCAATTTAATTGTCAATATAAATATTTCATTTTATGTTATCTTAACTGAATATTACAGCTTCAGTAAAACGAAAACCTCAGATGTGCAAACAGGTAAGCGCTTTCTCATCAGCCATTTTGAATTTTGTCTAGGTTATGAAATTGCCAAATAAAATGTTATATCATTTTTGATAACAGGAAATTGAAGGTAAATATTATGTAGGGTTTTAAGTTTATAGCTTCTTTTAATCATATTTAAATGAATGAACTCTTCCGTAAGTTTGGGAATAACAGTAACTTGAGTAGTGTGGTATGCGTATGCCTACGGGGTTCCACTCTGGGGTTTGACCTTATTCATACAATGTGAATTTGGCAGAGTCAACACTCAAACTCTAGATCAGCCACGATCAGAACCACTGACCTTCGGAATATTTTCACCAACGATATCATCACTTTCTCCTTCTTCAAATATTACGATGTTTTGTTAGTCTTCTAGTTTAATACTGAGCTTTTAGGCGCCCCCTTTTACCTGGCGCCCTACGCGGCTGCGTACTTTACTTACCCCTTAAACCGGCCCTGCCCATTGTTATCCTTATCAAACAATCTTTTAGGGGCGATTTATACCCCTTTGGAGTATTTTATCTTGATGAAAAAACTGTAGTTTTCCTATTTGGCCTACAAAAAACATTTGTACCAAATTTCAGGTCTGTACAATTACGGGAAGTGGAAGAATTAGTGATGAGTGAATGAGGGCTTTCTCGTATAGAGATTAGATAATTTATTTCATTTTCAGGAACATTCACAGTTCAAACAGTTTTAGAAACTAGAAAATAATAGTAATAATTTATGTCTTACAAACGCTGATAGTACAATTTTCACAGCTAGAAAATTATCGGCAAATTATTATTTTCTCGTTTTTTCTTTAATGAATTTTAATGTAAATGATACTTAAAAACAAAACTGATAGGAAGTGGTATACAAAAATACGTAAAGAATCATTTTTAATAATAGGTCAAAATTAAAATTGCAATTTTGCTAGAAAAGAAACATTTTAATTTTCGAATGCATTAGAAATAACACACTACGGTATTCTTATTTCTGTAACTCAAATGATGGTTTGAAGGAGTTTAAATAAATTAAAGTAAACCCTAGAAGTGAAATAGCAGTGTGTGTATTTAAATACACCAACTATTCAATAACTGGACCAGAAGTTACTTGGCAGGCTGAGTCTTGACAGCATGATTCAAGACCGCATGTGTGTCATGATAAATACACCAACTATTCAATAACTGGTCCAGAAGTTACTTGGCAGGCTGAGTCTTGACAGCGTGATTCAAGACCGCACGTGTGTGTGTCATGCTCAATCCTCAGAATTCCCGCCATCATTTTGGCACTGAAACTTTGTGTGACTGGTTTCTATAATAGTCCCGAGGTAAAAAGATTTTCTTTTTATTATATTTTCTAGTATTTTATTATATCTCAGCAATAGCTATTGATTTTCAACTATCAAAAAAAAAAATTCTTTTATATTTCTACATTTGGCTAATATCTTCCTAAATCCACAGTTTAATTTAAGAGTCTGCAGAGGCTATCGACCATGTTGATTTTAATCCGATAAGAACAATTTGCAAATCCATATTTGTCGTTATTTATTGACCAAAAGTTGTGTATGAGGTTTCATTTTAAACGGTTTCATATTGCGCATTGGGTTTGCTTGTTATATTTTGAATACATACCCTTGAAGTATTATAAATAAGAAATGAGTATACTTCCTTATCTCCAATACGTATTGAACAATTAAGGCCAATTACAATATTTAGTATTTTACTGGCCATAAAAAGTATTGCAATTTTGTATAGCTGTCCAATTGATAGAAACAGAATTGGTCCAATTGTATCAAATACTGTTATTACAGTATTTGAATAAATAAATTGTATCGCTTTGAGACATTTTAAATGTTGTTACATTTATCTTTTATCTCAGTTCCACTATTAAATATATTTAAGGTAAAAAAAAAATGGTGTATAATGTATCATCTGTCTTAATATGCAGTGTTTATCGTCATATATGTAAGAATTGATCATTCAGTTTATAAATACCCATTACTGACGCTTATCTGTGTGTGTTCTGAAGCAGCTGAGGAGGATTTGCGGAAAACCAACCCTATTAATGAGGACGCGTGGAAGAGACCCCATATGGAAACCCAAGTGTTTCCATGGCCTGTCTGCTACCCTCCTACTACCATCATGCCCTCGGCACACGCCATCGCCACTCCTACCGCCATATACAGTCCATTCGCCTCTGTACGCTACCAGCCATACTCCACATACCAGACCTCCTTAGTCAGGAGGCTCGACACATTCGGCTACACTTTAGGCGCTGGGGTACGTATATTAACTATCATAATTCTCAAATTCAATCCACAAATTGCTTTTAATTAAGATAAAAAAGGATTTGTTCGTGTATCTACTGATTTTCTCTTTGACGTTTTGATATACTGTATTTGACCGAGTTCGAATTACAAAAGGTAGAACAGGTTTTTGGTTTGGCACTTTAATAGAACTAAGGAAGTTGTTAGTTTGATATTTATATTGTTTATTACAAGCGTCATTTATTTACTGTACAGGTTCAAAATATTTTATCCTTTGCACTAAAAACCCCTCTATATATCAAACTCATTTCCATGTTTTCTCACTCTCTGAAAATACTAGATTTATGTGCATCAAATGGAAACGTCCACGAAGGCCAATTGCAGTAACATTGTTCTAGAGTGGTAGTATTACATGACGGTGGTTTACGGTAAATTGGAGTAAGATCAACTCAATTTACCGATCAACTCAATGCGTGCACCTTCTCAGGTACACGCACTCGTTTCCTTGTTACAACTCAGACAGATCGGACATTTTAGTCTAAGCCAACAGTTTCTACCAGATTAATTAAAACATTGCAAGTCCATTTCAGCTTTTAAGTAATCTTATAGTTTTTTATAAAATAAAGTTTTATTTATATAGATTTATTTAAATCGGCATTTATAATGTTCTCTTATTTATGTTCGTGTTTGTAACACATCACAAACTTATCGAACGCCGTTGTACCTTTCATCTTGTATTTTAATTCTGATTCCTTAGAGTTCTGTTTCTTGAAAGGCCTTCGCATTAAATCTACCCTTCTTTCCATGTGCTAATCTTCACCATTCTGCTCAAGAACACAATTTACTAAAATATAGATTTCCAATGCATTTAACCGTGGTTCTCTGCGTTGAATAATTCAACAATTGTTGGCACTTTCTAAGGAATATTCGGACAAATCGGACATAGTTAAAAAAAGAAAAACACTTTGTATTCATTCACACGTATTGAAAATTCTTGATGGTTTATACGCAGATTGGTTTAAAATTGCTTGTTATTTTCCTATACCTCTTTTCTATTCATTTCCAGTATCAAAAATATGATCAGCAGATATTTGCATACTTTTACTCTTGTGGCAATTAGCTGATAGTTCATAAATATCAACATTAACAATTAATTGTAGTGACTGTGGAGTTGTTGCAAAAATTAAGAACTCTATAAACTTATCATATAGTTCTTAATTTATTATAGTTCTTGTGACACAGTCGTAATCAGTTGCTTGAGGTGAGCGGTCGTTATCTCTGTGTCTGGTCTCGTCAGGTGTTCTGCACGTGCGGTAGCCGGCTTGAATCTACAAGTTCAATTTAATTTAAATATTATTATAAATTGAAATGGCGGTTAACTGCGGTGTGTGCGGTCTTGAATGTGCTAATGAGAGTGAGTCAGTAAAGTGTGTCGGGGTATGTCAGGGTATGTTTCACGTGGGTTGTATTGCTGGAGAAAATCAAGATTTCCTTAAAACGAGGGGTGCTAAAAGGGAATGGCAGTGTGATAATTGCAGGCCTGTAAAATCTTCATCGGTGGCAAGCAGTAAATCAGCGGCAGCAACCCCCATGACCTAAGAGTTCTTGGTAAAAACTTTGGAGGCGTTTAAAAGTGAAGTTTTTGACGAGTTGCGTCGCTATGGTAAAGAGTTCACTGAGCTGCGCACTTCGCTGGAGTAGATAAGAGTAATGAGTTGATGGATGAGTTGAAGCAAGCTTGTAGTAAAGTTTCAAGAGAAAATGAAGAAATGAAAGAAGAAAACCGAGCTCTCAGAAAGACTGTGGCTGCCTTGGAACTCAGAATGAGAAGTATGGAGCAATACTCTAGACAGGCCAACATTGAAATTAACGGAGTGCCGGAAACCAGCGGAGAGCGTATGGAAGCCCTGCTTGAAGATGTCGCAAAATCTATACATGTAGAGATGAAGAAGGAGAGAGTAGTTTGCTGCTCACAGGGTGCCCACATTCAGCAGAACTCGAACACCACCCATCATCGTGAAATTCACAACAAAGCAAGACCGAGATGAGTGGCTCCAAGCCTTCAAGAAAGTGCGTCCACTGACGGCGGACAAGGTAAACAGAAACTTCAACAAGGACAAGATCTACATCAACGAGCATCTGTCTCCCGAAACCAAACAACTGTTGGGCAAGGCTAAGGAAACTGCACGAGTCAAAGGGTTCAAGTACGTTTGGAGCAGAGAGGGGAAAATCTTTGTGAGAAGAGACAATGGAGATAAGTGCTTCAGAATTGATTGTTGGAACGATCTGGAGAAATTATGAAACATTAGAGGAAAGTGAAAAATTAAGTAAGTTACTTATATGTTGTATATTACTAAGTTATTGTTTAAAAGTCAGTTAATTTAATTTAATCATTGTTTATGTTTTTTTTAATTAACAAATTTATTAGTCTGGTCAAGATTGAAACCTATATTTTTACTAAAATTGTATCATATAAATATGTGTGCGTGCGCGCGCGCGTGTGTGTGTGTGTGTAGATATATATAGGTAAGTGGGGAAAGTGATTCAAATAAGTGTATAAAGAAAATTACGCTTTTGTTAATAATCTTGGTTTATAATCGTAGTTAAGTATATCTGACAAATGTATTGTTTTGAATAATATTGATAGCAGATTCTTTGACTCGAATGCAAATAATTTAAATATTATCCATGTAAATATTAGAAGTTTATGAAAAAATTTTGATTCCTTCTTAGCTAATTTGAATAACGTCAATGTTTTAATAGATATAATTGTTATGACGGAAATTTGGATTTTTGAAGAAGAGGTTGCCCATTATAAAATAAAAGGATTCCAATACTATTATAAAACTAATGAGGATTATAGGGCTGGGGAGTAATGATATACATTAGAGAACATATTTTGGTTCGAAATAGAGGGTTTAGTATAGATTCAGCTGATATATTAGTCTTGGAAATCAAATTTAAAAGTTTTTTATTTAATTTATTAATTGTTTATAGGTTACAAAATTGTCATGTACACAGTTTTTTATTAGATTTAGAAAATTTAATTCCTAATTTGAGTAGTAATGTTATTTATATGGGATATATAAATATTGATATTTTAGTCAGCAATAACATAAGCAACAACTATATGTCGCTTATGAGCAACAATAGCTTTTTGTGTATGATTGATCAGGTTACCAGATTAACTAGTGATTCAGCCTCATGTATTGATCACATATTTGTAAGATGGAAAAATTCACATATGTTAAAAGCTGGTATATTTCAAACTGATATAACAGATCATTTTGTGTTAGGCCTATTAGTAAAGTTTGAGAAGGATACAAGTAAAGTTTCACAAAATATAACACGTAATATAAAAAATATTGATTATGAAAGATTGAAAAACCAGCTAGGGAATGCAGCAATATGGAATAATATATTATTGGAAAGTAATGATGTGAACAAAGCGTTAAATGAATTTTATGAGATTAAATTTAAATATATTGAGGAAAATAGCGAGACTAAAATATTTTTACCAAAAGTGGAAAAGGCAAGAATTAAGAGTCCGTGGATAAATCCAAGATTGATTAAACAGATCAATACACGAAATAAAATAGCAAATAAATGTAAACGCAGACCATATGATATACGACTAAATAATTATTACAATCGTTTAAAAAATAAGATAGATAATGGAATAGTGCAAGCAAAGAATAATTATTATAAGCGTTTATTTGAACTGCAAGAGGGAAATATTGCCGGCCAGTGGAAATTAATAAATTCCTTAACAGATAAGAAAGAACGACAACCACTCAGTCAGATAAGAGACCAGTTTGGGAACAATGTTACAGACCCGCAAACAATAGGATACCACTGTACGTGTATGGGTGGCGGGTGGCCCAGTACCACTGTACGTGTATGGATGATCGGGTGGGTCAATACCACTGTATGTGTATGGGTGGACGGGTGGGTCAGTACCACTGTACATGTATGGGTGGGTGGGTGTACGGTTATCCACGTCCCTTATCTAAAGAAACGTGGATAAGTTTTTAATGTGGGATAAAGTTCATATTAGCACCGAATGAGATACAGGCAAACCTCCCTGGAGGTAACATTCTTGACACTTCCAACTTTTACCTTAGCCAAGTTTCCTTCTTCTTAAGTCCAGTAACTAGTCCAGAGGTGTTGAAAACTATAAATAGTTTAAAAAACAAAAAGTCAACTGGTAATGACCATCTATCTGTTCAACTGATAAAAGCGATAGGCACTGCTATAGCAGAGCCTTTAGCTGCCATAATAAATCTAAGCTTCAGCAGTGGTGTTTTCCCAGATAAATTGAAAGAGGCTATTGTCGTTCCAATTCATAAGAAAGGTAGAAAAGACTTGGTGGAGCAATATAGACCTATTACTTTGCTGTCGGTAATAACTAAGATTATTGAGAGATGCATGAAAATCAGGCTGTTGGAATATTTAAATAATAAAAAATTCTATAAAACTAATCAGTTTGGATTTATAAAAGGGAAGAATACAGAAGGAGCAATTGCTGGTTTTACAAAACAAGTCTACAGTAGCTTCAATAACAACTACAAAGTGGCTGGTATTTTTATTGATTTTTGTAAGGCATTCGATTTAGTGAATCATAAAATATTGTTACAGAAATTGGAATATGCAGGAATAAGAGGTAACACCTTAAATTGGTTTGAAACATATTTAAAAAATAGGCAGCAGAGAGTAAAAGTGTCCAATACTTTAAGTACATCTAAGATTGTTACAATAGGAGTGCCTCAGGGCTCAGTTATGGCTGCAATTTTGTTCCTTGTGTTTATAAATGATATGTTAAGTTTGCCATTGAAAGGAAAAATCACTGGTTTCATGGATGATATTGCCATTAAATACTCGGAAAAACAGTGGGAAAGTATATGGAACAACATGAAAGAGGATTTAATAACAATTAGGAAATGGTGTGAAAATAATAGAATGGTACTAAATGCCTCAAAAACTAAGTTTATAAATTTTGATTTGAAAGGCTTTCAATTTAATAACACACTAAAATTTCATAAACTGAATTGTCAATATATACCACCTATATGTGACTGTGAAACTATTGAACAAGTGAGAGAAATAAAATACCTGGGATTAATTATAGACGAAAAATTAAGTTGGAAATCGCACATAATCAAACTACAATCTGGTTTAAGAAAAAGTATCAAAAACTTCTATTACCTAAGATATTTTATTGATGATAAATTATTAAAAACTATTTATTCTGCACTGATTCACTCTAAGTTAAATTATGGAATAGAGAACTGGGGAAGTACTGACAATGTAACCATTCAACCGTTAAAAGTAACACAAAATCATTTTATTAGACTTATTGCCAGAAAAAATAGATTTGAATCAGCAGCACCAATTTATAAGGATTTAAAAATACTACCACTGAAATATTTATTTGTATTTAAAGTTTTAAAAATGCTCTTTAAAAAAAGCGGAAACATCAGAAATGATAGAATTTACCCAAGAACAAGAGGCGATGCAATGGGACTGATAGTAAGACCTAAGGTGAATAAATCAATCTTCAAAAAAAGCTTTTCTTTTCTGGGACAAAAATTTATAAACTATTTGCCATCAGAAATAAAAAACTGTAATAATTTTAAAAAGTATTCTATTAAAGTGAAGAAGTGGTTATTTAATTTAGATGAAATTGATCATTTATTTACAGTATTAGCCTAAGTAACAAGTTTAGAAAATTAATATTAAATAGCTAATTAATAATACGTAAGCCCAAATACTGTACACATTCTAGCCTAACAAGTAGTAGTATCAAGTAGGAAACGTCAACCTTGGACTGTGCACACTGCGGCGGACCGCTTGATATTCTTTTGATAAGTTTTGACTGTCTTCGTTTTGTTAACTAGAATGTTTAAGTTGAGCTAGCCACGATTACTGGAAACAGTGGCTAGTAATTCCTTTATAATTTATGTAAAATGTTTTTATATATTTTTTGAGGAATAAATAAAGTTTATTATTATTATAATAGACATATACAATTAATTGCCTGTTCTATAACGTCACGTCCACAAGTCTTGTTGTGGTGCCAAATTGTAGTCAAAGTGAACTGGTGGCGAAGTTTTGTTACACTGTCAGAGAACGGTCATGTTTTGCCCTTGCAAGCATATTTTATTGTTCCAGAAAGCATAAAAAGTAAGATTTATTGTCATATTTTAAATATATTGTTGAGGTTTTATCACTGTATAAATTGTATTTTCGAGTTACGGTTTCTACCCTCACAAAGTTAATTTCTATCTAGTTATTTTTAAAGCGGTACCAACATTTTATTACAAATCCTGACATGATTTACGTGGGGTCGGAGGTGCGGCTGTAGGAGATGGCTGATTTTGCAGTAAATGTCGTCCGGCTAGAGAACAATTTATAGCTCAGCTGTGTTGCCATTTAGCGAGGGTTTAAGAGCAACTCTCTGAGACCGACACATGGTTCCCGCTCTATAAAACCTCGTCTCGAACCGCAAGTCTTGATCAGTGGTGTAACTCTTTACTCTCCACAGTCAACATAGCTACGTGATTTTACAGTTGTAGTTGAACATTTAGGTGTAGTAATGCACAGTACTACTAATTAATTTAGATTCAATAACAATGATTCTATAACAATTTGCCGAAGAAAACGTGTCAATTTTGTTGCAGTATTCATACAGATAATGTTCATAGAGTAGACAGCGAATTAACTTGAAGATACTAAACTAATGTAGGCTATTACATTACGTTCTCCAGGTTAATGTTCTCCAGTAAAATGTTAACAAAACTTAGTGAAAGTGATGTGACGTATTCCCCCCCCCCCCCTGTAGTAAAAATAGTCACAGAGGTTAATTAGTATCGCTACAGACGACTCAGTCCATTGTGGTTGAGTTACCGCCCGCCTTTACCACTGCACGTGTATGGGTGGGCGGGAGGACCTTTACCACTGCAAGTGTATGGGTGGGTGGTAGGCCCTTTACCACTGTACGTTTATGGGTGGGCGGGAGGGCCTTTACCACTGCAAGTGTATGGGTGGGTGGTAGGCCCTTTACCACTGCACGTGTATGGGTGGGCGGGAGGACCTTTACCACTGCAAGTGTATGGGTGGGTGGTAGGCCCTTTACCACTGTACGTTTATGGGTGGGCGGGAGGACCTTTACCACTGCAAGTGTATGGGTGGGTGGTAGGCCCTTTACCACTGCACGTGTATGGGTGGGTGGGAGGACCTTTACCACTGCAAGTGTATGGGTGGGTGGTAGGCCCTTTACCACTGCACGTGTATGGGTGGGCGGGAGGACCTTTACCACTGCAAGTGTATGGGTGGGTGTGAGGCCCTTTACCACTGCACGTGTATGGGTGGGCGGGAGGACCTTTGGGGAGGGAGGACCTTTACCACTGCAAGTGTATGGGTGGGTGGTAGGCCCTTTACCACTGTACGTTTATGGGTGGGCGGGAGGGCCTTTACCACTGCAAGTGTATGGGTAGGCGGGAGTGCCTTTACCACTGCAAGTGTATGGGTGGGTGTGAGGCCCTTTATCACTGTACGTGTATGGGTGGGTGGGAGGAGGGCCTTTACCACTGCTTGCAGGGTTCTAATTGGCCACAGGAGTTGACCGGTCTACGTCACTGCCTTGGGCCTGGCTCATACAAACAACATACGTGGTATTATACCACCACACCAGTAAGTAAGTAAGACTCTACTCCCTGGAGGGCAAGAAGAGTTGTAAATCAGACACTGTCGTCAGATCCCACATCTTCCGCTGAAATGTTATTTACATCCAGCCAGTAGCGGCGCGTGGCTTTTGCGGCCCGTGCACCTGCGCCGGGCCGCCGGTTTTAGGGAGGCGGGAGGGAGAGTCAGAGAAAGGCGGGCGCCTGAAAAACCAAACGAAGAGAGAGAAAATGGCATTTTTTATAGTGTAAATGTATCGTTTTTTCTCAAATTATTTATCATTAATGAGGCAATACTATTAAACCACTTATTTAGATACAACAAAGACTCGAGCGCCCTTCCTAAGTTGGCGGTTCTTTCCTTAGGAAGTAGATGCTCTCTTTTTAAAATAGGTGCCATGCTGTAAGGCACCCCCTCAGTATACAGGCGCCGAGAACCACACAACTTCCGTATAAGGCACCTACTTTTGTTGAATATATACACCCTCTTCTTAGACTCCTGGCTGCAATGAAAGGCGTCCCCTTTAGCTCAAAATCCTAGTCTAAAAATGAGGGTACCCTAATTCCTTCTAAGAAATCTCTTGGTTTCATTTTCTCTTTTCCTAAAAGTATATGATAAAAAAATTAAATATCAATGTGACACTCGCATTTTTAAAGCGTATACAATTGTGTTGCAAATGTTTTGCCCCAGAATCAGTGGCGGCTTGTGACCTAGTAAAGTGGTGTATGTAAAATGATTTATCATACTTTGCTATAAGAGCTATACTATGAATGACTTATGATAAAATATTCTCAGTTATAGAGATTATGTTTGGATCATAATGATGAGGAGAAGTTAAGTATTTGAAAATAAAAATGCATTTTTGCAGTTCAGGAAATACAATCAATAAGAAGAATTAATGTTCAAAAAAGATTGACAAAAACAATTAATCCTCTCCATACAAGCAAGTCTTTCAAAAGATAGGCTACTCACTAACACATGCAGGCGCACATTCCAAAGGATAAACTCAAACACAAATGAAGTGACAAGAAAACATAATATTATGAAGTGAACAAACATCCTTAACGAGAATTAGCAATGAGAAAACGTGTTTGAAGCTATAAACAGATTTCACAAAGTCATATAACAAACGAATATTTTAACATTCGGTATGGAACTCCCTCTTTGGCCTGAGTTCGTCCTTTAAACCATAACCAGGCATTAGAGTCCCCCAATCCCCATAACAATCGCCTTTAAAATGTTATCACCAAACACTCCTCAATGATTGCAGCTCTTCGTCGAGACACATAAGCCATTTACGTCTTCAGTTACGATCCATTTTATATTACACATTAATATGCGCGGTCCCCAGTGGACGTACAGCACCTCCATGACGTCACTGCTTAATCAATTACCAGCCTAAAAACGCTGTTTAGGACTTTTTTACGACTCCTTAGCCTTTATAAATCAATATGGAGTGGGGAGGGGAGAATTAAAATATCCCCAACAATTAGGAATATCCTTCCATTGATTGGCATTGTTGCGAGGAGCTACTATGATTAGTAGTACCTCACTGTGAATATAAATTTTGCGGTTGCCGAATAAATGTATCCAACACTACTCTTCAGCATCTGTTCGTTTGCTACTTTCGTCAGTTTTTAATTTAGTCGACTGTATTTTGTTCTAACTGTATTTCACCAATGTATATTTGAATCACTCATTAATTTGACCAACTTTTGACTGTCTGCAGGTAATGGTCTGTAGACCAGCTAACGAATACATCCATACAGAGAGTTGAACGGAAGCATGCCGCTGTCTAAGAGCAAAATAAATACAGTATGTTAACTAACTTCAAATAACCATTTAATATTTTAAAACATGATATATCAAATAGTAAAATAGTTGGCTGATTGAACACAAAGTTCGAGGACAATTTTGAAATATTGAGAGGAAGAGAACAGATGTATGGGGCCTTTGGTAATAAGATTTCCAAAGACTCTTGAACTGGTACTAAGATTTGGTACTAAAACTGACTTTTTTCGACCCAGGCAAACTTTAATTAACCTGTTGCTGAGGGTGGAATTCAGACATCATCTTAGGACATGACATTAAGTTGTACGATTTACATAACAGGCCCTTTCACCAAACTATGTCATAGGCTGCTGTATGCTGTATGATATTTCAAATGCTGCTGATGTTTTTTTTTTTCAAACCCACAATCAATGAAAGATATTAAAGAAAGTACCTGTTGCAACAATTTTTACCAGGTCTAAAACCAGCATGTCCAACAGGGATGCTGTCTTTGACAGAAGGTGATATTCTGTCGTAAAATCAGCCTCAACATTCGCCAGAAACGTACAGCAGATACTTAAAAGAACTATAGAGCAGTAACTTTCGGACTCGTTCTGGTTGTTAACCTAGCTATTACTTTAGATCATTTAGAAGCTTTGGGCATATTACCGCTTGCCAATATAGTATTTAACTGTTTTTTAGAGGCCAATTTTTCACCGTTGTACCGATTTTATACCTTTGTACCAATGTTTTAGAAGTTCTAGGAAGATATCATGTATTCCAACTGTCTTCCCAACTGGCAGAGCCATGACCACGTTATTTATCTCTTGGCCAGTGAAAAACCTTGAAATTTCTAACGGTGCCTGTGGGTTTCTCTTGATCTTATTCACTTTGTAGCAAATTTTACAAATTATTTTGTACACTTGATAATTCTGAGAGAATTAAACATATACAGAGAATATATGTAACGATTTACCATACTATTTTTAACTCTTGATTAATATAAAAAAATCCAGCAAATCTAAACCATTTTGCAAAGCTCATTCCACAAAGACTATTTCTATAAGCATTCTCTAAGGCCTAGGATAATTACAGGTTATTCTGTTCTTTACTACCTTCTGATCCACAGAATGCCAAACTTGTTATGGTTTGGAAGCTATGGACACAACTCGACAATGGCTTGCAGTAATATTTATGATCTGGAATAACTTAGGTCGTTATTGCCGTGGTGTTGAGCCGTACAGTGGGGTGGAAGTTGTGGGGAGAGCGTAGACAGTAAACAGGGATGAAAATGCCAATTATTTTAAAAACACATTAAAATAGGGATTGTTGTTAGTCAACGTTTTCTTGTGACAACTCGAAAGGCAATTTGTAATTCATTATTTATCAATTCTGGGCTACTTTTAAGGTTTTAAATATTAAATGTAATTATAATTCTAGTTAATTTAATTTACAGTTATTGTTGAAAATTATTAACGTTTTAAAACAGTTCACAAATGATGAATAAAGCATTTTTAAAACTAAATTCCTAAGAATGTTTGATTAATTTATGCTTTTAATATACATTTACTTTTAGTATAGATGTTTTTAATTGTATTAACTCACCCTTTTTAAGACATATATATATATAATAATAAGTATGGTCCCTTTAATATATTATACATCTGGTTGAGACTGGTTATTTCCGTTCTTAATACGCAATAATTTTGTACTCCAATGCCTTATAATTCTCCTTCACTCATTATTTATAACTTTCCTCAGTTTGAAATTTACCAACTCCTTTTTGTCATCCTTCTTCATCGTAAATGTTATCAAAATTACAAAGGATATAAATTGGAAAGAAAGGATATATTTGAAAGAAAGTATAAACTATATATTGTAACAATTAATAGATAGGGAACTATTGAGGTTCTATTATGGTTGGGGTGATTGTGCACCATGAATTTATCTCATTATCATAAAGTTCACGCCACAGTCATGGTCAAAGTTCACGTCCTTCCATACTTTTGTAAGGAATTGTTTACGTCGCATAAGCTCTCAAAATTTCCATCTATATACATTTTAAACGGTGTCCTTTTTGATAAGAACTTATAAATATATTTGAGGACAATATATCCTAAATCTCAAGCTTTGCAATACAATCTGAGATAAAGGAACACTGTCTTTTGATTAAACCACTTATCATACAATGCTCCCAGACTTTACAACTCGCTGCCTGTTCCAATTAGGTGTAAGAGTGGCTTAAAAACATTCAAGCATTAAGTCAAAGAGTTTTTAACATTCCGCTGTTTTTTAGCGTTAGGTATTAAGAACAAGGGTAGGCCTAACTAAATGGTGTAGCTTAGTCACTTATAGAAGAAATTGTGTTTCGTATTTAGTATATTGAACATATTGTTTTTTTGTTGTTGTATTTATTCTTGTAATATAGATTGTTTAGATGACGTTATAGATTTGGTAACTTATGTCAAAAATAAATACGTTTTAATTAGATTTGCTTAAGATAACGATTTGGAAATTCACCATTTTCCTTATATATCTGCTGGATTTTATACTAGAGTGATTTAGATGGCATGCCTACGAGTAGCTTTCCCTTGTGGAATTAGCAGAGTGGTGTAATCAAACTAGACTATTTGCAAGTTTTGCATTGACTCATTGCCAGAAATTTATGCGGTATTAAAAGTCGCAAAACCAAGAGCCAAGAATATTTGTCGAGCTATAACCGAATGGCAATAAAATTAACATGTCTGCTTGATCAAATCACATCCTTGAGATTGCAGACTCTGACATCCACGTAACGATACGCCCACCGTGGTAAACGACCTCCTCTCTTAAAACAAGACACAATGTATATCTTTAACTGCAAGGTCGATGGAATAGTTAAGAACTAGTTAACTTCAGATATGGTAAATTTATAACTCTCTATAAATTTATAACTCTCTATAAGATCAATTCTAGACATCATCATTCTCTATCTATACGTTTATGGTGTTAATTTAATATTTAAACGTATTACAAGAAAAAATGAAAAAATAAAAAATTACTGGAAATTATAGATGTTTATTTTCACTTATCAATAAAAAATATGGTAATACTACACAAACCAGTTACTTAGTAATAACGATAACGTGTCAAAGTCAAAATTATTTTAGTGAATAAAATACACAATGGTATATTTCAATCGTCAATAACAATTAAAGATTTAAAATATGACACTTACATTAACAACACATAAATAATATAAATGGTATAAATAGACAATATGTACAAAACTACAAAATCAAGTTTCAAGCAACCCACGATTACTTCTCAGCCAGACAGGAATTCATCCAAAGCATAAAACTCTCTCTTAACAAGAAACTTCTTAAGGCGAATGAGAAACCCCATTGTCTCACAATACTTGAGTTCTGATTGCAGCCTATTAAAAAAAATCACTTCAGCGCATATCGGGATCTGAAATAGGGCCAAGCGATGTCTGGGGATACGGAGTTTGGCACTATGACGAGTCTTGAACCTATGGCCAGAATCAACTGTTTGTACATCAAACAGTGTACCAGAAATTCCTATTATAGTTTTGTATACGTAGAGGGAAGGTAGAGTTAAAAAGTTTAACTCCTTGAAAACTCCTCTGCACAAACTTAATGTTTGAAATCCCTTAATATATGGACAGCCCTCTTTTGTTCAATAAACCCCCTGTATGAAAATGCGGATTCGCCCCATACCTCAACACCTTAGGAATCCAAAGATGAAAAGCACCCATGGTAAACTAATAGGAGGCTTTTGACATATAATATATTATGTAAAGTCCCCTAAGTGCATAGCTGATTCTGCTAGGCTTATTAAAAAGGTTCAGAAATACCACGTGAGACCACTTTACTAAGAAAGACAAAACTCACCACGTGAGACAAAACCCTAAGAACTTTACTGATGGTACCTCTTTAATTCCCAAATGATCAACATTGCATTGCAGCGGACATTTGTTTTTTGTCAAAAGAATTATGAAAACAGTTTTCTCTGAATTTAAAACTAAGTTATTATTTGATAGGTAATCTTAGAAAGATTTTAGTGACTCTGAAACTCTCTCTTTTAGGTCACTTCTAGAGCCTCGAAAGAACAAGGTAGTGTAGTTTTGCTAAAGGGAGACTACTACCTGAATCATTTATATATACTAAAAAGAGCAGAGGCCCAAGAATACTGCTATGAGGAATACCACAACTGGACTCCCCACAGTCAGATCGAATGCCTGCCACTTCGACAAACTGTTTCCTATTGGATAAGTATGATTTGAATTACTGCAAGGGAACACCTCTCATACCAAGACCTTCTAATTTGTTGCAAAGAATATTGTAATGGACTCGATCAAATGCCTTTGAGAGGTCACAGAAAACACCAAAGGCCACTTCTAGGTCAAGGCTACAGATAGAAGTGGCTACACTTGTAGGTGTAGAAGTGGCTAAGGTAACCTATAGCTTGGGTTGTAGATTTACCAACTCTAAATCCGTACTGGTATGGTATAAGGATATCAAACCTTTCAAGATGGTCTAATAATCTTACATAGACGATTTTCTCGATCTTCGATAAAGAGCAAAGAAGAGATACTGGGCGAGGATATATCCGCGTGAAACGGTCATCTGTTGTATTACCATATTAAGTTTACATAAATTAGTCATAGAAAAGGTACAAAGCACCGTTCTATTTGATAAAAACAGATCAGAATAATCAGAATGGTAACTCGGTATTGATGTGCAAATGTTTATACCTGAGTCACGACCGTCGGTAACGATCGATGTGTAGTATAATTCAGGTCTACGTGAATCTTCTGACGATGTGTCTGATAACGTACCGAGGATGCCCTTTTAGAAGGGTAAACATTATAACTTTGTATTTCTCAAAACCACTCACTGTAAGCCATTAGATAAAAACTTAAATACTCCTGAAGATTAAAATGTAAGGTGTACAGATGTGGTTTCCTTCTTCCTAAGGAAATAATGTATATTAGAAAATTGTGTCCCTTCTTCCTAGAGCAATAATGATGTAAATTAGGGAGGTGCTCAGTTGTAGTTAGTTACCTTCTTACTAGAGTAATAATGCTGTAAATTAGGGAGGTGTTCAGTTGTAGTTAGTTACCTTCTTACTAGGGCAATAATGCTGTAAATTAGGGAGGTGTTCAGTTGTAGTTAGTTACCTTCTTACTAGGGCAATAATGCTGTAAATTAGGGAGGTGTTCAGTTGTAGTTAGTTACCTTCTTACTAGGGCAATAATGCTGTAAATTAGGGAGGTGTTCAGTTGTAGTTAGTTACCTTCTTTCTAGGCCAATAATGCTGTAAATTAGGGAGGTGTTCAGTTGTAGTTAGTTACCTTCTTTCTAGGGTAATAATGCTGTAAATTAGGGAGGTGTTCAGTTGTAGTTAGTTACCTTCTTACTAGGGTAATAATGCTGTAAATTAGGGAGGTGTTCAGTTGTAGTTAGTTACCTTCTTACTAGGGTAATAATGCTGTAAATTAGGGAGGTGTTCAGTTGTAGTTAGTTACCTTCTTACTAGGCCAATAATGCTGTAAATTAGGGAGGTGTTCAGTTGTAGTTAGTTACCTTCTTACTAGGGTAATAATGCTGTAAATTAGGGAGGTGTTCAGTTGTAGTTAGTTACCTTCTTACTAGGCCAATAATGCTGTAAATTAGGGAGGTGTTCAGTTGTAGTTAGTTACCTTCTTACTAGGGTAATAATGCTGTAAATTAGGGAGGTGTTCAGTTGTAGTTAGTTACCTTCTTACTAGGGTAATAATGCTGTAAATTAGGGAGGTGTTCAGTTGTAGTTAGTTACCTTCTTACTAGGGTAATAATGCTGTAAATTAGGGAGGTGTTCAGTTGTAGTTAGTTACCTTCTTACTAGGCCAATAATGCTGTAAATTAGGGAGGTGTTCAGTTGTAGTTAGTTACCTTCTTACTAGGCCAATAATGCTGTAAATTAGGGAGGTGTTCAGTTGTAGTTAGTTACCTTCTTACTAGGGTAATAATGCTGTAAATTAGGGAGGTGTTCAGTTGTAGTTAGTTACCTTCTTACTAGGCCAATAATGCTGTAAATTAGGGAGGTGTTCAGTTGTAGTTAGTTACCTTCTTACTAGAGTAATAATGCTGTAAATTAGGGAGGTGTTCAGTTGTAGTTAGTTACCTTCTTACTAGGGTAATAATGCTGTAAATTAGGGAGGTGTTCAGTTGTAGTTAGTTACCTTCTTACTAGGGTAATAATGCTGTAAATTAGGGAGGTGTTCAGTTGTAGTTAGTTACCTTCTTACTAGAGTAATAATGCTGTAAATTAGGGAGGTGTTCAGTTGTAGTTAGTTACCTTCTTTCTAGGCCAATAATGCTGTAAATTAGGGAGGTGTTCAGTTGTAGTTAGTTACCTTCTTACTAGGGTAATAATGCTGTAAATTAGGGAGGTGTTCAGTTGTAGTTAGTTACCTTCTTACTAGGGCAATAATGCTGTAAATTAGGGAGGTGCTCAGTTGTAGTTAGTTACCTTCTTACTAGAGTAATAATGCTGTAAATTAGGGAGGTGTTCAGTTGTAGTTAGTTACCTTCTTACTAGGGTAATAATGCTGTAAATTAGGGAGGTGTTCAGTTGTAGTTAGTTACCTTCTTACTAGGGCAATAATGCTGTAAATTAGGGAGGTGCTCAGTTGTAGTTAGTTAATTTCTTACTAGGCCAATAATGCTGTAAATTAGGGAGGTGTTCAGTTGTAGTTCTTACTAGGGCAATAATGCTGTAAATTAAGGAGGTGTTCAGTTGTAGTTAGTTACCTTCTTACTAGGGTAATAATGCTGTAAATTAGGGAGGTGCTCAGTTGTAGTTAGTTACCTTCTTACTAGGCCAATAATGCTGTAAATTAGGGAGGTGTTCAGTTGTAGTTAGTTACCTTCTTACTAGGGCAATAATGCTATAAATTAGGGAGGTGCTCAGTTGTAGTTAGTTACCTTCTTACTAGGGCAATAATGCTGTAAATTAGGGAGGTGTTCAGTTGTAGTTAGTTACCTTCTTACTAGGGCAATAATGCTGTAAATTAAGGAGGTGTTCAGTTGTAGTTAGTTACCTTCTTACTAGGGTAATAATGCTGTAAATTAGGGAGGTGCTCAGTTGTAGTTAGTTACCTTCTTACTAGGGCAATAATGCTATAAATTAGGGAGGTGTTCAGTTGTAGTTAGTTACCTTCTTACTAGGGCAATAATGCTGTAAATTAAGGAGGTGTTCAGTTGTAGTTAGTTACCTTCTTACTAGGGTAATAATACTGTAAATTAGGGAGGTGCTCAGTTGTAGTTAGTTACCTTCTTACTAGGGCAATAATGCTGTAAATTAGGGAGGTGCTCAGTTGTAGTTAGTTACCTTCTTACTAGGCCAATAATGCTGTAAATTAGGGAGGTGCTCAGTTGTAGTTAGTTACCTTCTTACTAGGCCAATAATGCTGTAAATTAGGGAGGTGTTCAGTTGTAGTTAGTTACCTTCTTACTAGGGCAATAATGCTATAAATTAGGGAGGTGCTCAGTTGTAGTTAGTTACCTTCTTACTAGGGCAATAATGCTGTAAATTAGGGAGCTGCTCAGTTGTAGTTAGTTACCTTCTTACTAGGCCAATAATGCTGTAAATTAGGGAGGTGTTCAGTTGTAGTTAGTTACCTTCTATCTAGGGCAATAATGCTGTAAATTAGGTAGGTGTTCAGTTGTAGTTAGTTACCTTCTTTCTAGGCCAATAATGCTGTAAATTAGGGAGGTGTTCAGTTGTAGTTAGTTACCTTCTTACTAGGGTAATAATGCTGTAAATTAAGGAGGTGTTCAGTTGTAGTTAGTTACCTTCTTACTAGGGCAATAATGCTGTAAATTAGGGAGGTGTTCAGTTGTAGTTAGTTACCTTCTTTCTAGGGCAATAATGCTGTAAATTAGGGAGGTGTTCAGTTGTAGTTAGTTACCTTCTTACTAGGGCAATAATGCTGTAAATTAGGGAGGTGTTCAGTTGTAGTTAGTTACCTTCTTACTAGGGTAATAATGCTGTAAATTAGGGAGGTGTTCAGTTGTAGTTAGTTACCTTCTTACTAGGGTAATAATGCTATAAATTAAGGAGGTGTTCAGTTGTAGTTAGTTACCTTCTTACTAGGGCAATAATGCTGTAAATTAGGGAGGTGTTCAGTTGTAGTTAGTTACCTTCTTACTAGGGTAATAATGCTGTAAATTAGGGAGGTGTTCAGTTGTAGTTAGTTACCTTCTTACTAGAGTAATAATGCTGTAAATTAGGGAGGTGTTCAGTTGTAGTTAGTTACCTTCTTTCTAGGGCAATAATGCTGTAAATTAGGGAGGTGTTCAGTTGTAGTTAGTTACCTTCTTACTAGGGCAATAATGCTGTAAATTAGGGAGGTGTTCAGTTGTAGTTAGTTACCTTCTTACTAGGGTAATAATGCTGTAAATTAGGGAGGTGTTCAGTTGTAGTTAGTTACCTTCTTACTAGGGTAATAATGCTGTAAATTAGGGAGGTGTTCAGTTGTAGTTAGTTACCTTCTTACTAGGGTAATAATGCTGTAAATTAGGGAGGTGTTCAGTTGTAGTTAGTTACCTTCTTACTAGGGCAATAATGCTGTAAATTAGGGAGGTGTTCAGTTGTAGTTAGTTACCTTCTTACTAGAGTAATAATGCTGTAAATTAGGGAGGTGTTCAGTTGTAGTTAGTTACCTTCTTACTAGGGTAATAATGCTGTAAATTAGGGAGGTGTTCAGTTGTAGTTAGTTACCTTCTTACTAGGGCAATAATGCTGTAAATTAGGGAGGTGTTCAGTTGTAGTTAGTTACCTTCTTACTAGGGCAATAATGCTGTAAATTAGGGAGGTGTTCAGTTGTAGTTAGTTACCTTCTTACTAGAGTAATAATGCTGTAAATTAGGGAGGTGTTCAGTTGTAGTTAGTTACCTTCTTACTAGGGCAATAATGCTGTAAATTAGGGAGGTGTTCAGTTGTAGTTAGTTACCTTCTTACTAGAGTAATAATGCTGTAAATTAGGGAGGTGTTCAGTTGTAGTTAGTTACCTTCTTTCTAGGGCAATAATGCTGTAAATTAGGGAGGTGTTCAGTTGTAGTTAGTTACCTTCTTTCTAGGGCAATAATATTGTAGCTTTCAAGAGCCCAACAAAATTTTCGCTAATGCAGTTGGTTCCAGCTCTATATTCTAGACCCCAAACCGACTTCAATAAAATGTCCAGTAGTGCAGTTAGTTCAAAATTTGTGTTCTAAATCCTAACTGAGCCTAAAATATTTGTCATTAACGCAGTTTGTTCAATATTTACATTTTAGATACTTATCAGAGCCCAACAAAGTTTCCGGTAGTGCAGTTGGTTCAAGCTTTAAGTTTTGGATCCCTATCAGATCCGAACAAATTTTCCGGTAGTGCAGTTGGTTTAAGCTTTGTGTTCTAGATCCCTATCAGAGTTCAATACACATGCCGGGAGTGCAGTTGGTTCAAGATATAAGTTCTATATCCATATCAGAGTTCAATAAATTTGGCAGTAGCGCAGTTTGTTCAATTTTTATGTTCTAGATCCTATCTGACCCAACAATATTTGAAAGTATCACAGTTTGTTCAAGCTTTACGTACAATATCCCTGTCAGTGCCCAACAAAAATGCCGGTAGTGCAGTTCTTTCAAGCTTTATGTTCTAGATTCGTATAAGAGTGCAAGGAATTTGCTGGTAGTGCACTTGTTTCAAGCTTTATGTTCTAGATTCGTATAATAGTGCAATAAATTTGCTGGTAGTGCACTTGTTTCAAGCTTTATGTTCTAGATTCGTATAAGAGTGCACGAAATTTCCTGGTAGTGCACTTGTTTCAAGCTTTATGTTCTAGATTCGTATAAGAGTGCAAGAAATTTGCTGGTAGTGCACTTGTTTCAAGCTTTATTTTCTAGATTCGTATAAGAGTGCAAGAAATTTCCTGGTAGTGTCAAGCTTTATGTTCTAGATTCGTATAAGAGTGCAAGGAATTTGCTGGTAGTGCACTTGTTTCAAGCTTTTATGTTCTAGATTCGTATAATAGTGCAAGAAATTTGCTGGTAGTGCACTTGTTTCAAGCTTTATGTTCTAGATTCGTATAAGAGTGCACGAAATTTCCTGGTAGTGCACTTGTTTCAAGCTTTATGTTCTAGATTCGTATAATAGTGCATGAAATTTGCTGTTAGTGCACTTGTTTCAAGCTTTATGTTCTAGATTCGTATAAGAGTGCAAGAAATTTGCTGGTAGTGCACTTGTTTCAAGCTTTATGTTCTAGATTCGTATAAGAGTCCATGAAATTTGCTGGTAGTGCACTTGTTTCAAGCTTTATGTACTAGATTCAAAAAATTCAAATTCAAAATCATTTATTATTTCTTAAATTTATTTTTACATTGCAGTGTCTTTTTTAATCTCTCTAGCATATAGCTATTTGAGAGATCAACTAATTTTATCATAATAAAATATCTTTAATATATAGGTAATCTTAAAATAAATAACAAACGAAATAAAAATAAATAAACAAATCAATAAGCACCAAGGAAACATAGTTAAAGGAAATCGAATAACATTTGTTATTTACTATAAATACAATTTTTTTCAAAATGTAATTTTTTAATATCAGTAGTCCTAATGTTCATTTTATTTTGGAATTCATATCGATTGATTGTTTGATTGTTTAAAACTTCCTCCTGGATCACGACTGGCTGTTCGTACAAGAGTGCATGAAATTTGCTGGTAGTGCACTTGTTTCAAGCTTCATGTTCTAGATTCGTATAAGAGTGCAAGACATTTGCTGGTAGTGCACTTGTTTCAATCTTTATGGTCTAGATTCGTATAATAATGCAACAAATTTGCTGGTAGCTCACTTGTTTCAAGCTTTATGTTTTTAGTTTCATATCAGAGCCCAAGAATGTTCATAGAATCAGCTGTATACGGCTTTTTACATTAACTGGCAATAACTATGAACATCATTGAAAACAGTATTGCTTTCTAGTGTTATTTAGTTCATAAACCTTAACTTGCACTTCAATATGAGGCAACGAAAATGTTTAGAAATAAAATGAATATTAAGGTCGAGTTTTTTTTATCATTGTGATTAGTTAATTATTATTGTGCTCATTCATTATAAATGACACAGTTTTGAAGATAACAGATTTTCAAAAATTGAATTAAATTACAAGTAAGGAATGCAATATTACATAGTCTACTATCTAATATGTACTGGCATTAACTCAGTTGTTCAGATATAAACGTTCCATGCACAATGTTAGCTAGCAATATGAATGTTGAGATTAGATACGAGTTCCGACAGTTCCGACTTATCATCTCTTGCAAAATAATAATGCGCTCGAGTAATTGCATTGGAACCGATAACATTGTATCTGAAGTGGCGGTCATAAGCCTGGATTACACTATGTAGCAAGTTTATAAAACATGTGTTTTAAAACATTTTACCATGTTTAAAAAAAATGTTCTTGCATTGATTTGGTAAAGAATAGAAGAAACCTTCAACTTGTTGCATGTAAACGAAGTTACAACAGAATCTACACGATCTAACTTAACAAACACCATCTGTTAGTTTTAGAATAAACACCCACCGTTTTTGACGCAAGAATAGTATATTTCACTAGCTGTACCCGCCCGCTTCGCCGGTCATAATATTGAGTTTGATTTAGAACCTAATAGGTGAAAGAATTTGAGCATTTTTGCTTCTTCTACCAATATTAGATTTTTAGGAGGCATGTCATAAAAATTAAACTGCAAAACAAATAATTATTTATTTTTTATTTTCACGTTTCACCACATGTTTTAATTACCGAGGAAAAAAGGTTAACACCAAATACAAATCACCCGATCAAGTAAAAGTAGTGTGTGCTACACTCTCAAGGTGAAATGTAGAACTACAATAAATCAAAACATATACAGTACTGTTGTTGTGAGAACTTCAATCAGCTTATGGCATGTGAAACTACATTAAACCACACAGTCATATGTTTTTTGTAAACAATTCATATTCTCCATTTGAATAACATGGGATCTTTAGGAGCCTGTGGGGCGGGACCCTGTGGACGGATCTGCATCAAACTTTACAGAAACCATCTCGGGAGTATACAGGACAACATCCTAAAGTTTCATGGCGATCGGTTGGATGGTTTGGCAGCGCATAAACTTCAAATATACAAACATCCTCTTTTATAAATATAGATAACAAGAGTGGAAAGTGGGGTTTTGCATGTTCGAGACCATATGTTTGAAGTGCGAGACTTGTCGAGCACTTCGAATGGTCGAGAACATACTAAACACTTTTACTCGAGTTTTGAACGATACTTTTCACTACACTACGGAATAAAAACAGGTGTTGTTGACTGTGGAAAATTTTCGGTTGTAAACAATGTTACTTTCGGTAGTAAACAATAGACAGCTGTTGAAAATATGATGTTTCGCAGGTTGTAAACACATAACGAAAACAGCTAAACTCATAGTAGTGTAGTGAAAAATAAAAAACGTAGAGCTATAGGTAGATTAAATTCTAATTTATCCGATGTGTTTTTTTATAATAAGAATGACCGAATACAGTTCCATAAAGAAACCGCCCTTGACAACCTACAATTACAGATATAAACCAGTAGTTTAATGTTTCCTATTTACTGTTTCAACATTTAATTTATGATTTTTATTTTTTTTTTTTTAAACATGTTTCTCTGAATTGTTAAATGTAAACAAACCAAATGTTATATTGTATGTTTCTTACCTATGTACTTACAATTCAGCTCTTCTCAAACTTTATTTCATATTTTAGTATAATTTCAACGCACCGCAACTTTTACACAACACTTAATTATGGTCCTTCGATATTTGTGGATTACAGCAAGTAAGATAATTTTACAGTTCATTGATAAAATAACAAGAAAAATGTCTAAAAAATTGAAGAAAAAACTTACTGCATTAGAGTACAAACAGAAGTCATTAATTGAAAATATAGAATGTTTACTCAAACTACAGTAAGTGAAAGAATAATTCTCAGGAATACTTTCAATTTAAAGTTAGATTTGTTATTTTAGAAAAGGATTTTGATGAATTCGGATGTGTACATGAAGTAGTCATCAAAGTATTAATCAGTATGGGACAAACATCAGATTTAGAAGAAAGAAAAAAATGAAACACATTAAAGAAATTTACTTTCAAATCCTAGCTACCAACCTTAAAAAGCAAACATTGACGCCCCTGAGATATGATAATCAATCTATGGGACAAAAACAGCCTCAGATAAAACTTCCCAACATTGAATTACCTAGCTTTGATGGTAACTTAAAAAATTGCCCTCATTTCAGGGATTTATTTTTGTCTTTAGTACATGACAACAAATATCTGTCTGAGATAGAAAAATTTCATTACTTGACCTCATGTTTGAAGTCAGAGCCTCAAACTTTAGCTAAAACTCTCCCCTTAGTAGGAAAAAACTACAAAATTGTATGAGATTTGTTAACTGAACGGTATGACAAGAAAAGTCTTCTAGCTAGTCATTACTTACTTGAAAATTTTAATATTTAATTTTTAAAGGAAGAGTCATTTAAAGTCCTTTAGACACTTAGTCGATGTATGCAAAGAAAACTGTCTTGTGTTGAGAGCAATGCAGTTCCCAGTGGACTGCGGTAATTTTATGCTTTGTCATATTGTTATACAACACCTTGATATACATACTAGACAACTGTTTGAAAGAAAGTATTCTAACGAAGAGTTCCCCTTTTTGACCAACTGTATGTTTTTTTAAAAGACCATTGGAAGTCTTTGGAGGCTTGTCAACCTCCGCTTAAAACCGACACTTCAAAAGGGTTATATGCTTCTGTTAAATTTCAAGACATTTGAGAAAGCTTCTAACCAACCTACTTGTTTTAAAAGTACCTTTATTAGCTATTTGATCTCTCATAACTGTATGTACTGTAATGAAAGTCATTTCATTTACAAATGTTAGAAATTTAATGAATTTTCAGTTTGCAACTCACCCTCGTACTATCAAAACATTGCTGGGCCCATCGAGGCTGGGTGCGAAGGCACCGGATTCAGGAGGACGGCACAGAACAAAAAACACAAGTTGAATGGCAAAAATATTGTTTGTTACATGAGTATTAAAAAAACCTTATATTTAAAAGTATTAAAAAAAATTAAGTGACAGAAAAAATAAACATTTACGAATAAAACAGGCTGTTGACAGTTTGTGAAAAGTTACGATATTTATCAAAAGTTGCAGAAAAATTTATAAATTATTTTACGGCCTCAAGGCAATAGAAATAAATAAAGAAAGGAAACAATATAGATAAACATCAACAGTACAAAGTATCAAAAGACACCAAAACTAAATAGAACACAAAGAGGAAGACTGAGCTAACCGAGGAAAACGATCGTAATGTGCAAACGGCACAACCTCCCCCTCCAAAAAGGGGCAAAGCTTTGTGGCTGAAGACTACAGGCAACTCTGTCTTTGGTCTTCAGCAGCACAGAAGACCAAAACCTTGCTTGGAATTGAACACAGGGACGACAAGACAATCCCCAAATAAGGGGACTCAGAGAGAACCCTATGGAGAGTTGCTTGGCTTGGCAAAGCTAAGAAAAGAGATAAAGGTGGGAACTAGGTACAGTTAGGGGAAACAAAGAGGTGACCAGTCTCTCTGCTCCCCGACACCACCTGTGTTAACATTCCAAGCAGCTGGAACCAAACTCTGTTAATGCTTCAAGCGAGAAACATGATCCTTCCGGAAAACCTGCCAGACTGGGGATCTACCAATAAGGCTACCAATATTTCTACATCCAGGAGAAATAAACCTCTGGATGCGGTGGGTACCAGACCACTTGAAACACAACTTAGCAGCCCTCTTTTCCACGGCCGAACTGACCGGATGGGCTTGACAATAGACCAAATCCCCCACCTGGAAAGGATTGGGCCTACGACCTCGATTTTACCTCCTCCTCAAACGGTCCCTAGACCTGAACAAGGTTGCGTCTGGCAGCCTCCCATGTCGCCAGGACATCAGAGGTACCAAGCGCTGGCAGAAGATCATTAAGACCCACAAGTTGGACAAAGGGTTGTTCGGAGCGAACCCACGGAGAAGCTCGAAGGACACAGCACTGTGACTCTCATGTTTAGCCGAGTTGAAAGCCAGCTAGAGCCAAGAAAAGCTTTCATCCCAGGTGTTCTGCTTGGTGGAATGGAAAGCAATGAAAGCGGATCTGAGATTGCGGTTGAACCACTCTGCATGAGAAGGGTGTGGATAGTTAGGAGAAGTAGTCACATGCTGGTAGCCGCGCCCCAAACGGAACCGTCGGAACTCCTTGGAGATGAACTGAGACCCATTGTCAGAGATGATAGTGACGAGTATACCAAAGTGCTGAAAAAGCTCAAACTTGAGTGCACGGATGGTGAGCTGAGCTGTATCCCTACGAAGAGGGAAAAGCCAACAGAGCTTTGAGAAGGCATCAACACAAACAAGTAGGTGAGTGTTACCTGACTTACTACGTGGGAAAGGGCCCACGTAGTCGATGAAGACCTTCTCAAAGGGACGTTCCGCCACTTCCGATGACAACAACCCCAACTTTGCATTCTGACTGGGCTTTCTAAGGGAGCAAAGGTGGCAAGCTCGTACCCTCTCAGCAATGTTCCGGTCCATGCCTTCCAGATGAACTCCTGACGAATCTTAGCGATGGTCTTATGAATCCCTAAATGGCCACCCATGGGAGAGTTGTGAAAATAGTTAAAGACTATCGGGGCCAGGACGTTCAGCAGCACAACCTTTGGTCCTCCACCACGGCGAGGTCGACAGCAGAGAACCCCTTTCGACCAAAAGTAGGGAGGATGGGCTCTTCCCTCTTGAAGCTCACACAAGAAAACAGACAGCTCAGGATCTTGCTGTTAATGGTGCAGGAAACTGTCAAAAGCCAAAGGAAAATCAAACAGCACAGCCCCACAGCAGCTGGCTACTTCAGGAGAAGGGTCGCTGAGTTCATGGTACATGCGGGACAGAGCATCCGCTATAAGAGTCTGTGTGCCACGCACGTGTTGGACTTGGAGCTTAAAGGCAGAGATTTTAACTACCCAGCGACAAATTTTCCTGAACTGTCGGGGATAAGCAAGTAGCCGAGAGAGAGCTTGGTTGTCTGTCTATAACTGAAACTCCACATGTTCTACGAACCTGCGGAACTTGTCAATGCCAAAGACAAAAGCCAAATACCCAAGCTCATAGATGGAAGAGGCTTTCTTTTCTTGGGGAGTCAAGGTACGAAAGGCAAAAGCAATAGGCTGCCGAACACCATCAAACTCCTGAGACAAAACAGCATCAATAGCAGAGGAGGAGGCATCAGTCAGCAAGATGAATTTCACTGAAAAATCCGGCAATCGCAGAACTGGAGGCTGCATAATGGCATCCTTCAAAGTATCAAAAGACGTGTGCTGAGCTTGCCCCCAAACAAACTTCGCACCCTTTTTCCTCAGCTCATTCAAAGGGGCGGCAAGCTCGGCCACATTGGGGATGAAACGACGATAGAAATTCACCATTCCCACAAAACGGGCCACACCTTTGGCATCCCGGGGAGGAGGAAAGTCCCAGATACCCTGATTCCTGGCAGGATCGATGTATACGCCCTGAGAGGAAACCAGATGACCTAAGAAAGAAATTTCAGGCTTAGCAAAAATGACTTGATTAGGGTTCACGGTAAGCCCAGCGCTACGCAGCCACTTTAGAACTTCCTCCAGACTTTCAAGGTGTTTCTGGAACGTCTCACTGCAGACGAGAAGATCGTCAAGATAATTAAAGACATATTTGAACTTCACATCGTGAACGATGGAATCCAAAAGCCTGGTTAAAGTCTGGGCTCCCACAGGTAAGCCCATAGGCACATGAGTAAACTGGTAAAGGTTCCAGGTAACACAGAAGCTGGTGACATGCCTCGATTCCTTAGTAAGAGGAATCTGATGATAGGCCTGGTGAGATAAAAAATGCTGAAGAATTTGGCATTACCGAACCAGTTAAACGCTGAATGCAAGTCTGGAAGGGGTACTGAGTCGTCGGACACCTTGGCGTTCAGACGCCGATAGTCAATGACAAGTCTAGACTTGCCATTAAGCTTGGGGACCAGGAATGCTAGACTGGCATATGTTGAGCCGGAGGGTTCGACGACTCCCTGCTCAAGCAGATCATTTATCATGCCCCGAAGAACTTCCATCTTCGGCGGAGTAAGTTTGTATGGGTGGGAGCATACTGGCAGTGTCGGTCAGATGGATCTCATACTCCAGAAGACGAGTAATCCCCAGTTTGGAAGTCAGCACATCAGGAAAGCGATAACACAACTCCCTGATGGCTTCTCCCTGCTGCGGGGGAAGATGACCAACTGGATCCACCTTAGATTTTTCCACCTCACAATCTACCTCTCGGACTGCAGAATACATAGAAGAGCAGTCACCAAGAGGAACGAAACTTTTAGATTGGTGGGCAGAGGAGAACTAGCCGCAGTTCAGCAAATCAGAGACGATTCCTCAGTGTGTCGGACAAGACCAAGACCAGAAAAGCGTTGATACAAAGTGAAGGAGATGATTGATTGTTTTATGAAAATTGTACCATTCAAAATAATATGATTAAAACATACATATTCCATATTAACATCAAAATATCATATCTCAGAGTATATATAGATTAACCAGAGTGACAGCGGAATAGGCGAAAAGCGCGGGTACGATCGCTTGGTAGAGCTAGTTAAGTTGTGAGGTGTAGATCAAATGCAGTGTTTCTTAACTATACAGATATATTTTGTTGAGTATAAAGTATTATCGTTTGTTTGTATAATTTACATTTAATATTTCGTCTTCTGATGAAGAAGAGGCATTGCTGTTACTTGCTATGAGCGACGACGTGGGTGCACAACATAAATAAAGAAAGGCTTTAATTTGGAGAGTACCACTAGTTCGAGCCTCAGTTGATAAATCAATATGAAATACTGTATGTATATATATATATATATATATATATATATATATATATATAATGTATATATATATATATATATATATATATATATATATATATATATATATATATATTATAATGCATATTGCTGAGGTTATTGAAAAGTAAAATGTCAATTTTCGTGAAGAGATAACTCATGAGGAACAATTGGCAATAAGTTAAAGGCAAGGCGTACGTATGTTATTGTGTAGGCTCTAAATTTATTCCTATTAAAATATTATTAATTAGATTTTCTATGTGATATTGATAATAAATGTCACTTTCAAAGGGGATTTTTGCTATTAATTTTGACATTACAGTCAATTCCACCAGCCGTTGGCAACTGACGGATTAGGAGACCCTTCACTCTGGCACGCGCTCTCACGAGCGTCTGGGTCTGACGACCACGGTCAGGCAAATGACTCAACACTGGGGTGTTCAGTAAGCAATTGCTGATTTGATAAATCACAAATTTTAACAAGTTTAAATTGTCGAATTTAAAAGAAAACGGCACTAAATACGACATGATTATGATTATATGTGCATATACACATAATGATTTGTTGACATTTTAAATGCTACTTTTATTTTATAACCAAACAAGGACTTCGTGATTATAACAAGTTCCACCAGTAAGTAACTAACGTTTCCAAATAAAATGAAATTAGTATAGAGTTTTAATAATAAAATAATAATAACAAAATGTAAGATCCTCATCAATACTGAGACCCATCCCCCACCAAAACGGGAAGTCGTGCCAACTGGGGGATGGCTCAAAACCAGTCGGGCGATAGGATCAAGGGTGGCAGTCGGAGGGTCAAATGACAACTCGGCAGCTGAGCAATAACTAATTTTTATTTTCAAGTTAAACAAATAATTAATTATTCAGAAACCGGCAGAAGGCCACACTATCAAAAATTCACTTAAGAATAACCAGCTACACAAAATTACCAAGAAATTACAAACTAACACGAAAACAACAAACGCTACAAATACCAAAATTAACAATTACAAAGTACATGGGCCTATCTGCAGCAAACTAGAGACACAAAAAGTTGTAAGAAAACCTTAAAAAGAAAAATTTAGAAAACAATTTTGACAACCCCAATTAACCCGGCAATTTAGCCCACATCCCATGATTCCACCGAGGCCAGGGAGTAAGCCGGAATCCCTGGGCAGCTCCGAATAGGAAGTTAAGTAAAAATACTGTACAATAAATAATCCCCTTTTGGTGAAAGTTTACAAATTAAACAATTAAAAAAAATATATAACATGGTACCGTTTCATTACCAACTGACATCAATAATACAATTCACGAAATAAATAAATAAAAACTAAATAAAGATTAACAAAACAATAAAGTTTTAACATCAAAGTGCACCAAAAATAATAGATAAATATATATGTCCCATGGCTGTGTGTGTGTTATACAAGAGTGTTCAAGATCATGGCCAGCTCCTCGGTCTAGGCCCAATTAAATAGGTCTGCACAACATTCCTCTTTTCTTTTTATATATATATTTTCTTTTCCTTGTTTGTTTTTTCCCTTTTTTTTAAATTCACAAAAAACACTACCCCCAGCTCAGCCGCCAGGAACAAAATGGAACGCACTGATCTGAGGACAGAAGACTTCTACCCAAAGAAGTAGGTGGGGCAGCAGGGTCGTAAATGGCCTCTATACATGGTCCTCAGGCCAGGCTAGCAGTGTAGATGGTCGACCTTACCCCAGACGGCAGGCTGAGGGAAAATGTCCCACTCAAGGACACTGGACTGTAAGGCCAAACCACAGCACATTAAAACCAGTACAGCCACAACAACAAAAATAATACATAGAACAAACTAATAAATATAAGTGTGCACGATTTTGCAAAACTAAACATGAAGAGACAAACAAGAACATGAGTGGAGCAAACAAGACAGTAAAAGATTAATTTTAGGCTAAAAAGATTCTGTTGGAAAATTAGATTAAAACCACATTACAATTTAACAAATGATAAAAGAATTACGTATATGGAACTGAAAATGACAAACTGAAAAACTACGCTATGGATACAAAAAGCAAAATGTTACAAATGAAAATCAAACTAAACAGATAGGCTAGGTTATTGTCAATGAACAAAAATATGGTAAATCTGTAACTCCAACTGAAAAAGGCTCAACAAAAATTATACAGAACTAAAATTGAACATAAAACAAGATATAATAAAGAAATTAACGGTAACATTGAGCACATGGCTCGAACCTAGTTTGACAAACATCTAAACAAAGAACATAAATCTAACAATACCCTGAAAACAACATTAAGCCCGATTATTATTATCATTTAAACAAAATATTTTTACCAAAAGGGTGATTAGATATTTGAGATTACAAAAATTTAACACTTACGTTTTTGAGTCTCTAGCCCACAAACATGTCTTGACGAAGGCGGTGAACAAGTCAAAACAACGGCCAACCTGACAGACGAGAGCTGGAACAAGGAACAACAGAGTCGGAGCAACGGCCACCAAAGTAAGCAAAACGCAGGGCACGAGCGGTCTCAGGCAGCTTGGCAAACCACGACGACAATACCAAAAATGTACCGATCAAACGACCCGGTACAATACACAATTAATTACCATTATAATTTATCTTTAAAACATAGCATCATCCAAAAAATTTATCATAACATTATAATTTATCTTTAAAACATAGCATCATCCAAAAAATCGTAAAAAATTTAAAGTTGAAAATTACTTTGCTCACTGGTTACTTAAAGAAATGGATTTAAACACGTATCTGAAAACGCGATTCAACGGTCAAACCGTTTAACATTAAGTTTTATAGAAACATACTCAGATGACCAGCCACTTCAGCCCCCCTCTCCCCATCAAAGTATGACTAAAATTGTCCATGTTAGAGGGAATACAAACAAAATATATTTTTTAAATGGTGCAAAGTTTGTCCAAGACACAAACGAACAGCTTCAGGACATTGAGATGTTCTCTCGGGGGAAGCTCAATCACACAACAAATTGTTGACTCAACGACCCTTAAGGAAAATTGAACCTCCAAATAATATTTGTTATGAAGAATAGGGTTGTTGTATCAACAACTTGTTGTGTAATTGAACTAGACTAGTTTTACACAACCATAAGTGTAAATTAATTACCAATTAATTAATTGGATGTATTGTAAATAAGACATATGTTATACTTACAATGTTACCGCTTTTAGAATTTAGTCTGCATAGTTATAAAGCTACTAATTGTAAATTATTTCTATTGTTCATTATTAAATTGCTCCTTATACATGGTATTGTTAGTTATTACATTGTATTGTATTATATTATTAATCATTAGTAAGCTGTTTGTATTTTTGTATTGTGTCATTCATTATCATATTATATTAGAATCTACTTTTTCCGGTGATAACCGTGTCAAGGTACTATCTACAATATAACCAGGCGTTTCGCCCATACTGTGATATGGTGGCATCCTCAGTGATTTCTCTGAGACTCCAGTGGAAAATGTAGATTCTAGTTATAATACCGACCGCATAAGTTCTAAAATTATTTTATATTATTCATTACATCAGTATGATTATTGTACTTTTGTGGCCTACTGGTTCACTTTTTCTATATTAGTAATTATACAGGGTGCCCCGAAATAAGTGAACAAAACATTACCATGTTATACTATAGACCAAGGCAAAACATTTTCATCATATAATTATAGTCCTATTTTCCTTAGTTTTCGTCTGTCTGTCTGTTGTTTTCAGAAAATATTTTTTATCTCTGTAACGGTTTGAGATATTAAATTCAAAATTTCTAAGTTTGTTGGTCTTATCAGTCTACATGTTAAATAAAAGTTTCAAATTAATTATCATTTACTGGAACCAAATGGCATCCACTTAATAACCACTTAAAGCTTCACCCTTGATAATTTTTAAAGGGGTAGTTATATGGAAAAGTGCTAAGATATATAAAAGATAGCTCTTTTAAATATAAACATTTTGGTATTTTATTTAAAATCGTACAACAAGTGGTTACAGAAAAATTAGCAATTATGTAAACTCATTATTTTGGGAGTATGCTCAATATGTCCTCCCCTGTGCTGGTTGCAAAGTCGAAACCGTTGTAAAGCTGAATGTCGGACATGCTCAACATGTCCTCCCCTGTGCTGGTTGAAAAGTCGAAACCGTTGTAAAGCTGAATGTCGGACATGCAACCCTGTGCTGGTTGCAAAGTCGAAACCGTTGTAATGCTCAACATGTCCTCCCCTGTGCTGGTTGCAAAGTCGAAACCGTTGTAAAGCTGAATGTCGGACATGCTCAACATGTCCTCCCCTGTGCTGGTTGCAAAGTCGAAACCGTTGTAAAGCTGAATGTCGGACATGCAACACTGTGCTGGTTGCAAAGTCGAAACCGTTGTAATGCTCAACATGTCCTCCCCTGTGCTGGTTGCAAAGTCGAAACCGTTGTAAAGCTGAATGTCGGACATGCTCAACATGTCCTCCCCTGTGCTGGTTGCAAAGTCGAAACCGTTGTAATGCTCAACATGTCCTCCCCTGTGCTGGTTGCAAAGTCGAAACCGTTGTAAAGCTGAATGTCGGACATGCAACCCTGTGCTGGTTGCAAAGTCGAAACCGTTGTAATGCTCAACATGTCCTCCCCTGTGCTGGTTGCAAAGTCGAAACCGTTGTAAAGCTGAATGTCGAACACGCAACCCTGTGCTGGTTGCAAAGTCGAAACCGTTGTAATGCTCAACATGTCCTCCCCTGTGCTGGTTGCAAAGTCGAAACCGTTGTAAAGCTGAATGTCGGACATGCTCAACATGTCCTCCCCTGTGCTGGTTGCAAAGTCGAAACCGTTGTAATGCTCAACATGTCCTCCTCTGTGCTGGTTGCAAAGTCGAAACCGTTGTAAAGCTGAATGTCGGACATGCTCAACATGTCCTCCCCTGTGCTGGTTGCAAAGTCGAAACCGTTGTAAAGCTGAATGTCGGACATGCAACCCTGTGCTGGTTACAAAGTCGAAACCGTTGTAAAGCTGAATGTCGGACATGCTCAATAGCATTGTGTTTCTGAATCCTTTCACCGACTTCAACAATTCGAGCAACCAAGTCTATGGCGTCACGAACTGGAGTTATTCACACTAATTGCTTAATGTGTCCCCAAACGTAACAATCTAGTGGAATGAGATCTGGGGATCTCGGAGGCCAAGAAACCGCGTCCAATCCATTTATTTTCATAATCTGTACCAAGGTGTTGCCGGACTTCATTACTAAAGTGAGCTCCATCTCCATCTTGCTGAAACCACATTTCTTACCTTATGTCAAAAGGTTCTCGAATAATTCTGGCAAAACATCTCGAAGGAAAACTAAATATGTTTGTTTATTCGGCCTATTTGGCAAAATGTATGGGCCGATTAGAGTGTCATTTATTATTCTAGCTCACACGTTAACTGAAAATCTCACTTGGTGATGGCGTTGAACTGTTCCGCGTGGATTCTCTTGGGCCCAAACGTGATTATTTTTTTAAGTTAAATATTCCCTCATGAGAGACACTGGTTTCATCAGTGAAGAGAACATTCTTTAAGAAATCTGGAGAATTTTCCATTCTTCTCTGTCTGGAGAACAGAGAGAGAAATCTTGAAACACCCAACGAGAACACAAACTTTATGCATAATCTCCTGGTTGTAATTCCTGCACCTTTTAAATTTTAAAAGGATATAATAATTCTTCATTCTCCAAACGGTTCTTTTACTTGCATTCATATTGCGTGCTATGGCCCTTGTACTTGTCGACGGATTATTGTTGAAGTGTTGTAAGGCAGCTTCTTCAAAAGGAAGGTCTTGGTCGGCCTGATCTCCACGAGGTCTTGGTAACACTGCCACTTTCTCGGAGATGTTGGTGGACTGCAGTAAACGCCTTATGAACTGGTTGATGTCTAGCAGGAGAACGTTCTGTGTTCAATATTTTTGCTAAACTTGCATTCCCATCAGCTAATCCGTACATGTAATGAATATCGCTGTATTCAACTACAGTAAATTGTTCCATTTTTACTAGAAATTATTATTATTTCAAGTAAAACTAAAAAAAAACTACATATACTGAAAAGAACTTACTATTGTACGGATGTATGAATGAAAAACAATAAAAAACTGTATTACATTACTTGTGAAATTTAGTAAACAAATCATCACAATATTTAATCGTTGCTTAAATTATTAACAGCTGCTCAATACAAATCAGCTGTTTTAATGCCACATCAGCTGATAAATAAAATGCTCATAGAGCAACTTAAAAGTAGGCGAATTTCTCAAAAACAAGAGTTTACATTATTGCTAGTTTTTCGGTAAATACTTATTGTGCGATTTTAAATAAAAAACCAAAAAGTTTGTATTCAAATGATCTATCTTTTATATATCTTAGCACTTTTCCATAAAACTAACACTTAAAAAGTTATTAAGGGTTGAAGTTTTTAGTGGCCGCCATTTTGTTTCAGTAAATGATAATTTATTGAAACTTTTATTAATATGTAGACTGATAAGATAAACAAACTTAGAAATTTAGAATTTAATATCTCAAACCGTACAGAGATAACAAATATTTTCTGAAAAACACAGACAGAAAACTAAGCAAGAGAAGACTATACATTACATGATGAACATTGTTTGTCTTGGCCTATAGTATAACATGGTAAAGTTTTGGTCACTTACTACGGGACACCCTGTATATTGTTGTAGGCCTGTGTATTGTCACTTATTTTCTTGTTTAGTTTCAATTAAATACTGTACATTACTTTATTATATTTATTATTTGCAAGTTTTATTCTCATGATTTGTATAAAATTGAGGTCTTCATTGTGTTTCTTTCTTAAGTTAATATTATTATATTTTAAAACCCTGTTTAGATATGTTATAATGTAATTCTGTTTTCAACTGATGATGGTCTTTCGAGACAGAAATCGATTTTGAACATTAAAAACACCAAAAAAAGATTGCTAAGTGTTGTTATTTTTATATATATAAATTATAATGTAAGTTGGCACTGCTTTAGGCTAAATTGTATAAACTCAGTAAACTAACTCTAAGCATCACAGTTTAACATTTTTTCTGAAGTCTAATTAAACTTCTACTATACTATTAAAAAAAACTTCTAAATCCATATTTTTGTGTTCATGTTTATTTATTATTTTTTCGGTATTAGTACTGAGATAAAATTATAGTAACATTTTAAAAACTATTATGCATTTTGTAGTATAATATTGCAACTATCAAATTACTAATATATCTGGCTTTTCTCACTACTTCTTTATAGTATCTATATTATGAATACTATAAATGAAATAATTTTTTTAACAATTAATATTATTTACAATACAATTGAACAAGTAATAGTAATATATTAATAACTTCATAACTAAACAGTTCAATTCGGTCTGATGTGAGCAATAGGCATTAGGTTGTATCAGGCAGTGCCACCCCAACTCTAACTACATGGTCGAGTCAAATGCGTAACTTCAAAAAATAATCATAAAAAAGTAGATCAGAAAGATTTAAAAAATCTGATTCTGTCAATATAACTATTAATTTACATCTTTCCCCTTTCATTACTTATCTGACAAAAAAACAACTTTAATAATTTATTTAGTATGTGATAAAATAAAATAAATTATTGTAATCTATTAAACTATTATCATGATCACAAACTAATTGTTTCAACACATGCAACATTTAGTAATTTTATTTAATTTTCAAGTATTTTAAATCACAGATTATTTCAAACGTGTACATTAAAATGTTTTACTCTTCAAGGTGTGTTTTGCTCTTTCTAAATTATACAAAGATGGCGGCCACGGGATCAATCCCTGCAATGCTGAATATATGGACTTGTCCCTCCTATTGGTCTTATGTGTTCGTTGGTTATGATGCGCGTGGCACTTCATCTCCTTCGCTCCCTTTGTTCGTAGGTTATGTCAAAGGTAGCAGAGAAAACGGCTTGAATTTTAAACGTCGATATAATATAGCCATAATATTTTATGTTGTCATTTTTGTATTTATCATAAATCATATTGAAATTGGATGATAAGTTCTTGTTCGATCTATCACGACTTATACTGTTAGCAAAGCACATTTTTTTAAATTGCATACGAAGTAATATGTAAATAAAACATTAATGAAAGTAGTGATATTATTTCGGTTTGGAGGTTTAAAATTTCAATCACATTACAAGTATTTCAAATAAAAAATATATATTTCAAACACAATAATATCACAAATCAAATTATAATCTTACCTCAATATAACTCGGTAATGACAACAAACCACCATACATCAGCGCTGATTCACACTCCTATCACAACGCCTTTTCCCCCTTTGCCATTTTCCAGTTCCCACCACGGGCCTTGTCTGTCAATGGTCACCTAGCACGATGACGTAGTAGGCGGAGCGTATCCATGACAACGAAATGTTAAAGTGGCACGTCGATTCAGTGGCGGGAGAATACTTATTTTCTGTTTCACTTCAGTGACTAACTTTGTCTCTCTCACTCAGGTTTCTAATAAGGTCGCAAACAAAGCGGACGAAATTTATATGTACATGCTAAGGATTTACAACAATAACAATACACATGTTGTACAGTTTTGCTGTTCTTCTAGTAATGCTAGTACGGTGAATGAAAGTTATATAGTGTCTTAAAAGTCCCACCCCCCCCTATTAACTTTCTTATGAATACAGATAAAGTGATTTACTTCTGGGAATGTTTATATGACCAACTAAGGAGTTTTTTTATGTATGCAAATTTTTTACACCCCCTCTCAAAAGGGGGTAGTTTGGGGGTAAGTCAAAATCTTTAAATAGAAACCCCTATCAAATGACACATCATTTTAAAGGTAATATTAAAAGAAAAAGAATGGCGGAAACTAGAGGTCTCTAACATTAGTCTATCAAATTTGGTGTCAGTTTAAAGTTGGAATTATTTCATAAAACCCCCTAAGTAATTTAAGAACGGGAAAAATGGTCAAAATGCTGAACTCTCACCTCAATTTCGCTCAGATGAGATGCTCGAAATGGCTGCCATGAACTTCTTGACAGTAAAAAAGCCTGGATTGAAAACCACGTCTCACATTTTGTAAGATTTCAGGCGTGATAAGGTGGCAGGCCTCTTCGATTCTTGTCCTTAATTCATCGAGGTTTGCGGGCTTTGTGTCGTAAACTTTACTTTTGAGGAAACCCCAAAAGAAAAAATCCAGAGGTGAAAGGTCAGGTGAACGTGCCGGCCACTCTACCAAAGTGCCACGTCGACCTATCCATCTATCGGGAAACGTTTGGTCTAGGAATGTCCGGACAAGCATATTGTAATGTGGAGGAGCACCATCTTGCTGAAATACAGGCTCATAAGTACCTTGTACTACCTCATTTATTGCTGGGACAATGCCGTTCCGTAACATGTCCAAGTATTTAACGCCAGTTAAATAACCATCAATAAAGAATGGCCCAATAACAGAGTTTCCCAAAATTCCAGCCCATACATTTAATTTTTGTGGCTGTTGCGTATGGGCTTCAACCATCCAGTGGGGGTTACTGTTTGCCCAATAACGGCAGTTGTGCCGATTGACTGTCCCATGCAAAGAGAATGATGCTTCATCACTAAAACATATCTGTGATATTAAATTATTATTCTCTTCAATCTTCTGCAACATTTGCTCACAAGACTGAAGTCTTCGGTCAGGGTCGTCTTCATTTAATTCTTGATTTAACTGTACTTTGTACGGGTGGAACTTGTGACGCTTTAACACTTTATGAACAGTATCTTTTGAAATTCCAACATCAAGGGCAGTGGACCGCAGAGATTCATGTGGGTTTGCAGCATAATTTGCTAAAACTTGAATTTGGATATCTTCTGTCGCAATGGCAGGGCGCCCTGATCGTGGTGCATCTTTGACACTAAAGTTTGTTGAGAATTTGTTTACTAAACGTCTAATGTATGCCCTGTCTACTGGTCTATCCGGATAGGCAGCATTAAATAAACGAACTGCTTCATGAACATTTCTCCTAGCTTCCCCATAGAACAATATCATCTCTACTTTATCTTCATTTGACCGAGCCATTTTTATTAAATACGAATAAAAATAAATTTAACACAGTAACTGAACTGAAAGTGTTACACGTACTAACTAGTAACCTAATAAGAGATAAGGAAGGAGCCACTGGTATTCCCAGGTTGCCCTACTGGACTTTGGTCAGACAAACCAAAACCAAATAAATGCTATGTTATTTGTGGTTTTTGGTGTTTGTTGATTCTTGTAATAACTTGTTTTACGATTAGGTGTCATCAGTTTTCAAAACTAACTGGTGGGTGAATGTTTTGTCTGCCTTACAACAATTTTAAATGTAACATAAGCTGCGGGGGTTTCATGAAATAATTCCAACTTTAAACTGCCACCAAATTTGATAGGCTAATGTTAGAGACCTCTAATTTCCGCCATTCTTCTTCTTTTAATATTACCTTTAAAATGATGTGTCATTTGATAGGGATTTCTATTTAAAAATTTTGACTTACCCCCAAACTACCCCCTTTTGAGAGGGGGTGTAAAAAATTTGCATACATAAAAAACTCCTTAGTTGGTCATATAAACATTCCCAGAAGTAAATCACTTTATCTGTATTCATAAGAAAGTTAATAGGGGGGGGGGGTGGGACTTTTAAGACACCCTGTATAGTAGTAATAGAAAAAGATAATAAGTCAAAACAGCAGTAACTCAGTAATTTCCAATTGAGTAATATTGCCAGTGAAGTCAATCTAACAAATTACAATGTAGTTGCAGCCCTCCCGTCCAACCGTGATGGTTCCTGACTACTTGCTGAAGGCTGAGGAACGCTTGGGCATGAAGCCGAACAGTCCGTCGAGCATTCACTCCGACAAGTCCAGCTACTCCGGATCTGTCGACATATAAATGTCTACCATCATCTGTACAGCTCGTATAAATACTTAATTGTTAGCATTTGTGTAAACACCCCACGGACCTACTAGTCATCAGCTGCATGCTTGTCAATTCCAAACACTTAAATCAGCTACGTAAATATAAGTTATTTGAGTATTCTCGTATGGTTTATACACGACAGAAGAGTGTTTTTGTAATATTCTCAACGTAGAGTAGGCGTAAATGATGTCATCATACCAGACCCTTAATTTTATGAACTCTGAACTAAAAATGTGAATTGATCATCATATGAACGACATTATATGATAGATACTTGAATAATTGTAAATACATTTACTATTATCATTAGATATTAAGATTAGAGGTTAATCAGATATTTTTACTGTACATTTGAATCACTGATTTTTAAAATTAATTAATTAGCTGATTGACCTTGATTTAAATTCTGATTGGTAATATTCATGGTTAATTTTTAACATCCTATTCATTAATATTCTGTTTTTGAATACTTTAGAAACCAATAAATCGATAACAAACAATTTATTCACGTGTAAAGTAATTTCTAACAGTTATTATTCCTTGTCGAATACCATGATGATGTCATATTGAAGCTGAACGTGGAACGGCTACATACGTCATTTTACAAGAATTTTCGAAAACTCATCTTCCTAAATAATTACAGTCTCTTAAAATTGGCTTGTTCCTATATAATTTATCTGCATGTGAACAGTCAACACCTGATGGTTATAAACAAATTTTATATATAGTTGAAGTTTCTTTAAACTTAAACTAACGGTATTTAACCATAAGATCAAAATATATGTTCTTGCAATCATTATTAAACAAATTCCATGAATATGTTTTACTTTATGCCTTTAATTAATTAATTGTTGTTAACCTAATGTATTCTTTTTTAGAGTCCATCTATAAGTTAATTGTTTCATTTTGGCCATTTCAATGGCTGTGAACGCTACTAAGTAACTCTGCCAAAGGTCCGTAGTGAGTTATGGTCATTAATTGATCTATTCGTATACATGCGATTTAAAAACTGTTGGTATGTTTATATTTTAAAAACTATTTACCATACAATAATAGTTTATAGTAATACAAACGAAATAAAATATGATTTTCACAAAGAGTGCGTAATGTTCTTCAGCATCATTCCTTTTAATGATCATTACTTACTGAAAAATATTAACTAATAAATAATTACCTATGACTGTAAAGAACTCCTCATAAGTATAGGATTATAAAAATAGTACAGACCAAAAACCATTGCTTGCTATAAATATAATTATTCGTCGTGAAAGTTGGAGACTTTAATATATAATATATTCAAAAACTAGTGTACATTATATATTCAAACAGTGACTGAGATCCCTCCATGCCCAGTGCCCACGTAAGTGTTAGTCGTTAGACGTAATGTAAATATAAATACAAGGCTATTGTTTTATCAATTAGTGTACTTTAATCCATATAATAATATTTTAAGAGGATTTATAAATTGTACACGTAGTAAATGTGTATGTGATGTTTAACACCTCTCACAGTTAACGCTGGACAAAAAAAGGTTCTGTTTATTTCACACCCCTGCTTAACATTTGAATGTGCAATTCCACACAGTGCACGCTGGAACAACAAGCTTCTGTCTACTTCACACCACTACTCCAAAATTGAATGTGCAATTCCACACAGTGCACGCTTGAACAACAAGCTTTTGTCTACTTCACACCACTACTCCAAAATTGAATGTGCAATTCCACACAGTGCACGCTGGAACAACAAGCTTCTGACTATTTAATACCCCTACTCCAAATTTGAATGTGCAATTCCACACAGTGCACGCTGGAACAAAAAGATTCTATTTATTTCTCACCACTACTCCAAATTTGAATGTGCAATTCCACACAGTGCAGGCTGTAACAACAAGATTCTGAATATTGAATACCCCTACTCCAAATTTGAATGTGCAATTCCACACAGTGCACGCTGGAACAAAAAGATTCTATTTATTTCTCACCACTACTCCAAATTTGAATGTGCAATTCCACACAGTGCACGCTGGAACAACAAGATTCTATTTATTTCTCACCACTACTCCAAATTTGAATGTGCAATTCCACACAGTGCACGCTGGAACAAAAAGATTCTATTTATTTCTCACCACTACTCCAAATTTGAATGTGCAATTCCACACAGTGCACGCTGGAACAACAAGATTCTATTTATTTCTCACCACTACTCCAAATTTGAATGTGCAATTCCACACAGTGTAGGCTGTAACAACAAGATTCTATTTATTTCTCACCACTACTCCAAATTTGAATGTGCAATTCCACACAGTGCACGCTGGTAAAAAAAAACTTCTGTCTATTTAATACCCCTACTCCAAATTTGAATGTGCAATTCCACACAGTGCACGCTGGAACAACAAGATTCTATTTATTTCTCACCACTACTCCAAATTTGAATGTGCAATTCCATACAGTGCAGGCTGTAACAACAAGATTCTATTTATTTCTCACCACTACTCCAAATTTGAATGTGCAATTCCACACAGTGCAGGCTGTAACAACAAGATTCTGACTATTTAATACCCCTACTCCAAATTTGAATGTGCAATTCCACACAGTGCACGCTGTAACAACAAACTTCTGACTATTTACTACCCCTACTCCAAATTTGAATGTGCAATTCCACACAGTGCACGCTGGAACAACAAGATTCTATTTATTTCTCACCACTATTCCAAATTTGAATGTGCAATTCCACACAGTGCACGCTGTAACAACAAGCTTCTGACTATTTAATACCCCTACTCCAAATTTGAATGTGCAATTCCACACAGTTTACGCTGTAACAACAAGCTTCTGACTATTTAATACCCCTACTCCAAATTTGAATGTACAATTCCACACAGTGCACGCTGTAACAACAAGCTTCTGACTATTTAATACCCCTACTCCAAATTTGAATGTGCAATTCCACACAGTGCACGCTGGAACAAAAAGCTTCTGACTATTTAATACCCCTACTCCAAATTTGAATGTGCAATTCCACACAGTGCACGCTGTAACAACAAGCTTCTGACTATTTAATACCCCTACTCCAAATTTGAATGTGCAATTCCACACAGTGCACGCTGTAACAACAAACTTCTGACTATTTACTACCCCTACTCCAAATTTGAATGTGCAATTCCACACAGTGCACGCTGGAACAACAAGATTCTATTTATTTCTCACCACTATTCCAAATTTGAATGTGCAATTCCACACAGTGCACGCTGGAACAACAAGCTTCTGTATATTTCACACCACTACTTCAAATTTGAATGTGCAATTCCACACAGTGCACGCTGGTAAAACAAACTTCTGTCTATTGCACACCCCTACTTTGACAATGGAATGTGCAATTCCACACAGTTCACACTGATAAAACACACTTCTCTCTATTTCAAACTCCTAATTTAACATTTGAATGTGCAATTCCACACAGTACATGCTGGAACAACAAGCTTCTGTCTATTTCACACCAATACTCCAAATTTGAATGTGCAATTCCACACAGTGCACGCTGGAACAACAAGCTTCTATTTATTTCACACCACTACTCCAAATTTGAATGTGCAATTCCACACAGTTCACACTGATAAAACACACTTCTCTCTATTTCAAACTCCTAATTTAACATTTGAATGTGCAATTCCACACAGTGCACGCTGGAACAACAATCTTCTGTTTATTTCACACCCCCGCTATAACATTTGAATGTGCAATTCCACACAGTGCAGGCTGTAACAACAAACTTCTGTTTATTTCACACCCCTGCTATAACATTTTAATGTGCAATTCCACACAGTGCACTATATAACATTCTTCTGTCTATTTCACACCACTACTTCAAATTTGAATGTGCAATTCCACACAGTGCACGATGGAAAACAAACTTCTGTCTATTGCACATCCCTACTTTAACATTGGAATGTGCAATTCCACTCAGTGCACACTATATAACATTCTTCTGTCTATTTCACACCACTACTTCAAATTTGAATGTGCAATTCCACACAGTGCACGCTGGAAAAACAAACTTCTGTGTATTGCACATCCCTACTTTAACATTAGAATGTGCAATTCCACTTATTAGATTAGATCCACTTATTCCACAATTAGAGTGCAATTCAGTGCACTCTATATAACATTCTTCTGTCTATTTCACACCACTACTCCAAAATTGAATGTGCAATTCCACACAGTGCACGCTGGAACAACAAGCTTCTGTCTATTTAATACCCCTACTTCAAAATTGAATGTGCAATTCCACACAGTGCACGCTGGAACAACAAGCTTCTGTCTATTTAATACCCCTACTTCAAAATTGAATGTGCAATTCCACACAGTGCACGCTGGTACAACAAGCTTCTGTCTATTTAATACCCCTACTTCAAAATTGAATGTGCAATTCCACACAGTGCACGCTGGAAAAACAAACTTCTGTCTATTTCACATCCCTACTTTAACATTTGAATGTGCAGTTCCACACAGTGCCCCCTGGAACAACAATTTTCTAAATCTTTTATGAACCCAGTTTCAAGATCTGGTTTTATAAATTAAATTTTTTTTTTTTTTTACCTTAGTATTGCCTGAAGATCTTGAATATTTTTCTTTTTTTTTTTACTCCAATATATATTTCGCTACTAGGTGTGGCATCTTCAAGGAGATATTGTTTTAAAATATTTATAATTATTAACACTATTTACATCATTTACACATGTTATAATTTTTATATTATTGTTTTGTTTTTTCTTTTGCACTGTTGCCAAATTGGTGAGGTGTTGCCAGTTTTCTTTTTTGCTTCTTCTAGGTTGTGGATGGTTTTAAAGATGATTGAGTTATGGTAGTCTTCTTTTTTATTAAGTAGGGTGTCAGGTTCTATATTTATGTGCTTGAAAATATGATAGCTTTCTTGAACTTTGGCTACAGATTTGGATTTTGTTTTGTGGAGTATTTTTAGTGAATCGGAGAATGTTATATTGTGGTCTGGGTTTTGTTTAAGGTGTTTTGCTACCATTGAACTGGGGTTTGTATGGTGTTTAGCATTATGTTCTTTAAATCTTTGTATAAACAATCGGTTTGTGTAGCCAATGTATTGTTTATTGCATGGGGGTGGACATGTGATTTTATAAACTCCACTTGTATTTTCCGGACACTGCTTGATGGATTCTGTTTTATATGTTGGTATTGGGTTGGTTATAACTTTGTAAGCTGGGGTATATCCTGCTTTTTTAAATATTCTACCAACTTTTTCTGTGAGTTTGTCAGTATAGTTGATAGTTACATATTTTGGTTTAGTTTTCTGGGTGTCTTGGGAATTTTCGTTGTTTGTTGTTTTATTAATCTTTTTGTGAATTTTATTGATGATTGTGTCAATTATTGATGTATTATATCCATTGTTTGTTGCTATGGTTTCTATTATTTGTTTTTCTTTACGATATTCTTCGTCATCGTTAAATTAAATTAACAATTTTCTGTTAATTTCACACCCCTACTTTTACATTTGAATGTGCAATTCCTCAGAATAGAATAGAATATATCTTTAGTGTCGTAAGGCAATAACAGCATTGACAAAGGCAATAATAAAAATTAAGGCCCTGTCATCTTTGACACATCAGGTACTATTTTACATAAGTCTCCTTCAAGTATTAATACTATCAAAACAGGTATTACCTATTGTTACATTTCATGTATACAAAACAAAATAATTCAATACAATCAAGTAAAAGAAACTAGATAAATTAATTGACAATAATCTCAAAATAAATTTACGTTACATTTGAAAAGACCGAACAACTCAGAAGCACCCACATTATCAACAAATTCCCAGTTCAGCGAAAGAAGTTTATTTTAGAAGTTAATGCTTTTTTGAGAGCATTTCTCTATATAACAAAATGAATTCTGAAGAAGCCAATTATATGACTTATTTTTAACACATTTTCCGATTTTTACCAACTAGGTGAACTAATTTGTTGTACAATTTGATCGATAATATAGCCTATGGCTTGATAAGGTTTTATTTGATCTAAAAATTCAATTGATGCTGTATCTATTTGGTGCATATGATTATGGATTTCGTTATTAGGAATAATTGTTTGTTTGTTATCAGTATGTAGGTAACTAGATCGAAGATGTATATATTAATAACAGCTTGTATTTAATTTAGAAAATTCTCATAAATTCCAGTAAAATGATTTATTTCGTGAGGTCTTTCACCTACAATGTAGGCATCATCAGACATTAACTAAATTTTATTTATTTATCTTTACGATTTCCAATAATGAACTCAAAGAAGAAACAGTTTGTATTTTCAATTCGATGAAGATAGGTCTGCAGTGTTGTGTTAATGTTGTACCATTAGTTATCCGGATAGCTTTCCTTTGAAGAGTCAAAATTACATTGATCCTTCTACAATTGCCGTGAAATAAATACAAGTATTAGGCCGTATCTAAAGGCCGGACTGGAAGTACGCAACTCTCAGAACGTCTAGGAATATGCCTAAGAATTTAGCGCTTTTCACAATTTCATGTTCAATGTCACCGTCATTAAATGGTATTGGAGTGAATAGCATTTTTTTGTTTTCTCCGAATTGAGTAAGAGAGTTGGTTCTGAACCAGTTGTTGGCATTTTCCAATGTGTATTATGTGTCCACAGATTGAACGCCTTTACGTTAATATTTGAATGTGCTATCATGTGGTATGATCCACCCATACACTTACAGTGTTGTAGAGCCAGATTTACTTTCCCTAAGATCGATGGCAAGAGTGTGCTCGAGTAGTGACAATTATTACCTAGTGTTTAAGGTATTCTCTAGTTGCGTCTAGTCCCCAGAGTGCCATGATACTTGGAGTTGGAACACTCTACTACAGACGTAAGTAACATCAACGATGTAAAGAAAGATATTAAATATAATAAATATCCATTCTTCAATTTACTTACTATATTATGAATTAAATATAAATTCTAATTACTGTAATAAAGTAATTGATAATATTTCAGATGTACAAACAGCAGTGCCCAAACGAAAATACTAGTTGTTCTGCCTTTTATCTGACGGCGGATTCCAATTATTATAGTCTACTTACAACATAATAATTGTCAATACCACTGTATGTGTATGGGTGGTTTGGGTCAATACCATTGTATGTGTATGGGTGGGTTGGTCGGTGTGAATTTGGACATAGAAATATCTAGCCTATATGCTGTACGTATTATGGTGATATATTAAATAACACATTCATCCAAATCACTCACTCATAGTAAGTTTTCTTCTACAAAAATTCTCTAACAGCAATGTCTAAGTATTGGTTGCCATTCAGCCAATCCGGATTTGATTTCTTATATGACCAAAACAGTTTTTACCCTGTCGGTTTCAAGGTTAAGCAATAAGAGAGCTTCTTAGCCCTAACTTAGCTTGGTACAATAACACCCCACACCATCATATTTATTATATTGATCATATTTATTTCTTTGTATTTTATGTTCAAGAACAAACAACATGTATGTTCGCTGCTAATGTAAGGTAACGAACGGTTGACTTATTTTATACATAATGAACATGACACTGAAATTACACTTAGAAATAATGATATTCACCAACTAATTGTTATTAACAGTGAAGTGTTAAGTGAACAATGTTGCTGAGATATGTCGACACAGGTGTCAGTGCCCTCGCTCGGGATGTCATCTCAGTACACTTGCCTTCCACTTCGACTACAGGTGTCAGTGCCCTCGCTCGGGATGTCATCTCAGTACACTTGCCTTCCACTTCGACTACAGGTGTCAGTGCCCTCGCTCGGGATGTCATCTCAGTACACTTGCCTTCCACTTCGACTACAGGTGTCAGTGCCCCCGCTCGAGATGTCATCTCAGTACACTTGCCTTCCACTCCAACATACACGAAGACTACAGGTGTCAGTGCCCCCGCTCGGGATGTCATTTCAGTACACTTGCCTTCCACTCCGACATACACGAAGACTGCAGGTGTCAGTGCCCCCGCTCGGGATATCATCTCAGTACACTTGCCTTCCACTTCGACTACAGGTGTCAGTGCCCCCGCTCGGGATGTCATTTCAGTACACTTGCCTTCCACTCCGACATACACGAAGACTGCAGGTGTCAGTGCCCCCGCTCGGGATATCATCTCAGTACACTTGCCTTCCACTCCAACATACACGAAGACTACAGGTGTCAGTGCCCTCGCTCGGGATGTCATCTCAGTACACTTGCCTTCCACTCCAACATACACGAAGACTACAGGTGTCAGTGCCCTCGCTCGGGATGTCATCTCAGTACACTTGCCTTCCACTCCAACATACACGAAGACTACAGGTGTCAGTGCCCCCGCTCGGGATGTCATCTCAGTACACTTGCCTTCCACTCCAACATACACGAAGACTACAGGTGTCAGTGCCCTCGCTCGGGATGTCATCTCAGTACACTTGCCTTCCACTTCGACTACAGGTGTCAGTGCCCCCGCTCGAGATGTCATCTCAGTACACTTGCCTTCCACTCCAACATACACGAAGACTACAGGTGTCAGTGCCCTCGCTCGGGATGTCATTTCAGTACACTTGCCTTCCACTCCGACATACACGAAGACTGCAGGTGTCAGTGCCCCCGCTCGGGATATCATCTCAGTACACTTGCCTTCCACTTCGACTACAGGTGTCAGTGCCCCCGCTCGGGATGTCATCTCAGTACACTTGCCTTCCACTCCAACATACACGAAGACTACAGGTGTCAGTGCCCTCGCTCGGGATGTCATCTCAGTACACTTGCCTTCCACTTCGACTACAGGTGTCAGTGCCCCCGCTCGGGATGTCATCTCAGTACACTTGCCTTCCACTCCGACATACACGAAGACTACAGGTGTCAGTGCCCCCGCTCGGGATGTCATCTCAGTACACTTGCCTTCCACTCCGACTACAGGTGTCAGTGCCCCCGCTCGGGATGTCATCTCAGTACACTTGCCTTCCACTTCGACTACAGGTGTCAGTGCCCTCATTCGGGATGTCATCTCAGTACACTTACCTTCCACTTCGACTACAGGTGTCAGTGCCCCCGCTCGGGATGTTATCTCAGTACACTTGCCTTCCACTCCGACATACACGAAGACTACAGGTGTCAGTGCCCCCGCTCGGGATGTCATCTCAGTACACTTGCCTTCCACTCCGACATACACGAAGACTACAGGTGTCAGTGCCCCCGCTCGGGATGTCATCTCAGTAAACTTGCCTTCCACTCCCTCAATTGGTAAAACTAGGTTATTAATTTTTCCGTTGGTGATTGGTCTAAAAATTATCTTCATATCATAATTATCAAAATATCGATATGTCCGATGACATCGAAAGAAAATATCGATACTAATACAGGGTGTCCCAGAATAAAAATTCCAAACTTCGGGAAATGGTTATATAAGACAAAACAAAGAGAAAATCAAGAATCAAATTTGTCTAAAAAAACGCTTCGTGTACCAGATATCCACCATTTCGTTTTTTTCAGAAAAGAATTTTCATCTCCGAGTTGGCTAAGCCGATCTTAATTAAACTCGCTATTGCATGTTGAGATAATAGAAACCTATGCTATGAAAAACATCAACTTGATCCAATTTAAAAAGGCGGTCATTGTAATTTTTAAAAGTAAATAGCAGGAAAACGGCAAAACATACACAATAATACTAAGATACGTTTTTTAGATAATTTTATTACCAATCTGTCAATATAAAAAAAATATAGAATCGTAGTAAAAACAATGCAGATACAATGACATTTATGTTGAGAGGCAGCAAAAAAAACTAAAAACAAACAAGGCATCCAATAGCACCGATTCACCCAGCTCCGAAACAATGTTTTCTGTCCTGAGAGTACAAAAAGTCAGGCGTCTTATAGGTCCGATTTGCAAAGCTCTGAGTCTCGTGAGATCGAATATGAAGTTGTCGCATAGGTCCGATTTTTTCGGGAAATCGTTGCAGAGCCCCGAATGTATTTGGTCACAAGTCCCATAGTTCCGAATCCTATAGCACCGATTGTCATGACGCCGAAAATAAATTTGTCACCTAACTCCGAGATATGTCGGTGCTATGACACGCTTGGTGAAAGATTCGGCTATAAGAGATTCGGAGATATATGAATTTGGAGCAATGGGACTGTCGAACATTTGAATCGTCGCATGGCTGCTTTTTACTTTTACTGGCCAACTCAATGTTTTCATTTACTGGCCGACATCTGTTTACTCTAGAATGGCAAACGTTCGTAAATTTTACGACGCACCCCAAATAAATTGCCATAAATACTTCATTTTTGATTTGACGGGCCTGTCACAAAAAATTACTTTTGTTGTGATGTTTGGCAAATTATTGTTGTGCTTATGGCAATTTTTTTGCTGTGCGTCTCATACATACATACATGACGGTCTCATAATTTTTATTAGTTAAAAATTGAACTAACCAAAATTACTCAAAACAAGAATTGTAATATTGTAAAAAAAAAAAAAAAAAAGGAAAAAAAATACAATGTCACACTCCCTCTGTGAGTAAGGGCGCACTGAAATTCGGGTAGTCGCCGATATTCAGCACTTGGTCGATAGGTCGGCAGCATACAATTTTACCAACGGAATTCCGATGGCCCGCTGCGGCGTCAGGTTGTGATCCCATCCCACAACCATTTGTTCACTTCCTTTACTATAGGACAAGCATTCATACCACCCCATCTCTTGGAATCTAATGAACTCCATGCTTGTTGAATACAATGAAATTTAACTAATTATAGCAAGTATTCAAAAAATAAAACAAAAATAACATTCGTCACAACAGTAAGAAAATATTTTATACGCATTGTTGGATACAAAATAAATGCATAATAATTACAAAAGTACGTCGTTACAGTTTTTATATACGATTGTTCACGTACATAAATGTATAAAAATTTAAAATCTCTAAATTTCCGGTGTCAAGTAGTTTTTTTTTTTTTTTTTTTTTTTTTTTTTTTTTTTTAATGAGAGGCCAACCTCCTTCTTTTACCTTATTCTGCCCATTCCTCATAGACTATTGATCTGTGCGAGGAACTTAATCAAACAGAGTAAGGAGGCGAACCAGTACAGTAGAAGGTGAATATTACTGATAAATCTTCCCCGGTCTAGGCCGGATTCGAACCAGCGCTATCTCTAACCGAAGCTCAAAGTCCTGACGCCTTAGACCAGCTTGCCAGGTCTTCTGTTGGTGTAGCAAATCATTTCTGCAGCATTTTGGTTTCTTTTCATTGTATTGTAATTCTTCCTATGTCAACAAAATACCCATTTTTTATTGTTAAAAAGACTCAATCGATCCCACAAAAAAATCTAGCAAAATACAAAAATCTGTTTTTTTTTTATTATTTTTAATTCTTAATTAAAGAATTAAGTCTAATATTAAAGCTACTTAAAACTTATTAAAATAACTAAGCAGGGCAATCTCAAAATATCATAAATTTATATATAAAAACACATTTTTAGAGATATGAGATTTTTTTCAGGAATTAAGTTTTGTTATAAGTAATTCAGTGATCCGGAGCTCAGCTGCAATGTTACAACATATTATATCTCTAAATATTATATATGAATTTAATTTTGATTACAATAAAGCATTTTTACATAACAAATTTTACTTTTAAATTTGATAACATTCTATTTTTGTATTTGTTTGCCAATTACTGAATATAACTTCAAATTATTAGATCAAAGTCTTACTATAAGCATACTCCATACCTACTGATTATATGAGACAACACCTTGACTGTCAGAAAAACAGAACTGTTTTGTTATTTATATTTATAGTTTTTTACCTCATTAATATTAACAAACATGACTCATTTATTTATTTCCTTCATAAGTGTAGTATATCATATGTTTTGTTTTTATTTATTTTTTTAATATGTTGGATTATTGAGTTAGTTCAACATGTACAATGAGTGGATATTACAAGAGATGTATTATGTTAATTCAGAGAGATTACAATATTTTTATTGTAAAAAATAATAGTGATAATAAACCTGATAATTTTGTTCAGTTTCATAACGAAGATTAGACCAAATTCAAAAAAGGTTTTGATACAATTGATTAAGTTTTGGAAATGATTTAAGTATCAATATTCTACTTAATTGTAACGGACAATAATTTTACTATATCTTTAGAAGATTATATACAAAAATTACCATTCGAATTAAAACATAATATTTTAGTTAATTTTCCTTTTCACAAAGCAAGTTTTATCAAAGATGATTATTTTTGGTATTTATATTGTAAAAAGGAAAAAGTGAAACGGTATGATTCAGCAAAATCATGGAAAGAAGCATTCTTAAATTATTACAGATTCAAAAAAAATTATGTTATGAATAACTGATATTTTTGAACTTACAATCAATAGAAAAATTAAAGATTAATAAATTATACTAGTGACATCACCACATATCATAATAAATACTGAAACAGCTGTGTTTAGTAACTTATTTAACAGCTAACAATGGTAGTTGTCAAATCAGCAGTGCTGGTTTGTTTCTGTAAAGATGAAAGACTTAAAGTGTGTTGCACTTGGTGTAATCACTGTTGTTTTTGTTGTTATTATTATTCATTTCTAAGCCGATTGTAGAGATATGGGTCAATGAGTGTGATAAGTGTTGATGAATGAGTACACATTAATTGTTACTATCAGATGTAACAGTAGTCATTGTTACTATCAGAGTTTGACTTAGCTCAGAAAGGACTATTTATTAATAGCCCAATAGCAAGCGCAACTATGGGACCTACAGCTTTATGTGGAATCCGAACTGTTCATCGAATTGTAAAAAGTATGATGTGACGAAATATGATATAATTAAAATAGTTGTAAAGTGTGCAAGGGAATCAGATGAAGAGGAGGAACCAGAAGGTATATACAGTTGTCTATTCCGTTTATAATTCGTTTTGAAGCGTCCAAGGTGAGTAGTTAAAGACATATTAAATAGTGTTTAGGGAACAATGTGATAAAGTTGTCAAAGAGAAATTAAAACAAATATTTTTATTTTTTCAATATTAAATGCTGTTTTTTTCTCTTTAAATGGAGCTCATATTAGACTTTCAAGGATTTAAAAATAATAACAACGACTACATAGTAAAGAAGCTTGCTTTGTTATACTAAATATATTTCTATCAATCAACACATCTGCAAATAGATATATGGATGGTCAAGTGTATGAACCAACTCGTGGATGTGTAATATGTGGCCAGTACAGACTGTTACTGTGAAGTGAATGATAGTAGTACATTTGTGCAAGAAATTTAAAACTCCAACCATGATAAAAGCTAAAAAAGAGACATAGCACTATTTTACACTCCGATTAGGCTTAATAGATGGAAAAACTTGACTCACACGATAACTTCTCAAGAGCTTTGAAGAATATCAAGACAGTAGAGAAGACGAAACCCAGCAGAACTATAGTAGCTAATGATGGATTAAATATTTCTAGGAAATAATGAACACGTACTTTAAGAAACTTTAAGAGACATGACCTGCTGTTGGCTAAGCTGGAAGCTGCTGGGATTTGTGGTGTGGCTGCTCACTGGTTTAGGTCCTTTCTAAATGGTAGAAGACAACAAGTTAAAGTAAAAAATTGTTTAAGCGATGAAAGCTGCAATATTATTGGGATTCCGCAGGGATCGGTACTGTCAGCTGATCTGTTCTCTTTATTTATAAATGATCTTTTAGAGCAACCTTTTTATGGACAAATAATAGCTTTTGCGGATGAAATAGCTTTTTCTTATTCATTTGATAGTTGGGAAGAAATTAAAACCTCCATTGCACATGATTTATTTTTGTTGAGGACATGGTGTAACAGTAATATAATAACCATTAATGTTTCAAAGACTAAAATTCTAAATTTTGATTTATTTGGCTTTTCTTTTGACTATAATTATAAAATCATTCATTTTCATGCTTAGACGTAAACCCCTGTAATTGCGAAAATATTGAGCAAGTAGGTGAAGTAAAATATTTGGGGATTTGGCTGGATAGTAAAGTGAGTTGGATAGTTCATATAAGTAAACTTCATGCAGAGTTAAGAAAATCTATTAGAACATTTTATTTTCTGAGGAATATATGCGATGCTTCCTTTCTGGGGCCGTTATATTTTGCACTTGTGGATTCTCGTTTGCGATACGGAATCGAGTTTTGGGGCGGAACTCATGATTATTTATTAAATAAGATTTTTGTTACACAAAAGTATTTTATTCCTATAATTTTATTTAGAAAACAAAAGATCACACTGAACAACTATTTAAGCAACTTAAAATATTACCAGTAAAAAATCTGTTTATTTTCAAAGTTCTGCAAACGTTTTACAAGATGAGTGGTAACACTGGTACAGTCAATTTATTCTATCAAACAAGAAATAGAACACAACAACATTTTATCAGACCTCGGGTCTATAAAGTATTTTTCTCCAAAACATTTTTATTTTTAGTCCCAAAGTGTTTCAACTTGTTACCACAAGAAATTAAACAAATAAACAGGTTTAATTTATTTTCAAAAATGCTAAAAAAGTGGTTAATTGATATTACAGATATCAACACTCTTATATCAATAGTTTGTTAATTTACTTTGTAATAAAACTTATAATGTATATATACTTTTAATAGCTTATTTAAGTAGGTTACTTTTGTATTATTTTACACACGCTTCACAGTGGACGCTTCAGTGAAGTGGATTTATAAGAAAACTCACCTAAGAGTGACTTTATTTTATCTATTATTTGTATTATAACTACCAGTTACTGGATGTTGGTAGTTACTTACTTTTTCCAAGAAAATATTGTTTTGTTCACATTGTACATAATTGCGGAAATAAACAATTTATTATTATTATTACTTTAATTCTGTTTACTATCTTTAACCATGAGATTTGGTGTTAAATGGAAGTTAATGCTCAATTGAATAGTATGTCTGGCTATACATATCCCGACATACAAATCACGGTATCAGGGCTAGTAATGTATATCAATCTTATCCTGCGTATCAGCAAATTTTATTTATTCCATGCTTTCTTGACTTCGGGGCCTTCTCAACAAAATGCAGGGGATTCCTTGACATCCACTCCTTATAGACACCCATTACACATTTCTCTTCCCAACATTTAGAGTTAAGGTAATAAAAAAGCTAGGCCTATATTTAACATGATTAACAATATTATTATTGAGAAATTACCAACTGAGCTTAAATTATGAAACTACAGATTCCAATGACACTCAAGAAGTAAATCTCCACCACACTTTACTACAAGAATACTCTCACATATTTTTCCTTATCGGTGGTGTTCGTCAGGTTTTTGTGAAGAATCTTTTTTGCTAAAAAGAAATTGAGGACAAGAAAAAAGAACTATGGTATATACAACTACAAATATATTATTTTATCATAAAACATTTTTAAGCTTAGGTAAGAAAAACCAAACAAACTATATTGAGAACAATATTAAATTTTAAGCAATGCACTACAAAGATTTAGTTACATTAAAGTATTTGTCCAGGAGCGAAATACCAACAAAAGTTTAACACTAAGAAAATATTGTTAAACTTCACAAAATACAGATAAAATAAATTAAGTGAATAATGAATGCCCTGTATTTATTCATTGGAAGACAAAGAGACTATTACTACACGTAATATTATATTCAGACTTGTTGTTGCTTATCACTACAATTTTGTATGTAACATTTTATCATACAATAAAAAATACATATTACAACAATGATAGCTCAATATTGTAATAAAACTGATACAGAACATGTTATGCAACCTATAGTACAGTACACTTCCACCACAAACAGCTGGACTTTGATATTTTGACTATTATTTAACAGAAAGTAGTTCAAATTATATTATTTTAATAATTTTTAAGATTATAACTAGAAATTAACAACTTTATCAAGAAGATAAATGCATTTTATCTAAAAACAGATTATACATAACCACACATCATTTGAGTTTAATTTTAATATACATCATATAATACACTGATTAAGAAACTACATGGTTGCAATTATATTTTAATAAGAATATCAACATTCACTGATACTAACCTAACAATTAAACCACAGTCTTTTAACATACAGTTACGACTCCTCCATTGCTCCACTGTGGAGCAAGCCCGACGCTGGCGTTCCAAGTAGCCGGATCATACAACATTGTATCTTGCAAAGGAATAATAACAATAGAAAAAGTGCCATGACAGATTATAGACATAAGTTATTTGACATTAACTAATAACAGCTGTGGATGTAAATAGTACATAGATATGCACTACTCTACTTCCGCCACTAGAATCGCTAGCGTTGTGCTTGTCGCCAATTTTTAAAAGAGTGCCATGACTATAAGTTATTAGACTCTATAAAAACAATCAATATGAATTGGTGAGTTTAATATGTTTTAGTTATGTTTGAAACTCTTAAAACGCAACAAAATTCACTTAAGGTTATAAATTTGAACAACATTAATTTATTATGATATAAGTGCAAGTATTATGGTGATCAATTTATTATGATATAAGTGCAAGTATTATGGTGATCGATTTATTATGATATAAGTGCAAGTATTATGGTGATATAAGTGCAAGTATTATGGTGATATAAGTGCAAGTATTATGGTGATATAAGTGCAAGTATTATGGTGATATAAGTGCAAGTATTATGGTGATATAAGTGCAAGTATTATGGTGATATAAGTGCAAGTATTATGGTGATATAAGTGCAAGTATTATGGTGATCAATTTCAGTAAACAGCCTTTACCTCCTCAGACCAGAGGGATTCACTAAGATGATTCTTGATTGATTGATTCCTTTATGAATTCCTCCAGTCTGAGTAAAGTTGACGTGGTTTACCAAAATTTATTGCAATAATATTTGAACAATTTGTACTAATATCATAATAAATTTGTGTTGTGTGATGTTCACTTGCATTGTACTTCTACAACATAATATACTCAATAAGAAAATATTTATATTAAATAGCATAAGAGTAAAATAGTGATCATATATTTAGTTTGGTAAATAGTACTTGAATGATTTACAGTTTTGGATATTTTAGAATTTTGTATGTGCTTTATTATATCTTTTACTAACTAAAATGACTTATTTGAAAAATAAATAATAGTATTAAAGAGAAAAACATATAAGTAATATTAATTGGCTAACTTTTTCCATTATATCATTTTTATATAATTAACAAATAATATGCAGCAGCTAACAGGTTCCATGAATAAACTGTACCTTGTAAAATGTAACTCCTCATGGGAGTACTAATATTAAAACTACCTCATGTTTAAGGTGGCTGAAGAAAAAGCAAAAAAGACTGATTTATATCAAGGAAAACTCTGTAGAAGCAGTAAATCTTTTTTGCAGGTATTGTTAAAATTTGATCATAATGCAACATATCTGAAAGGCGAGGAGATGGTCAGCGAGGAACCTTACAAAAAGGATTGCCACTTACAAACTGTAATAATATGGTGATTTGTGAATCCTATATGAACATAATAGAATTTTATTTAGATGATGGTAAGAGTAGCAGAACATGACAACTCATATGATGTGAACTTTTCTATATATGTAACTGTGTGATGCGATGAAACTATTTATTTGAAGGGAGATGAGGAAAAGAAAATTGGTCCTATTAAAATAACTTTGAAGGTTTTTTAAAATTAGATGTTGTGTAGGAACCTCTAAAGGTGCACAATAAGACGTTGATTTAGCAGAACTGGCTCAGAAAGTTGACCAGTCTGGACACCTACCATAAAATAAACTTTCATTTTTTACTTCTGGTTAGCATAATACTTTTCTTTGCCCCGCACTCTCCCATCTTTCTTTCTCTCTTTGCGTTCAAATTTTGGGCAAGTAAATGTTTGATTTAATACACCATTCAAGTAAATTTTGAATCATTTGGAGTTTCCAAAAATATTGCATATTTAGATTATTGGAGCACTCTTTCTTTCTTTCCTTTTTTGATTCCTTAATTAAAAATATGAGCATTAAAACTAGAATCTGCCCTAATTGAGAATGTTTAAAATTTTATTATTAATATAATATTAATATTTTTAATGGCTCTTAAAAATATCTTGCCATTTTGGTTTCAGAGGCAGTGGACCAAAGTGGCACTTCGTAGGTTTTTAATATGTAGAAAATTCCAGGAGGTGAGGCAATATGGAATACCCTCCATACGATTTTTGAAAGTTTAGTTTGAAAATAGCTTTATTTAAGGCGTACTAAATCATTTCCCTTAGTAGATTTTTTTATAGACCAAATCATTAATTTTACGACCTCTAGAAGCCAAGAAAACAATGTTTCAGGTAATTGATAAGAACTTTTTTCCTTGAAAATATAAAATTCTAAAATTGATAAAACTTATATGAAACATTCTTATCAACCAAATATTAAAATATGAAAGCGCTACAAGAACGGGTTTTTTAGTAATACTGTAATGGTGTAAATTTGATATATAGTGAAAACTAGTTAAAATTCTGTTACTTTTTTGTTTCAACTAAGATAAAAATTATAAGAAATTATAATAAAACTGTGAAATTCATATATCATAATGCATGATTAAATAAGGAAAACAATGATATGATTGGAGTTTTCATAGGCCTCTTAGTTTTGTAGAAAACAGCCTTCAAACTTGGGTGCACATAATTTCTGTGCCGACAGTAAACATTTTTTCATTAGTACTATTACCTTATTTATAATAAGGTGAATGGACTTATTTTTCTGATAATAAACATGAAACAATAATTAGTTAAAATCTAATTAGTTAAACTTTGTTGTTTAACTATAAATATTTCATGGTAAAAGCCAAAAAATAGTTTTACTAATTTTTTTGAGACTATTTGTTCAACGAAATTTAAACAAAATACAAGATCTCATAAATTAAAAGATACTATGGACACATTGGTTCACATAAATCTATAAGTGAAATCATATAGAAAAGGCTGGGAGGGGTTTGAGGGGAGGTTGGAGGTTGTAAGCAGTTTTTTACAACTGCCTGTGGGTGAGGTAGGGTTGCAGTCGCCAGTGGCTACATGGTAATTAGTTTGTTCCTTGGCCATTTCTTGGCCAACTTTGATCTGCTCCACCATCAAAGATTATAATTTCTTAAAATGTGTTGCCTATTACATAGGTACATTCGGAAGGCACTCACTTTCTGCATGATCCTTAGCCAATATTCCGACAAGTTAGTTTTGACAAGAAATAATTATTAGGTACTTATCAGAGAATTTTATTTTTTCAAATCTATATGTTTCCCAAAATTATTTTTATACTCATTTCTATATTGATGGATTGCTACAGGTGGAGCCAATTCAATCTCTATATTCATAAAGCGGAGAGTTAAGTTACGTTATTGTGAATAGTATTGTTAAAGTTTTGTCTAATTGAAAGTACTGTACCCCAATAGTGCATTATATAGACAGTTCTGATTGATTCTAGACAAAACCTCCTAGTTCTATATAGACATTATATAGACAGTTCTGATTGATTCTAGACAAAACCTCCTAACCTCCTAGTTCTATATAGACATTATATAGACAGTTCTGATTGATTCTAGACAAAACCTCCTAGTTCTATATAGACATTATATAGACAGTTCTGATTGATTCTAGACAAAACCTCCTAGTTCTATATAGACATTATATAGACAGTTCTGATTGATTCTAGACAAAACCTCCTAGTTCTATATAGACATTATATAGACAGTTCTGATTGATTCTAGACAAAACCTCCTAACCTCCTAGTTCTATATAGACATTATATAGACAGTTCTGATTGATTCTAGACAAAACCTCCTAGTTCTATATAGACATTATATAGACAGTTCTGATTGATTCTAGACAAAACCTCCTAACCTCCTAGTTCTATATAGACATTATATAGACAGTTCTGATTGATTCTAGACAAAACCTCCTAGTTCTATATAGACATTATATAGACAGTTCTGATTGATTCTAGACAAAACCTCCTAACCTCCTAGTTCTATATAGACATTATATAGACAGTTCTGATTGATTCTAGACAAAACCTCCTAGTTCTCCTTGCGAAAGTAGGAACTTCCCATTCTGTTCTCCCTTAATAATAAATGTGTCCAGCTTATAATACATAACTTTTCTGTAAATAAAAATTTAAAAATAAAAATAGAAAATAATTATAAAAATGATTTTATAAATATTCTTTTGTTGGCTAAGGACATCAGCTGAGTTCGTTAAGATGACATGAAGTGAATTTAATCCATATTCAAGTTTTTCTTATGACCTTACATTAATAAGTTCTTTAGGAAGTTCTTTAGAGTAAAATAAACGTGACATTCCAAAAATCTATCAATTGCTTACTGAAACATGACTTGTTTATAAAACCAGTAATTATAGTTTTATTGAAAATGCATCGTTATAGGTCTTAAATCTAAAAAAAATATTATACATATATAATAATTAATATAACCAAAATAATATATAATAATAAATGGCATAAATAACTGAAGTATCTGAGAGATGTTTCAAAACCAAATATGACATTTGAAAAAAAAAAAAACCATTCAATGAAAGGAGGAGAACAAATGTTAAATTTAAAATCACAAAACTTGAATATTAATAACATATTATTGGTTTACCATTTATCATTGATATGAAAAGTTCTGGTCTGATTCAGTCTTCTTTGTTATGTGCTTACTAAATATTGTGTTACTAACAATTAAATTTACAATCTTCATCATGTTCCAATTTTAAGAATTAAAATGCCTATGGGTGCATGAACTGAGGGCTCAAGTACAGAATGTGAACCAAAACAAAATATTACAGATATTCTGAACAGAATATTTTGGTAAAACAAGTAATCTTTGATTAGTTTACTGTTTATCACTGCTGGAGCTACTTTTATAAGCACCTTCATTCATAAAGTTAGTAACACCAAGAAACTATTCTTTAGTAGACAAGAACAAACTATACATTAGGTCTACCATAAATGTATTATACAACAAATTGAAGCGTACAAGGGTAATGACAACACTATTAAATAGCAAAACACAAAACACAGTAAAGTAGCAATAAAATAAATGAGTCCATAACAATAAGTAAATTTAACAAACGACCAAACGCCAACATGCACCAACTAATATTGCACCATATTGCAGTGGATATTGAACTATGTTCAAACATGTTCAATGTTTACCTTCAAAATAATGTTGTAACAGTGTATTTTCCAGTTCAGGGTACAATGCTTTTTATAGCACTTAATGATATCGATTTGCTTTAGATATGCTATTTGCTATTTATTTCATTAAAGTTTATAAACTTGATCATTTGACCCTGAATTATTCCTCTGATTTGAAACAATAAATTTATTAAATACATAGATTTACCCTAGGAATGATATTATTTCAAATTTTGATTTAACTCTTGTTCAAACATATAAATCAGGAGTGCCTTTAACGTAACAAGGGATGCACAATATAGATTCAATGATGTCAGCTGTAGTTGCCACCAGTTTCCATAGCACATAGCCTTAATTAAGGTGTCAGTGTTATTTGTTTCTTTACGCTTATCTAAAAAGATTTAAAGTGTAAATAAAGGCGTTGAAAATTAATAATATTTTCTTATACAAATTTGGAATCGTTTCTATATTTTGAAAATTGCATTCATTGATTTTGAAAACGTTTTATTGTTTTTATAACTAGCTTATATTTTTCAAAAATCAACAACGAACTTCACTATGTACTATAACATTCTCCATTAGATTTTTAAGAATGTAATAGGTAATAAGACTTATTAATACAAGATTTAATTTTTAAATTAATTTTCTATTACAGTAATACATTTGTAAACTGTAGCAGACTAGTTTATAAATTTGTTAATTGCAGAAATTGTGAGTGTGCCAACTTCTAAGAGTGATATAAAAGTTATTAAAAAAATGTTCAGAAAATAGATTATAATCTTTTAAGAGTAATACTGCATCTAGGTATGAGGCGGATGGTAACTAGATTGGAGAAAAGAAAATTAAGATTATTTTCAATGTAGAGAGTTATTTTTTTAGATGCAGTTAGCAAAAATAAATATTAAATATAGAGGTTTGGATTTAAACTGATTGTATCGGTTCATAATAAAATAAAAAACCTCAAATGGTTTAAAGTTTATTACTTCTTTAACATTTTAAGATGTTGATAAAACAAACATCTACTGGAAGGAGTGAGAGGTGTGGCCGGGGCAACTGCATCAAGCAGGCACATAAACATCTACTGGAAGGAGTGAGAGGTGTGGCCGGGGCAACTGCATCAAGCAGGCACATAAACATCTACTGGAAGGAGTGAGAGGTGTGGCCGGGCCAACTGCATCAAGCAGGCACATAAACATCTACTGGAAGGAGTGAGAGGTGTGGCCGGGGCAACTGCATCAAGCAGGCACATAAACATCTACTGGAAGGAGTGAGAGGTGTGGCCGGGCCAACTGCATCAAGCAGGCACATAAACATCTACTGGAAGGAGTGAGAGGTGTGGCCGGGGCAACTGCATCAAGCAGGCACATAAACATCTACTGGAAGGAGTGAGAGGTGTGGCCGGGGCAACTGCATCAAGCAGGCACATAAACATCTACTGGAAGGAGTGAGAGGTGTGGCCGGGCCAACTGCATCAAGCAGGCACATAAACATCTACTTGAAGGAGTGAGAGGTGTGGCCGGGCCAACTGCATCAAGCAGGCACATAAACATCTACTGGAAGGAGTGAGAGGTGTGGCCGGGGCAACTGCATCAAGCAGGCACATACACATCTACTGGAAGGAGTGAGAGGTGTGGCCGGGGCAACTGCATCAAGCAGGCACATAAACATCTACTGGAAGGAGTGAGAGGTGTGGCCGGGGCAATTGCATCAAGCAGGCACATAAACATCTACTGGAAGGAGTGAGAGGTGTGGCCGGGCCAACTGCATCAAGCAGGCACATAAACATCTACTGGAAGGAGTGAGAGGTGTGGCCGGGGCAACTGCATCAAGCAGGCACATAAACATCTACTGGAAGGAGTGAGAGGTGTGGCCGGGCCAACTGCATCAAGCAGGCACATAAACATCTACTGGAAGGAGTGAGAGGTGTGGCCGGGGCAACTGCATCAAGCAGGCACATAAACATCTACTGGAAGGAGTGAGAGGTGTGGCCGGGCCAACTGCATCAAGCAGGCACATAAACATCTACTGGAAGGAGTGAGAGGTGTGGCCGGGGCAACTGCATCAAGCAGGCACATAAATATTTACTGGAAGGACTGAGAGGTGTGACCGGGGCAACTGCATCAAGCAGGCACATAAACATCTACTGGAAGGAGTGAGAGGTGTGACCGGGGCAACTGCATCAAGCAGGCACATAAACATCTACTGGAAGGAGTGAGAGGTGTGGCCGGGGCAACTGCATCAAGCAGGCACATAAATATCTACTGGAAGGACTGAGAGGTGTGACCGGGGAAACTGCATCAAGCAGGCACATAAACATCTACTGGAAGGACTGAGAGGTGTGACCGGGGCAACTGCATCAAGCAGGCACATAAACATCTACTGGAAGGAGTGAGAGGTGTGGCCGGGGCAACTGCATCAAGCAGGCACATAAATATCTACTGGAAGGACTGAGAGGTGTGACCGGGACAACTGCATCAAGCAGGCACATAAACATCTACTGGAAGGACTGAGAGGTGTGACCGGGGCAACTGCATCAAGCAGGCACATAAACATCTACTGGAAGGACTGAGAGGTGTGACCGGGGCAACTGCATCAAGCAGGCACATAAACATCTACTGGAAGGAGTGAGAGGAGTGGCCGGGGCAACTGCATCAAGCAGGCACATAAACATCTACTGGAAGGACTGAGAGGTGTGACCGGGGCAACTGCATCAAGCAGGCACATAAACATGTACTGGAAGGACTGAGAGGTGTGACCGGGGCAACTGCATCAAGCAGGCACATAAACATCTACTGGAAGGAGTGAGAGGTGTGGCCGGGGCAACTGCATCAAGCAGGCACACAAACATCTACTGGAAGGAGTGAGAGGTGTGGCCGGGGCAACTGCATCAAGCAGGCACACAAACATCTACTGGAAGGAGTGAGAGGTGTGGCCGGGGCAACTGCATCAAGCAGGCACATAAACATCTACTGGAAGGAGTGAGAGGTGTGGCCGGGGCAACTGCATCAAGCAGGCACATAAACATCTACTGGAAGGAGTAAGAGGTGTGGTCGGGGCAACTGCATCAAGCAGGCACACAAACATCTACTGGAAGGAGTAAGAGGTGTGGCCGGGGCAACTGCATCAAGCAGGCACAGCTTGTAAAACATGGTGCAAAGTCTACATTATCATCAGAAATATTTTGCTAAATACCACATTCATCTATTTAAGCAGATCAATTTATAAACCTTAATTATCTTGAGAATTGATTAGACTGGATTTCTGTGTAGTCGTAACTGTCAGTTGTAGTGGTGCTAACCCTAGATCCTACATTTCTTCCCCCACATTTAAACATGAATCTAATGTGGTACATTTAGAATTAATTCATCTCAAACGTGAGATTAGGCAACTTGAACTTGCTTGTGTAGAGATCATGACTAAACAGGACGTACTTTCGTATGTACTGGCATTTAATGAAGTAAAACAATACGAGTAGTGTGAACGTCATATGACTAATTACTTTTGTTATACAGAGGAGTAGCTAATTTAAACACAAAGTATATGAATAGAGTAGGGAAATAAAATGTTTTTTTATTTTTGTTTTATAATATTTTATATTATATAAGAGTATTATCACAGCTAAATTAAAATTGAAAATAATTTAATAAATAAATAAAATAATTGACAAATTTATCCATTTAAAATAATTGATTCATGACGTATTACCTCTTAATACGTCATATGACATGTTTACTATTTAAGCGTAAAATTAAGTACTACTCAAAGGGTTAAGGCAGAAACTTAAGAATCTGCCGGGTAAGCTATTTACCTAGAGACAGTTTTTGTCCACACTGAACATTTATACACACTGGACTGAACTGAAGGTAAACATTGAATGGAAAACATAATTTTTATTTGTTCTATACATTTTATTTAAAAGAGTTATACTCTTTTTATTTTATCCTTCCATGAAGCTGGTAATAGTTTATGAATGACCAGAAAATGTAGTCTAGGTATTTATACAATAATATACAAAAATATATAACAGTATTAGAGCTTGTGCTTAATGTGAGGTAAAGCACCAGATTTCAGTCTCATGTTTAAAGAGTATTTACAATAACTGTAAGTACAGAAAGAACATTGATAAAAATTAAAAATAATTGATAAAAAGGCAGAGAAAGTATAGTACAAAACTAGAATGTAAAACTATCTTATTATAAAAGAAGCATTTGGACATGAGTCTGTTAAATATATTTTCAAAGCAATTATGATTTTTATCTTTATTGACAGTAAAATTGGCAGAATTGAAAAAGTACTTCAAATTTCAAAACTGTAGAGTAAGTGAGAGATTTCTGATTTAACTGACTACTGATTACACTGACTATTGTGTAAGAAATTATTTGTAACTTCTATAATACAAACATGGAAACCATTCTATTGAAACAAGTATAAATTTTATAATAAGAATAATGTATTTCAATCCAGCTTTTACTGAACACTGAAACAGGACAGTATAAAACTAATAATAATCAATAGTTAGAGTTAGTGGCCTCATGACTGGACCAATGGGGCGGTGAATCCATCTGAATAGCATTACTTCCGTATATTCGGCAGTTCAATTTATGATTACCTACGTTTAGAATTAGAATGTAAACTTTCATAATAAACATATATTAATTTAAATTATGTTGTTACATCAATTATTAAAATAAAGTGATAACCTATTGATATAATGTAGGGTTTGTTGGCATTTACTAAATTGCCAACAAATATAGAATAAATTAAGACTCAGGAGTAAATTTTAAACTGTTATAACTACAAACCTTTTCTCAGCTATTATTAAAACGAAGTTTGTAAAAGTAAATCAACACGTATGAACATAAAGGAATAGAAAAATAAATACACAATACAGTTACAGTACACTATTCAGCTGACTACTGGATAGGTTACTAACAATATTGCGTGGGATACGTGGTGCCCAGCAGGTTGGCAACTGAACAAGCCTTCACTTGCAACACATGTTTACGCTATACTCCAATGTCGTGCAAACCTGAATTTAGTACTGAAGAAATAAGCTACCTTTATAACTAGAATCTAAATTTTTCAGTGACAACCGTGCCAAGGTGCTATGTACATTATTTACAAAGTGACCAGACGTTTCGCCCATACTGTGATGTGGCATCCTCAGTGGTATCTCAGAGATAGAACTGAGGATGCCACATCACAGTATGGGCGAAACGGCTGGTTATTTTGTAAATAATGTACACCTTGACGCAGTTGTCACCGGAAAATATAGATTCTAGTTATGACACCGGGCGCTTAGGCCTAAGTTCTAAGATTAAGCTACCTTTTATTTTAATCAGATCCAGACAGTTGCAATAATAGTTGTAAGGTCTCTGTATTTAATGACAGAAATTCAGCAGTAGCTTGCATGATTAGGTTAACTGTTTTTTGCCAATATAGTATCTTGGATTCACTGGAATAATCTTTACGATAATATATTTTTAAAAGGAAAACCAAAGAATGGATTATAAATAATAAGTATATAATTGATTGGCAGATATTTGAGCAGCATTTACTTAATATTATTTAATTCTGAAAGGATTTGATTTTTTGATCTCAACCAATTTAAATGCAAACCAATAATTATGGCTCTACAGGAAGTGTAGTAATACCTTTTTCTGGGAATTTAACCTTCCTGAATAGAAGTAAAATACTTCACTTACTAAAATATGTTCCGAACTGAACTCAGACCTAATTAAGATAAAAAATTATTCTCAATTAAATACTATTACCATAAAATGTTCTTTGCTAAAAAGAAGTACGATACTCTGAGTGTACTCACAAAATGTATTAATACGATACTCTGAGTGTACTCACAAAATGTATTAATAGACTCAATTATAAATATACACATACAAAATAACAAATATGTTAAGAAACGTATGTTTAAAACATCAACATCAAATTGAATTGTTTATCTCTTCAAAGATATTTTTTTGAATTTACTGGAACATGATGGAAAATAGTATATTATAAAATAAACTGTTTTCTTAAAATAAAATATTACATCATGTTATTAATTAAAATTGCTATATTTATACTATTAAAAAAACTTAGTATTTATCAACAAGATGAAATAGCTTTCATTTAAATGTTGTAGTTTATAAACATGAGAATACTACTATTACTAATGATGTTCAGTTATTAAATGTTTCATAGACATCAAACTGAATTAAAAAAAAGTAAATAATACACCTTAGGCAGTTACTTGTTTCAATAAATGGTGTTTCTAAACATTATGTGAAAAAACTTATTATATACGAATGTTGAAACTCGTATGTTGGAATTTCTCTGTCTAAAAGTTCCTCCAAGCAAAGTTTACAGCCAACTCATACTCTGGTTACCATCTGCCAACTGATTGTCAGTTAAAAATATATAAGGAAAAGAATATCTTGTGGAATAATCTGATTCATTGTCCAAATTTACAATAAATATTTTTGTCCAAGCTCGAAATCCTAAGCTTAAAACTAATTACATATATTAGAAACAGTGACCACTCAGACTTTCATTTATACAAATATATAATTGTACGAGTTTAACTCTACATAAAGCTATCAGTCATAACAAAATAAACTATTAATATATGTGATAATATAAAATAAGAAAGTACTAACTTTAATATAGACTTTATTATAAACATTTCCTTTCAAGAAGGGTGATTAATACACTGTATGATTGAAAATTGATAAATATTTCAAAAGAAAGCTCCAAAAAAGTAACAATATTGTAAATAAAATACAAAAGCAAGATACTATTGAGCTAATGAGCTTTTAGAATTATAAGGCACTTGACATGAAGAAAGGTATTTTACTAAGATCACAGATATTTGTTCTACAAACAAATCCTAACATTAGGATTGGCACTGAAACCACATTCTCAAGGCAGTAAAAAACATTTGAATCACAACATTATATGCAGATTTGATCAAAGTGTTTAGTAAATAACCATCTTTATATTTGCTATTTATTTTGTGATTAAAGTGACAAACCAATCATGAAATTCTTCACATTGACATAGATACTTTGTTTACAAAATTAATAAGAAATAAATAGTTATTTGAACAATACAACACATATATTTCATATAAATTACTTTCAGAAGAAATTAATTATTTTAATAATACAAAACAAAATAAAATGGCAAGACATACAGGAATCAAGTTTAACAGAAAAAAGGGTTAACACCAAAGTAGCATTCAATGGAAGAGATCAGTTTAAGTACCACTATAACTGATTTGATAATTTATCAATATAATCTGATAAAACTAAAAATAATTCATATAAAAGCAATGCTATTCCAGTTGAGCTATTGGTTCTAAGAACTCAGGGCTTGGAGGAGGCTCACTAGCTCGGACATGACTAAGTGTGTCCACACCTGCACAAGGATGTTTGTAACGGCAGTGTGTACGCAGGTTGTCACTACGAGTGTAAGTTGCACGACAGATAGGACATACAAACCTACCAGGAAAGTGGACATGATAGTGATTGCGGATATGTGTCACTATCTTGCCACACAGCTTGCAGCGATGAAGATTGGAGAAGCCTGGCAACCGATCAAAAGCAAGCCTCATGTGCCAAGTTTTAGTACCTGAAACACAAGTAAATTTCTCAATTTTCTGCACAGACTGACTGATTGTCTCCTCAACTATAGACACTATATATATATATATATAATCCAATACAAAAACTGAACAGATTAAAATATTCTAAGTATAATATATAAATATAAATCTGAAAAAATCACTTTGTAATGAAACTTTTAATTATTAAGATACATAGAATTATTAAAAATCAGATGATTAATAAAAATTGTATATATCAATCATCTTTTAACTACAAATAAAAATGTTTAAGGCACTGCCCATTTAAATGAAATTCTTAAAAAAGTTACAAAGTCTTTTAAAGAATACAGTACAGGAATTCACAAACATTTGTGTACAAATATTCTGAAGGTGGTTAAACTAACTTTTAGAATTTAACCATATTATTTTCCTAGCAAAGCTCAAATGATATAAAGTAACGACTCGTTATCTGACATTCTGTTTTAACTGACATACTCGCTCTGAAAACAATATTGTAATAAAAATAATATAGTTAATATTTCACCTTCCTACGCCAGTGGCATTTTACAATTGAGTACCCAAATGTTGTTAAGGGACATTGGTCCAAACCCCTTTGGCAAATTATTGAGTGGACCTCCCGGGATTGGGACCTGTCACGCTCTGCACTAGAGCCGTATCCAAATTCACACACCATTAAGGGTACCAGAAGCCACATCCAAATTCACACCCCTGTCAAACAAGTTTGATTTGAGCTCACAAAATATCCAAATTCATACCCTAAGCTCTGCTTCAATACTTTTGGCCTGGACTGTACAACCCCCTTGGAAACAGTTTGCCTTAACAGTAAGTTGTAATTCCCTTATGCAACTAAAGAAAGTCTTAAACATACAATTGGGCCCTTTTCCAGTCAATCTCTGTTAGATTTCGAGGAAACCAACAGTGGGCCTCTTTAATTGAATTTGTATTCAAACTTGCAAAAATTATATACTTTCTTTTTGCTGCGTATGTGGAAAAAGATAATTTCTTAATTACAAAATTAATAACAATATTTACTCTCTTGTACGAAAATGTTAATGTAGCAATAATGTTTTACATCATACAATTTACAATTTACCTAATCTATAACAGATACTTTCTAACCTAATATACTTTGTACATAAAGAATGTATGCTTTTATGCCTAAGAACTCAAATAAATATTGTTAAGTACATACACAAGGTTTTCGTCCAGCTTGGGAATACCACTGTACGAGTATAGGAGGGTGGGTGGGTCAATACCTCGGTACGTGTATGGAAGGTTGTGTGGGGCAATACCACTGTACGAGTATAGTAGGGCGGCTTGGTCAATACCACTGTACATGTATGGGAGGTTAGGTGGGTCCATACCACTGTACGAGTATGGGAGTGGGGGTGGGTCAATCCCACTGTAGTGTATAGGAGGGCGGGTGGGTCAATATCACTGTACGTGTATGGGAGGGTGGGTGGGTACTCTTACAGTGAAGTTACAAGAGTCAAATCAAATCAAAGCAAGATGTTGTTGACTTTCTATCTCACTTGAATACTGTCAAAATATTGTTGTTTAATAATAAGTTTTTGTCTTAATTTTTTCAGTAAAATATGTAAAATGTATATTTAAGCTTAAAACTATACACATAGAAGAATGTACATTGTCACAACATTGTTATTTCTTGAGACATGTTTGTATTACATTAGTTCAGTAAAATATCTATAAAGTAATGTAAGCGAGGTAAACTATAAAGACTGGTGCACAGAAGTAAACTATACAAACTGGCGCACAGAGGTAAACTATAAAGACTGGTGCACAGAAGTAAACTATAAAGACTGGTGCACAGAGGTAAACTATAAAGACTGGTGCACAGAAGTAAACTATAAAAACTGGCGCACAGAGGTAAACTATAAAGACTGGCGCACAGAGGTAAACTATAAAGACTGGTGCACAGAGGTAAACTATAAAGACTGGTGCACAGAAGTAAACTATAAACACTGGTGCACAGAGGTAAACTATAAAGACTGGTGCACAGAAGTAAACTATAAACACTGGTGCACAGAGGTAAACTATAAAGACTGGTGCACAGAAGTAAACTATAAACACTGGTGCACAGAGGTAAACTATTAAGACTGGTGCACAGAAGTAAACTATAAAAACTGGCGCACAGAGGTAAACTATAAAGACCGGTGCACAGAAGTAAACTATAAACACTGATGCACAGAGGTAAACTATAAATACTTGTGCACAGAAGTAAACTATAAACACTGGTGCACAGAGGTAAACTATAAAGACTGGTGCACAGAAGTAAACTATAAACACTGGTGCACAGAGGTAAACTATAAAGACTGGTGCACAGAAGTAAACTATAAAAACTGGTGCACAGAGGTAAACTATAAAGACTGGTGCACAGAGGTAAACTATAAAGACTGGTGCACAGAGGTAAACTATAAAGACTGGTAAACAGAAGTAAACTATAAACACTGGTGCACAGAGGTAAACTATAAAGACTGGTGCACAGAAGTAAACTATAAAAACTGGCGCACAGAGGTAAACTATAAAGACTGGTGCACAGAGGTAAACTATAAAGACTGGTGCACAGAAGTAAACTATAAAGACTGGTGCACAGAGGTAAACTATAAAGACTGGCGCACAGAGGTAAACTATAAAGACTGCTGCACAGAGGTAAACTATAAAGACTGGTAAACAGAAGTAAACTTTAAAGACTGGTGCACAGAAGTAAACTATAAAGATTGGTGCACAGAGGTAAACTATAAAGACTGGTGCACAGAAGTAAACTATAAAGACTGGCGCACAGAGGTAAACTATAAAGACTGGTGCACAGAGGTAAACTATAAAGACTGGTGCACAGAGGTAAACCATAAAGACTGGCGCGCAGAGGTCAAATATAAAGACTGGTGCACAGAGGTAAACTATAAAGACTGGTGCACAGAGGTAAACTATAAAGACTGGTGCACAGAGGTAAACTATAAAGATTGTTGCACAGAGGTAAACTATTAAGACTGGCGCACAGAGGTAAACTATAAAGACTGGCGCGCAGAGGTAAACTATAAAGACTGGTGCACAGAGGTAAACTATAAAGACTGGTGCACAGAAGTAAACTATAAAAACTGGCGCACAGAGGTAAACTATAAAGACTGGCGCACAGAGGTAAACTATAAAGACTGGTGCACAGAGGTAAACTATAAAGACTGGTGCACAGAAGTAAACTATAAACACTAGTGCACAGAGGTAAACTATAAAGACTGGTGCACAGAAGTAAATTATAAACACTGGTGCACAGAGGTAAACTATAAAGACTGGTGCACAGAAGTAAACTATAAACACTGGTGCACAGAGGTAAACTATAAAGACTGGTGCACAGAAGTAAACTATAAACACTGGTGCACAGAGGTAAACTATAAAGACTGGTGCACAGAAGTAAACTATAAACACTGGTGCACAGAGGTAAACTATAAAGACTGGTGCACAGAAGTAAACTATAAACACTGGTGCACAGAAGTAAACTATAAAGAAAGACTGGTGCACAGAAGTAAACTATAAACACTGGTGCACAGAGGTAAACTATAAAGACTGGTGCACAGAAGTAAACTATAAACACTGGTGCACAGAGGTAAACTATAAAGACTGGTGCACAGAAGTAAACTATAAAAACTGGTGCACAGAGGTAAACTATAAAGACTGGTGCACAGAGGTAAACTATAAAGACTGGTGCACAGAGGTAAACTATAAAGATTGGTGCACAGAAGTAAACTATAATCACTGGTGCACAGAGGTAAACTATAAAGACTTGTGCACAGAAGTAAACTATAAAAACTGGTGCACAAAGGTAAACTATAAAGACTGGTGCACAGAGGTAAACTATAAAGACTGGTGCACAGAGGTAAACTATAAAGACTAGTGCACAGAAGTAAACTATAAACACTGGTGCACAGAGGTAAACTATAAAGACTGGTGCACAGAAGTAAACTATAAAAACTGGCGCACAGAGGTAAACTATAAAGACTGGTGCACAGAGGTAAACTATAAAGACTGGTGCACAGAAGTAAACTATTAAGACTGGTGCACAGAGGTAAACTATAAAGACTGGCGCACAGAGGTAAACTATAAAGACTGGTGCACAGAGGTAAACTATAAAGAATGGTAAACAGAAGTAAACTTTAAAGACTGGTGCACAGAAGTAAACTATAAAGATTGGTGCACAGAGGTAAACTATAAAGACTGGTGCACAGAAGTAAACTATAAAGACTGGCGCACAGAGGTAAACTATAAAGACTGGTGCACAGAAGTAAACTATAAACACTGGTGCACAGAGGTAAACTATAAAGACTGGTGCGCAGAGGTAAACTATAAAGACTGGTGCACAGAGGTAAACCATAAAGACTGGCGCGCAGAGGTAAAATATAAACACTGGTGCACAGAGGTAAACTATAAAGACTGGCGCACAGAGGTAAACTATAAAGACTGGTGCACAGAGGTAAACTATAAAGACTGGTGCACAGAGGTAAACTATAAAGATTGTTGCACAGAGGTAAACTATTAAGACTGGCTCACAGAGGTAAACTATACAGACTGGCGCGCAGAGGTAAACTATAAAGACTGGTGCACAGAGGTAAACTATAAAGACTGGTGCACAGAAGTAAACTATAAAGACTGGTGCACAGAGGTAAACTATAAAGACTAGTGCACAGAAGTAAACTATAAACACTGGTGCACAGAGGTAAACTATAAAGACTGGTGCACAGAAGTAAACTATAAAAACTGGCGCACAGAGGTAAACTATAAAGACTGGTGCACAGAGGTAAACTATAAAGACTGGTGCACAGAAGTAAACTATAAAGACTGGTGCACAGAGGTAAACTATAAAGACTGGCGCACAGAGGTAAACTATAAAGACTGGTGCACAGAGGTAAACTATAAAGATTGTTGCACAGAGGTAAACTATTAAGACTGGCGCACAGAGGTAAACTATAAAGACTGGCGCGCAGAGGTAAACTATAAAGACTGGTGCACAGAGGTAAACTATAAAGACTGGTGCACAGAGGTAAACTATAAAGACTGGTGCACAGAAGTAAACTATAAACACTGGTGCACAGAGGTAAACTATAAAGACTGGTGCGCAGAGGTAAACTATAAAGACTGGTGCACAGAGGTAAACCATAAAGACTGGCGCGCAGAGGTAAAATATAAACACTGGTGCACAGAGGTAAACTATAAAGACTGGCGCACAGAGGTAAACTATAAAGACTGGTACACAGAGGTAAAATATAAACACTGGTGCACAGAGGTAAACTATAAAGACTGGTGCACAGAGGTAAACTATAAAGACTGGTGCACGGAGGTAAACTATAAAGACTGGCACACAGAGGTAAAATATAAAGACTGGCGCATAGAGGTAAACTATAAGGACTGGCGCACAGAGGTAAACTATAAAGACTGGTGCATAGAGGTAAACTATAAAGACTGGCGTGCAGAGGTAAAATATAAAAACTGGTGCACAGAGGTAAACTATAAAGACTGGTGCACAGAGGCAAACTATAAAGACTGGTGCACAGAGGTAAACTGTAAAGACTGGCATCAGAGGTAAACTATAAAGACTGGCAGACAGAGGTAAAATATAAAGACTGGCACATAGAGGTATACCATAAAGACTGAAGCGCAGACGTAAAATATAAAGACTGGTGCACCGAGGTAAACTATAAAGACTGGCACACAGAGGTAAAATATAAAGACTGGCGCATAGAGGTAAACTATAAGGACTGTCGCACAGAGGTAAACTATAAAGACTGGTGCACAGAGGTAAACTATAAAGACTGGCGTGCAGAGGTAAAATATAAAGACTGGTGCACAGAGGTAAACTATAAAGACTGGCGCATAGAGGCAAACTATAAAGACTGGTGCACAGAGGTAAACTATAAAGACTGGCGCACAGAGGTAAACTATAAAGACTGGCACACAGAGCTAAACTATAAAGACTGGTGCACAGAGGTAAACCATAAAGACTGGAGCGCAGACGTAAAATATAAAGACTGGTGAACGGAGGTAAACTATAAAGACTGGCACACAGAGGTAAAATATAAAGACTGGCGCATAGAGGTAAACTATAAGGACTGGCGCACAGAGGTAAACTATAAAGACTGGTGCATAGAGGTAAACTATAAAGACTGGCGTGCAGAGGTAAAATATAAAAACTGGTGCACAGAGGTAAACTATAAAGACTGGTGCACAGAGGCAAACTATAAAGACTGGTGCACAGAGGTAAACTGTAAAGACTGGCATCAGAGGTAAACTATAAAGACTGGCAGACAGAGGCAAAATATAAAGACTGGCACATAGAGGTATACCATAAAGACTGGAGCGCAGACGTAAAATATAAAGACTGGTGCACCGAGGTAAACTATAAAGACTGGCACACAGAGGTAAAATATAAAGACTGGCGCATAGAGGTAAACTATAAGGACTGTCGCACAGAGGTAAACTATAAAGACTGGTGCACAGAGGTAAACTATAAAGACTGGCGTGCAGAGGTAAAATATAAAGACTGGTGCACAGAGGTAAACTATAAAGACTGGCGCATAGAGGCAAACTATAAAGACTGGTGCACAGAGGTAAACTATAAAGACTGGCGCACAGAGGTAAACTATAAAGACTGGCACACAGAGGTAAACTATAAAGACTGGCACACAGAGGTAAAATATAAAGACTGGCGCACAGAGCTAAACTATAAAGACTGGTGCACAGAGGTAAACTATAAAGACTGGTACACAGAGGTAAAATATAAACACTGGTGCACAGAGGTAAACTATAAAGACTGGTGCACAGAGGTAAACTATAAAGACTGGTACACAGAGGTAAACTATAATTACTGGTGCACAGAGGTAAACTATAATTACTGGCGCACAGAGCTAAACTATAAAGACTGGCGCACAGAGGTAAACTATAAAGACTGGCGCACAGAGCTAAACTATAAAGACTGGCGCGCAGAGGTAAACTATAATTACTGGTGCACAGAGGTAAACTATAAAGACTGGTACACAGAGGTAAACTATAAAGACTGGCGCACAGAGGTAAACTATAAAGACTGGCGCACAGAGCTAATCAAATCAAATCAAATCAAATCAAAATATCTTTATTTGTATCAGTACAGAGTTGTACATTAAATAGCGTCACTACATATTGTATAAACTAAATTAACTTATTACTAAGAACTAAAATATTCGTCCAAAGAATATAAAGATTTAGAAATAAGGTATGATTTAACCAGGGATTTAAAATTTACAGAGTAAAATTTATTTTTAATACTATAAGGTAGAGCATTTATAAACTTCGCACCCATTACTGAAGTTTTCTTTTTAAATAACTCTAGCCTGTGGTTGGGTACAACTATCGCCATTTTACCCCTTGTATTGTAAAAGTGTATGTCAGAGTGAGTTTCCACTTCACTGAAGTGGTCTCTAACATACATTATACAACTTAAAATATATAGGCCAAATACCGTTAATATTTGCAAACTTTGGAAATGACCCCTTACAGAATCAGTAGCTCTTAATTTAAAAATTATTCTGATTGCCTTTTTTTGCAGCATTAATATTTTGTTCAAATTTTGTAAAGAAGTGCTACCATAGACACATATGCCATAGGCTATATGTGACTGTATGTGAGCATGAAATATTAATTTTAATGTTGGTTCACTGCATAGGAGTGACATTCTTCTCAATGCAAACAAGCCTGAATTAATTTTTGAAATAATGTGATCTACATGACTGCACCAGCTGAGACTACTGTCAATTAACAAACCTAGAAATTTCGTTTTATCAATGTTTTCAACTTTTTCCGTGCCGATATTGATATTTGGTTTAACCTGATTCTTATTTTGAACTGTAGAGAAGTGAATATATTTAGTTTTCCGAGGATTTAGTAACATATTGTTATTGCAGAAAAAGTTTTGAAATTTTGCCAACTCTAAGTTTGCTTCTCTCTCCAATTCACTGGCTGTTTTAGCTGACACTATTAAGTTTGAGTCGTCAGCATATAAGAACAGGCCTTTTGGAACACTTTGTACTTTAGTAAGCAATGAAGGCATACCTTTTAGATAACATAGAAAAAGAAGGGGTCCTAGGATTGACCCTTGTGGTACTCCGTGTTTAATTTGCTGAAATGTAGATAGCTTTTTTATAATTTTGTTTTCTTTTATATGAGTAATCTCAACTGATTGCTGTCTATTTTCAAGGTAAGATTTAAACCATTCCAAAGCAACTCCATTTATTCCAAGTGAACTTAGTTTTGATATTAAACGCGAATGTGACACACTGTCAAAAGCCTTAGACAGGTCCATGAAATGTCCAGCTACAACATATTTTTTATCAATTGAATCTATTATCATGTCTACGAAATTGACTAGTGCTGTAACCGTGGACCTGCCCTTACGGAAACCGTGTTGCTCATCATCAAATAAGTGGTTTTTTTTCCAAATAATCAACTAATTGTAAGTACATAGCTTTTTCAAACACCTTTGATATAGAAGGAAGGAGAGATATTGGGCGATAATTTTTTATGTCTGTTAAATCACCTTTTTTGAGAATTGGTATTATTTTGGATATTTTTAGTTGGTGTGGAAAAATGCCAGAAACAAATGAGGAATTAATTAAGTGGAGTAATGGTTTTTTTAGCTGGTTCTTTGCGGCTTTTATCAGTGACAGTGGCACCTCATCATAACCCGACGAACGTTTGTTTGGCAATGAGTCAATTATATTTATGACATTTTCTTCAATCAACGGGTTGCAATGGAATCGCGTGAGAAGATTATAAGAGAACTGACTGGTTCCGCTGGGTGCCAAATCCAAAATATCCGGACCATTCATCCCTTTTATCATTTCGTCTATAATATTAATAAAATATTCATTAAAAATACTGGCTATGGTATCTGGATTGGATATTGATTTATTATTGATTCTCAGGACAATATTTTCTTTGCTGTCCAAATTAGAGTTCTTTTTTGTTTCTTTGTTGATAATGTTCCAAGTACTTTTAATTACGTTAACAGAATTTTTTATTTCATTGTCAAAATATTCTTTTTTTCTTTCGCTCAATTTAGCTGTATACATACGATTTTTTTCTTTAACAGCATTTTTTAAATTTGGATTCTTTGAAGCCCTAGCTATTTTATTTAGGTGTACTAAATTTTCTTTTTCATGTTTTAGTTCTATGGTTATCCATTCGACTTTTTTGTGTGAACTGGTTTTTTGTGTTTTAGGGAACACTAAATCAAAGTAAAATCGTAATATTCTATTAAAAGTATTGTACTTTTCATCTACTGTAGCATCATAAACCAATCTCCAATCCTCTTTCTGCAAGAGTTTTAAACAAATTTATATTTTTTTCAGAAAATGCTCTACCGATATATGTAAGTTTCTTATTATTCACAGGTGTACACTTAAGATTAAATATTTCCAATAGCTGGCCGTCATGATCAGACAAAGATGTTACCAGCCCTGTAACTGAAATTTGCCCACAGTTAACATTTGTAAAAAAATTGTCTAAGCATGTTTCTGACGTATCTGAGACTCTAGTTGGAAAGTCTATAAGATATTTTAGACCGTTACTTTTTAATATATTTTTAAGTTCCCTGGATTGAGGAGAGCTTTCCATTATATTTATATTAAAATCTCCGCCAATAAAAACACGACTTTTTCTGCTCGTTAGTAATTCCAATAAAGTATTTAATCTAGATAAAAACTCCTTGTTATTGAACTGGGGCGTTCTGTATACACCTGCTACTATTACTGTTTCTCCGTTAATCTTAAATTCTGTAACACAGCATTCAAATAGTTTATCAGTTACCAAATCCCTAATTGCCTGTGTACTCAGCTGTTTACCCCTTAAACCGACTTTGGACATAATTAATACACCTCCTCCCTTTGCAGTGGTTCGAGCAAAATGTGAAACTAGCATATAATGGTTTATATTTAACCGTTCAAGTTGATCATGTGTCATATTGTGTTCTGTTAGAATAATAATACCTGGATCAATTTCTGTTAAAATAATTTCCAATGGTTCAATTCGGCTCTTTAGGTCCTGGATATTTTGGTGAAATATTTTTATGTTAAAAGGATTTAGCTCGGTTTTTTTGTGAATGTCACAGGGAAGTTTAAAGGAACAGCTGAGTTTAACAAGTCAGAGTCAGAATTAAAAACATTACTAGATAAGTCTAAAATCGATTCTACATTAAAAGAGCTGCCTGATAAACTGTCTGTGAAGTGGGGATGGGAAAGCCTTGAGCCTTGCTGGACACCACTGTCTCTCGGCGCCCTATGACTTGTTTGTCTACCGCTAGGATGTAGGTCGTCAGTAGCCAGGAGTGATCCGTTGGTTGTCGAAGAGTTCTCACGTCTCTCCACTGAATGAGGTGCATGATGTGAAGTGCTTCCTTCAGTTAATTGTGAAATAGTTTCGTTTATGGAATTTTTTATTATACTAGCTAATTTTCTTTTTCCATGCTTGTTTAAATGCAAACCATGTCGGGTGTAACAATCTCTGTGAAGATGCGTTGTTTGAACAAAGGAAATTGACTTATTATTCTTAATGTTGCTGTGAATGGTTGAATTTATGCAGTGAATCGGAAAATTAAGGTTTGGCTGGTCAAATCTGAAGGGTATATTTATTAATTTTACTGATGTTCTAGATGATATATTGTGTACAGTCTTTAGATTGAACTGTCTATTGCTTCGGGTGTCACTTACACTTGCATTGCCCACATCATTGGTTCCTGCCAGGAGAATGGCGACGTCTTCACAGCCGAAATCCGATGTTAGACTCTCCAGGTTGTTTGCAACATAGTCGAAGGGCGCGCCGGGGTAGCATGTAACCATTACGTCATAATCTTGAAGTTGCTCTTGGAGGGTCCTAACGAGACTTTTCCCATGACTGTCAGAAGCCAGCAATAATCTTTTCCGTCTGTGTCTAGCCTTTTGTCTTCCAGGACGTTCAATATTTGTATTAACCTGACGTTCACTATGGGTATTCACTTCTTCTATGTTATGTGATGCTAATGCCCCATATCTATTTTCACACACAATTTCGTAATATGTATCATGTTTCATGGAATTATTTCGTCTCTTTTTTGACACAACAGGGTGAAATAGTTGTTTGTTATGTGGAATCACCTCCGTTCCACCAATGGTACAGTGAATGTCTGGGTGTACGACAATATTTTCATTGTGGTGTATTGTTGTTGTTGAGGAGTTTCTAGTTTTACTCTTAGGGGTGAGTGGTGGAAAGCAATTACAGCATGTGTTGGAATAACCTATGTAGTCGCTCTCTCCTCCAAGTTCATGTTGTTGCATATCTATAATTGCTTGCAGAGAGTTTAATTCATTTTTAAGTACTAAATTCTTCTCGGACAGCTCCTTAATTTCCATATTCCTAAGATATAGTTCCGTTTCCATCCTCTTGGTTAAACATTTAAAACTATCTTTGGGGTACATTTGTTTAAAGTTATCCCAAGTAACACTGTCTCTATTTATTAGAAGTTTGATTTCTTCCTCTAGCTGTATGTTTTTATTCCTTAAAAATAAGTTTTCATTTTCCCTTTCCATTATAGTTGATATTCGTGAAGCTAGTTCTTTTTTTAAAGTGTCATTCTCTTGTTGTATAACAGACTGTTGGCGATGTAAGTGGTTCGTGTCGATGTCACACTGCAGTGCACAATCCACTAAGGTCGTTATTTGATCATATGGTTTACTGTGTGACTTATTTATAAGGAATATTTCATCGGTTCATAAACTATAAAGACTGGCGCGCAGAGGTAAACTATAATTACTGGTGCACAGAGGTAAACTATAAAGACTGGTGCACAGAGGTAAACTATAAAGACTGGTGCACAGAAGTAATCTATAAAGACTGGCGCACAGAGGTAAACTATAAACACTGGTGCACAGAGGTAAACTATAAAGACTGGTGCACAGAGGTAAACTACAATAATAATAATAATATATATAGTTTATTTAAAAAAGAATACTGAAAAAATTTGAAAACTAGAAGGTAAATTAAATAAAACCAATAATAACTGATAATAAGACCAGAATATCTTATTATAAGTTAACCTAAGTTATTCTCAAGGTTAGCTTATCTCTATAATCACATGCACATCTTCCTGATGTCATTGGGTCTACTGCCATAAGTTTTGTTCTAAATAAACAACTCAAACAATTTTGAAAGGCTGCAACTGGCTATTAAACAAGCAATTACATCAAGTAATTAAATTTCAAATAAACAAGCTATTCCTTTTTTTTTAATAAATCAAATCAGCAACGTACTTTAATCTTCTTAAGTTAGTGTAGTGTAATTTATACTATTTCAAAGAGGCTTGGAATAGCAAAAGAATTGTTTGCCAATGCCTCTCATGACTGGTTGCAATGAGAGGTTGAGATTGCAACGCAGGCTTGAAACTTAGTTGTTAAAGGTAGGTACAATCAAAATAAAAAAAACTTGCTGAAAGTATTCCTGTTTGGCCAGGGGTGTTAATTTGGAAATTTTGACTCACTGAGATCGAACTGGTTTGACAGGGGTGTGAACTTGGATGTTGCTGCAAGTACCTTTAATGCGATGTGAATTTGAACACACCCCTGCACTAGAAGCAGAAATACTAACCACTAGACTAGCAAGATGCAAACGTTCTGTAATGTTGAAAACTGTATATACCTGACGATAGGTTTTCCCAAACAGTGTGATGTTTTGTTGCTCACTCTACTTGACTTTATGTAGCGTGAACTGTTCCAAATGAGCAGACTACATCGCTTTTGTCATTTGTTGAGGGTACGGAATGTTTAAGACAATCGCTTGTAGGAGTGGGGGATAACGATCGCGTAACTTGTGCACTCTTATTCAGTAGTTTCCTGACCAATACATGTACAGTACAATACCAATGTACATGTCCATCACCATGACCCACCTACCAACCTACACGCTTGGGGTGGTAATGACCCACTCGCCCACCCAAACACAAGTGGTGGTGAACGCATATTAGCCCACCCAAACACAAAAGGTGGTGAACACATATTAGCCCACCCAAACACAAAAGGCGGTGAACACATATTAGACCACCCAAACACAAGTGGTGGTGAACACATATTAGCCCACCCGGAAACAAAAGTGGTGGTGAACACATATTAGTAACAAACACTGTACAGTTTGTAGTTAGTTATAATTCATAATTAAAATAATTAAGTAATTTAATAGTTTGTTACTCATAATAAACTCTTAAGCATAAATTGTAACTCAAATACTGTACTCACCACATATTCACCTGTTACTACTATAATGAAATTTAAATAATCTTACTGGCCTCTACGCACATGCACTTGCTACAAGTCAAATATCAGGTGACATTGTCTAACCCTTGTAACTGGTGGTTTGAACCCCGTCGAGCACGTATGTGGTTTCACCCCTCTACCTAAAATTACAACACGAGTTGAACTTATGATGTTACGCGGGACGGTCCTCTCGATTCTCGCGACCCTCTCTTACACTGTATAACTCTTATCTCGTTAACTAAATTGTAATCGTGTTTTCCTCTCTCCGATTTACAAAGTATTTTATTCAAAATTCTAAAGTATGTGAACTCTCAATAGTGTTATGTTGTGCTCCGAACTGACCGCTAGACAACATCGACATCCCAGGCCTGGTGGATCCATCTCTACGGTCATCTCTCATCCTCTCAGCTCTTCGCCCCAAGACATTCACTATCTCTTCTTAAGGTACAGTTTGTTCTTTTTTTAATTAATTTGTTAACATAGAACGACTCTCCAGTGATTGTCCGAGGCAGTTTCACTTGCGCTATTTCTTTTACTAACTTGAACGTTAGTTGGTCCTCCGGGCCGAATATTTTACTAGCTCTATGGTTAAACAGTAACTCTATGGTATTCCTATAGTGAAACAAAGGAATACCACGTGCGTTCATGTTTTTTTTGAAAGTACGTACTTAGAACTGCATTCCGGAAATAAGGGTATCGTACCACCCTTGCAAATTTGCTACGTCATAATCGGTTTCATACCATCCCATACTGCAGTCACACTTGTACCATTGATTTTACTATACATAAAGATGGTTCCATCCAATGCTAAATATTGAGGCACGGACTATGGAGCGACTGTGCTGCTATCTGTTGTCAATAGAGTTAAGAAGGTGAAATCGCCTCAAGTTTTGACTGTTCAGTGCGCAACCTGTGAGCAGTAAAGGAAACTAATTACCCCTCTCATTCCCCCATTTCTTTCTCTTTCTCTTGAGTCGCTCGTCCGGAAGTATTTCCTGTTCTCCACCTTGGCTGCCCAAATTGTCTACTGTGGCCACGCCGATATTACTTGTCCTTGACATTGTTCCTTGTGGTTTGTTGTGCGTGCAAAGGCATCGCAAACTTTTAGTTGAGAGGGCAGAGATACTCACTACGTAGCACTCGGGCCGCTAGCACCCCTTAACACTATTTTTGCGGTCTTTAATTTTTTCAAACTGCAATAATGTATTAAGTGCAGGCAAATAAAATCATTTGTCTATTATTTCCAATTAATTATTTTAAATAGTGTTGTATTATACAACATCTTTGGTTTACTGACTAGGTTTCTTTACCGGTAATGTATGTATATGGGTGTATATAGAAACTGTATGTATATGTACGGTACTTGCGACCCTTAGATTATTTTGAGAAAAGTAATAAGGCTCATCATGAAATCCTAGTGAGGAACCCTGATTTAGGGGTTTATGTAAATAACAATTCCTACACATTTATATTTTGAAATTTGGACTGAAGGTAGATCTAACCATTTCTACTCTAGTAAAATTAAAAAAAGATTTGTACATTTCCACGATGTTATTACATCGTGGTAACGACGGACAATTTATTTAAGCGTTTTAATGAAAACCTCATTTAATTCATTAAAACTGTGATATTAAATTTTCGAGTAGGACTAGCTTAAAAACTGTTTAAAACTAACCAAAATAATTAATAAATCAACCAGAAATCTTATTCGAACCAGAAATTGAAGTTTCTTTACAATAGGGCTTAAAATTTCAAACCGCTACTCAATATTTTATTGTTTATGAAAAGTGAAATATCACAGTTTAAAAGCAGTTTTTTAACATCCTAGTTACGAAATATAGTGTGTAACATTTAATTTTTTCAGCTTCTTTTTAATGATGCTTTAGTGGAAGAGAATAATCCAAAAAATCACACGTTTCTGACAAAAAATCACTTTGCCGACTTTCTGTGACGAAACTTGAAAAAAAAGAAAAACGCACGAAAGTAAGACTTCTTGCGAGCTTAGTGATAACACTTCTGATTCAAATGCAGAGGTTCACGGGTTTAAATTCCGGGAGGTCCACTAAAAATTTGCTTGGTGGGTTTGGACCATTGTACCGTTAGCAACGTTAGTAGATTCAGTTTAAAATGCCTCTGTCTAAAATAGACTGATAAAAAACCATTGTAAACGCAGTAAAAATGTAAAGAACCATTGTTTTATACAAGTTATTTTAAAATTAAACAATGTAATTTTATACCATCTAAACTACCCTCATCACGTGTATACTTGAATTGAATCTCTCAGTCTGAAACCTCCAGGAAAATTCACAAAAGTTTACCTTTTTCAGTTATAAACAACATGGCGGCCTAAGTGTGGCATCAAATTAAAGGCGATCTTCTCTTTACTCCTAATATGCCACCACATTTTAGAAAATTATATGTTTATGGCCTCCACTGCCCCAAAAACAAAATTCATGGTCAAACAGTCCATGTATCCTGGCGAGGCTGTAGGCCGAGATCCACAAATGTGTAGCATAGTGTTGAGGCGAGGCCGCAGGCCGAACTTCCTTCACGAGCATAGTGAGTGACGGGATTTGGCATGCTACTGTAGTGTCCATGGCAAGCTATACATGGAATTTCAAGCAAGTCATTTGGCAATTATCTTTCACATTAATTATGTGTTTTCAGTTTCCACTTCTAATTTTCCTCTCTCTGCCCTCCATAAATACGTCGACGTTTGTACGACGTGTTATTTACTTTTATTAGTCAGTTGTTGTTTTTATACTTAATAATTAATGCTCACACCATGTTTAGTTAAAAATATACAAAATGCGAATAGTGTACAAATTTATAAGGACAGTTATATTTATAGGATTAAAGCTATACGGTATTAAGTGTTTCAATTATTCAGCTATAGCAAGAGTATTGAACGTCTTATGTGATATCGTAGGCTAATAATAAAATGTGAAACTAGGCTAGATGCCAGATATAATGCATAATTATTTACAAATCATTTATAATTATACACCATTCTGTAAAATTAAGAAAACGTATTTTATATGCTGATAATAAAAATAATACATGGTTAGCAGTTAATCAGTTTGATTTACATTTACATTGTTTACGAGAACTACATTATGAAGGTAAACGCAGAACGGGCAGAATCTACTGATGCTCTCTAATGCGCATAGACAACGTAAAATTGCACCGTAACAGTTCTAACAATGATAATGAGAGTGAACGAGTGCCAATGACTTAAGAAAGTTATGGTATTTTTGTTCTTCAACTATCAGCTTAAATGATGTGTTGAAATTCATATTTTCTATCAAATATATGAAAATGAGAAAATAGCGGACAATTTAGTTAAAAGAAACGCGGATATTTTGTGGCCGCAAACAACATCGCGGACAAAGGTGAAAAAGGCGGACTGTCCGCGGTAAACTACGCCTAAGCTTATTCCACAATGGTATGCACCCATGATCAAATTGGTTACTACATGGGTAGCCGAGCTGATACAAAAAACATAAACATGACACAAAAGCTTGGCTAATTTTTGTCATTGAGAAATGTTTAAGGTCAATTATATTAACTCTGGTGGCATGATTGCGCTACTTTTCATCTCCCTAAACCCTAAAGTAGACTTATATGGGTTTAAACTATTACATTTTGTTATATAAGAGAACGGCAGCAAGCTGAGGTTTAATATTAATGTGATAGTTTAGAGAGTTTAGAGAGAACCACGGAAAAGAGGGTAAGCAGGCATAGAGAACCACCCCGTAGCGGAGCAAGGGCTGTCGGTTAGTAAGATATAAAAAAGAAAGTAAATAAAACAATAAATCTTCAGCGTGACTACATAGGCCACAGAGTCAGTTACCGTTCACTTTGACAGACAAGACGAGCTGGGGTTGCCATACATTTTCACAGTAAAATACGGATACCGGATTTACTTGCGGGTCTGGTGGGAGGGGGGGAGGTTATTTGTAAAGCGTCTTTTATGAATTTTATTATATGCGATTCAGGTTGTCAATTGGGGAACATTATTAACGACTTAGTTACATATGCTCGTAATATTACAACTATGTTTTAATTTAAGATTACAGAATAATATAATATTATTAGACAGTTAATTTTTTCTTTTAAAAAGGCATTCATTACGTTTAAGTTAACTCGGCAGAATTCAAAAAATTGTCATAATTGTTCAGGAAAATGTAGAGTATATACAATACAGGAGTTGGTGTCTACCGCCGGCCGGCAAATGTAGAGTATATACAATACAGGAGTTGGTGTCTACCATCGGCCGGCAAATGTAGAGTATATACAATACAGGAGTAGCTGTCTACCATCGGCCGGCAAATGTAGAGTATATAATTATGTTTTAAAGTGTTTGAATGTTGCTTAATTTTTAAAGTTTTAATGTTTCAAACAGTGATGTTTTTGGAAGCCTGATGGTGAAGCTTTATATGCTGCAGAAATGTAGTTAAAGAACTGACATCGGTTGATGATGCACTCTTCGTTAGTAACGAATGCAGTCGTAGTTTAAGAAAGAGAACTAATTATGTCCTTAGTTCTACTTAATCCTTATCAATTGTAAGATTGTAACAGCAAAGAATCGCAAAACTTTATATAATGTATAAATATTACACATTATACAGAAAACTTGATAAACTATCTAAACAACATAAACTATAAAATAAGATTACAGTAGAAACCCTATTTTCCGTCAGTGGTTGAGACCGCGGCCGTGACGGATTGTAGAATAGACGGATCATAGAGAATTCACCAAAACACGCACTGGAAACATTATTCGTGGTTATGCACGTTAAAGTTAAATGCTGTATAGTACATATTGATTAACAAAATGAGAATGAAAAGGTTAGAAAAAGACATTTTCAGAATGTATATAGGTACTGCAGGTTAAAACTACTCTTTTATTACAGTAGGCCTAGTTTTAATGTAAAACATAAGCTTGTACATTATGTAATAAGGAGCAGCAGAAAAATTAATTATCAACATTATTAAAACTATACTGCAGTACAGAGTAACATAATAAAGCCTTGTACCCATGGCGTGTGTTTTCGCAGCACAGGCCCGATGTCGGTACATGGGCAGTGTGTTGCCGCGACTCGCCTGTGTATCATCCATCATATTCATACATGACCGTTCCAACGGCCCGTGACCTGTGTAGGCATCGCGGCTTAAAACTTCATCTCCGACCACAGGCCTTTGTGTTGCCGCCTCTTTCTCCATGTTGTACAAGACCTGTCCAGGCAGCCCGGACGGCCTGTCTGTACGTCAGGCGTACATATGCGAGCTGTTGCAACGACCTGTTATCGGGTAGATGAGGCCTTACGGATGTCAGGCCGTTGGAACTAGGCTTATGTAGGCTAGACGGCTGGAGGGGGAGTTGTCGTCTTCCAGACAGATGACTCATACGGCAACTGTCATATCGTGGCGCGATGAACCCAGACACTGATGGATAACAGAACCTGGCGGAAAATAGGGTGACGGACAATAGGGGTTTCACTGTATATTCAACCGAATCTAACTTCCCACCAAACACACAACATCCAACATACGAACAAAGTGCTTTGAGACTAACGAATGGGTCACCGTGGTCTGACCCATCACGAATGGGTCAACGAACTAGGTGGTCTGGCGTGGACGTAACGGTGTAGTGTGCGTATGTACGATGGAACCGTTGGCTCGGAGAAGAGCATCTGCAGTAGGGCAACTGTAAAAGAAAACGTTACGAGAGTTTAATTTCCTAATTCAGATAAGATTTTTTTAATGTCTGTGTAGACAGGTTTTCTAAAGCATCGAAGCAATATTTAATCAAATAAATACGAGTGCTCCCTTTTAAAGAACGCATTAATAATTTTTATGTTGAATATGAAATTCATGGAGCCTCAAATATTTTCTTAGGTTTGTGGGGCCCTAGGAGATCGGGGGCCTAGGGCATTTTGCCCCAGTGGCCCCCCTCTCGGCGGCCCTGTACCCTACACTCACAAGAACATTTTCATTAACTAACGCATTTTACAATATACAGGAACATGCCTGAAGAACTACGACAATTTAATTTATATAAATATAGTCGTACCTTTAAAAATCAAATAAACAGGTGGTTAGTTAACGGAGGTAGAGCATTTTCTGATCGTCTTGTAACTACAAATTACAGAACGTGAGTGTTGCATTGTACACGCCTAAGAAGTAATAGGCGTGGCTGATGCAACAACGAGCGTACATGTGTGCGGGTGCAGGTGTGTCTGCTTCTGAATGTGTGTTGTGACCATAGAACTATAAACTAGAGGTGGGTACAAAAACGCCAAACTGTTGAAAAGAACAGTTTGTTGAAAAAAATGAACAAACAGTTTTGACTCAGCCTGAAAAAACTGTTCTTTGTTGTTCACTGTTACTCACTGCCACTGCACACTGTTGAATGCTCCCCTCCTCTCTAACCCCTCCCCTCTAGGGCGCCTGTTGTTTACAACATATTTGGAAAGAACAGTTGTTTTTGAGCTGGTTCGTTCGCTGGTAGTCGTTTGCCTTGGCCTTCGTTTTCAAACAGTTCGGGACGCTTGTGTTTGTAAGAACAGTTTTCATAATACTAGTGTGAGTGAAACATATAGGATCTACAATTAAAAACGAACTGTTTGCACTGAAATTTTTGTGGTTTGAAATAAAGTTATTATTTGTTCTGTGTATTTATATATTTATTTGACGTTCTAATAATAAACTAATAAATAATTATTAATCCCTAGTATGGTATCAATGAGTAATTAACATTCCATATTAGAAATTAATAATTAAAAATTGCAATGATTTGGTTTATAGGTGATTGTAAAGAATTGCAAAATTATTCAAATAAGTATACACTTTTATTTAGTAAATATAAAAAATGTTTAATGAATAAATGTTAAAATAAATCGGCCGTTACAAAACGAAGGGTATGTCCTGTTTGTTTACAAATTGACCATCTCTCAAGTTTCATTCCACACTTTGAGAAAAAAACAACCTGTTCTTTTCAACTGTTTCTCTCAACAGTTGTTTTTAACTAACAAACAGTTCGTTTTCATTTCGTAAAAACAACAGAAACGCCCACCTCTACTATAAACATCTGACGCTGAGTCAAGCGGCTGGAGGTAAGCGAAAACCACCTATATACTGCGGGATCGCGCGCTGGCCATAAGACGGTGTAGTAGGGTTCTGAGCGCGCACACCGGTGTGTTGAGGAGTGCATTCGCCCCCGGGAAGGCTCCAAGAACTCCGAGCTCTTCAATGATCAAACATAAAACTGACTACATTTTCGGCGATTATGCTCAATTACTGCCCCCCCCGCAAACAAAATTATTTGATTATATTTTTAGATATGTAATTATTCTATCTGTTCCAGCAATAGCCACATTTATACATCAGTTTTCATTTCAAGGCTTATCAAATACTTTTGATCTAATAAATTGTTAGATTATTAGATCAAATTATGTATATATAGACACATATTTTTAATAGTACTGTATTCGGTTAAAGACATACGTGTAAATAATGTAAATAGTTGTGTAGAGTTGTAAAAAATAAAACAGTGTGTGCCTAAGTAACCTACAGTGAGTAACTATAACCTAGACACTAGGATTAGGTAGTGTTATAGGCCTAAATATGTTTTTGTAAATAATTGTTTAATATTTTTTTATCAAGCTCATTCTCTTACTAAAATGAACCATTTGTTGTAAATATTTATTAAATATGGATAAAGAATTACGTTCTGACGAACTGAGACAATTACTGGATATTGAGGATGATTTAAGTTCAGATCATGAAAGTGATATTTATTCAGATATCGATTATAATTTTGTTACCAATGAAAACGAATCTAATGAAGAAAATTACGTTTTTGAAGCAGTAGAGGAAGATGTTAGTCATGCTACAGAAGAAGGGAGCGATTTAACTAATGCAATTACAGAAGAGACAAATAATAATGAAGAAGGTGAGAGCAGGGCTGAAGAGTGGAGAGAATGGTGTGAAGGTGATGGGAATTTCAATGAATTCATTTGGTATCAGGTCAGTGGTTACAAACCTCCATTAAATAATTCACCTAAGACACCTCTAGAGTTCTTCCAACTGTTTTTTACAGACAGCCTACTTAACGAAATAGTTAAGGAGACTAACCGTTATGCTTCAGAAAAGATTTTGAAAAATACTCCCTTACAGAAGAATTCAGTATGGTGGTCATGGACCGAGGTAACTCTGCAAGAGATAAAAGCCTTTTTAGGTCTCATTATCAACATGGGGATGAATAATAAACCAGAAATTGTTGATTATTTCTCCAATGAATGGGTAGATTTTCAGCCATTTTTTGAAGACGATTTCAGCAAAGAAAGATTTCTACAAATATTTTGGAATTTGCATGTATCTCCACCCCCTTCTGGCCCATATCTGGAACACTAACACGGTCTGCGAAGGTAAGAAATGTATCATCATATTTAGATAAAAAATTCAGAGAGTTTTACATACCACAAAAAACTGTGAGTGTAGATGAAAGAACCATAGGGTTCAAGGGGAGAATTGTATTTAAAGTGTACAATAAGGATAAGCCCATTAAGTGGGGGATCAAAGTGTTTGTTTTGTCAGAGCCCACTACAGGTTACATATGCGCCATAGAGCCTTATTTTGGTAAGATAACCACGGATAGAATGGACAGGCAAGATTTGGGTGTTACAAGCCGAATTGTTCTTCATCTAGTACACAAACTGCAACAAACCTATGGAGACATGGAGGGGCTGCGTGTATTTACAGATATGTGGTATAGTGGTATACAAACCCAGACCTAGCTTCAGCACTGTTAAATTGGAAGGTACATTTAACGGGGACTATTATGAACTCGTAGAAGTGGCCTACCAGAAGTAGTTAGACCACAGAGAAAAAACAGCAAAAAATGTACTCCTAAACTTAAACTAAAAAAGGGAGAAATGAAAACATTAAGAAAAAAATGGAAATTGGTGAATGTTTCCAAAGATACCATTCAGAAAAGAAATTTAAAATTAACTAAATTGAAGATAGACATTAGCTTTGTACAAGTTACAACTATGAAGTACAATTTCTTTTAATTCATAATAAATATGTAATTCAAGTTTTAAATGTCTTATTATATGTATCTTGTTTTTTAAATATTCTTAATTATTTTAATAGTGAAATGATTAAATGTACTAATGGTATTTAAGTACTTATAATTTTAAATGCCCTATGTAAACATTGCGTATTGTAGTAAAACTAATACAGAGTTGGTGGGAGAGAGCCGCCATGTTCATTGCAGATATGGCACAATGAGTGACATGGCCAGACTTACAGGCCACGCAGAGCGGAAAGGACAGCTGACGGCAAAACAATAGAGAGCTGTCTGTACTTCAGCATGGGCAGTCCAATTGGCCTCAAGATTGGAAAGGGTTTTAATAGGCCCTTCAATTCTCCAAACGCAACCCCAAAAACCGCTCGCCCTCCGCTGTCCAGCCCGCGATCCAGTAGTATACGAGCCGACTCCGGCCGGCGCGCGGCGGCCGTCCACCCCGTGTAGTGTACAACGCCGGACAGCTATGCACATTTGAATATCGTGTAAGCCTTTTTCCCATTGTTTTGCCGTTGTACTTCATAATTGTACTATTATTTTTGTTATATTCATTTTATTTATATTTCTAAACTACGACAAATAGTGACGAGTCAGTTTGTTTTGCTCTGTTTCACGCGTTAAGATGCCATCATATTGTGTTGTATACAACTGCACTAACTACATCAATAAGGAGTCTGGTTTATCTTCACATAATTAAGTATAGGAGCATTTCCTTCTGTCACTTGTTTGTCATTTTAATAAGTAATCCAAACCTAAATGTGAATGAAAATAAATGCTTTAGTTTTCATTAGTACATCGACATTGAATTTGTATAATACTGGTTCATATAACATTTGTAATACCACTTTTTAAAAGTAAATTATTTAATGTTTAAGTTTTAATGTCTCTACACACTGTTAATTGTTAGAATAATAACAATTCTTCACGGCAGACAGTATTATGTTAGACAAATCAAGTAATTGAATTGTTGATTGTTATACAAGTAGTTTTTTATTTTTATAAATTCAAAGTCAATGAATTTATGAGTTTTTAACACGCATCAATACAATTAAGGTACTGAGTGATAGCGTTACTAGAAGAACTTAATTTTGTTTTTTTTTTAGAAAAACGTCACTCGCTAGTTAACATGGGCCTACAACTGGCGTACAGTGGGCGTACAGACCGTACGTCAACTTTATTCAACGAGTGAAGTACCGACCGTTGGCTCAGTGGGGATTCGAACCTTGGGAAATTGCCCTCCGCAGTCTGAAGCCTTATCCACTGAGCCAACACGCCGACAAAGTTTTAAATATATGTTAACCTAAAAGTTTTCGCAATAATAATCCCAATGTAATACAATTCAGAACAGCCCTACGACAATTAATGTTTAGAAACCAAATTGAGCCTTCAAACAAAAGTAACTGTATTGATTTTGATGAGCATCACCAAATTCAGTTTTAAGCTTTCAATAACATTGTGAAGGGTTAGATAGTGAGGATGTTGTCTCTGAAATAATTACTGAAATACATTCCTGATTTATCAAACAGCGGTAATTATTACAGAGACAATATACTATATTAGTGGGTAGTTCCACTAAATCTGTTGAAAGTACCAAACTATTACACCGTAAGTCAAGCAGCACTTTCTCGTCAATGGCCTCAAGAGGAAATCTTGTTAATGTATCTGATAATGTTTTTTTTTAATTATTTAAGTATCTGTATAGTTTGTTTTTATACAATAAAGACAACCCATATTTCTGTACCAAAAAATATGCATTAGAAACCTTTATGCACTTTAAAGGAAATTTGTTTTAAATCACCCTTTCTTTTGTAAGTCATTTGAAGAGCATACAGTTATTCTAATAAAACAAATAAGTATTATGTTCTTTAAAACTGCATGTTTTGATTATGCACGGGAAAAGACTGAGTTGGTAAAAAAATAAATCCTTGAAAAACGTCAAAAACTAAACAAAATGGTTTTGTTTAAAAATAAGTAATTGAATCTCATATTATATTTGCAATGAATTATTTAAAACTCTTAATGTTTATTCATTTTACAAAATATATAACCCTTATCATCATGGCTACAGTTTAAAAAGTCAAACTAGGATTACATACCGAAAAAATGTACAAATGCAAAGAAAAGCAAGAGATTGTCATTGTGGATAATGCTATGTGGGCCACTACAGTGGGGTGGGGGAGACCAGCGGCAGCCGGCTCGCTACACACTACATGCTGTTAGTGTTCCATGTTTATAGTTCTATGGTTGTGACATATCTTCTAAATATATAAAAAGAGAAGTCCTGACTCACTCACTGACTGATTCAACATCGACCAGCAAAAATCATACAAGATAGAGACATGAAATTTAGTACATATGTTTATCTTATGCCCTAGAGGGGCACTAAGAAAGGATTGTTTGAAATTCCATTCCTAAGGAGTACAAACAGCACCTCCAAATTTCTTTTTTTCATAAGAATAACATTGGGTTGATTTTAGTAAATTAATAACAGCTGTTTTGTAAATAAATAAACAAGTTTATTTTTTATGTTTGACGTTATACTATCGATGCATTAAAAGTTTAATCTTTAGCTGTTAAACAAAAACAAATGAAATTAACACGTTTGAAAAAGGTTTAGTAATACCACTGGGTATTTATACTAATAAATAGATAGCAACATGAGTAATGTAAGTGAAATACTGTAAATAAATTTAATATTGTCATTTTACGTTATACAGATAATCTACTACTTATGTGGTGCTTGAAAGGTAGGGGGGGGGGTGAATGGATGTGTCATGTTGTCTCTTTTGTGTGTATGTTGGTGTGTGTGTGCATGCGTTTATTTATTATTTTATTTTTTTATTTATTTATATATTTTTTTTTTAGTGTGGGGTGAGGTATGTTTGAGGTGTGAGGTTTGATTGTGAGTGTGTGGTTTGAATGTGCATTTGTGGTATGATTGTGCGTGAGAGGATGTATGTGTGTGTGCATGTGTTGTGTGTTTTGGTTGGTGTGTGTGATATACAGTCACTGTGCTTGCGCCCATTATTTATGCTAGGTGTGTGCGTATATGAAGGTTTATGTCAGATAGTGTATTTAATTTGTATATTCTAAACAAGCATGTGTGCGAGGAGGAGTCGAGTGTGTCTTTCTTAGGTATGTGTGATTTTTCATGTAGGTGTGTATGCGGTAGTGTATGAATGTGTAATGCTTTGTATATCAATATTGTGTAATTATGGGCGTGGGCAAGTGTCTGTAAATGTGAAATGTGTCCAGGTTTTAGGTCAGGTTTTTATGGTAGTTTTTTAGCGGATTACAGTACTTTTTATTATTATTATTAGTTTTTATTTATTTTATTTTATTTGCTGTGGCTTCTAATGTTACGAAGTTTAGTTTATAAAAGTGTCTCTTTGTAATTTAAGTAATAATTATTATGAAACATAAGTTTATTTATATACGTTTTTATTTTTTTGTTGTTTACATAATAGTAACATTTTCATTTTATTTTACGTCTGGCTGGTAGTGGCCCGTTCCCCTCCCACAGGCATGTGCCCATGAGGGGAACTATTTCCACCGTTTATATGATCTTTATATTGTAATTATTGTTTTTTGTGAATAAAAATCCTTATCTATCTATCTATCTACTATTATTTTTAGTCAAAAGTCACATGCCGAGGCCGAAGGCTGAGGTGTATCGAGCGCAGCGAGAGTCGGGGTTGGCATGTGAAGCGTGCAGGGGTGTCTTCCCTAGTCCATATATATAAAAGCCATTCACCACTCTTAACTATTTCTCCAAAACTATGCATCCAATTTGAATATAGTTTTATCTTGGCTCCTACAGGCTCACCAAGAAAGGATTTTCCTCTCCAACCTCAGGACTCCGTCCCACTGGCCTCCTAAATTCCCATTGTATTTTATTAGAGCTATCTTAATTGACTGATTTATTTGATTAACAGCTGTTAAATAAAAACAAATTGAATAAAATTGTAGTAGGCTAAACTTTTAAAATTAAAGATAATTGAGTACAGTAGTAAATTATACTACTGTACTCAATTTCCATCCATTGTACTGTATTCAACATCCATCAGCTGTTCCAAATTGGATACAGAGTAAACTGAAAGCTTGATGCACATTTTGATAAAATAATTAAACTCAATATTATGACTGGCGAAGTGGGCGGCTATAGCTAGTATATAAAGGCTAGAAACAGTAAAATGCTGTTTTTACCGACTTGTCTTGACATGTATGCAGTGCCATGCAGGCAGTCGGATTACTGAAGGGGTCAGACTAGCACGTCACTGCATTTTTAAATAAAATATAAATTCGATTAAGCAAAAACTTAACTGGTGATACTCAAATATATTTTTTTTATCAAACACTGTAGTTAAATCCAATCATTAATGAAATTATATATAAAGATAATTTATCAACATTTTCCCTAATACCTACAGCTGTGAAATTACATAAATGTAATTATATAAAAAGATAACTTATCAACACTTTCCCTAATAACTATAGCTGTAAAATTACAAATAATAATAAACAATATAAGAAAAACAAATATTAAGAGTTCATTTCAAAAAGAACAATTTTGACTTCTTGTTAGTTTTCTTCATACAAATGGTGATTTGAACTTGAAATGGAATATTTCATTGTTTGAATGGCCACTGTATTGTTGAGTTCTTCTTAATTTGAATAACCAACAAAAATCTACACAACAAGTAAATATATTTGCAGTGGTTGGAAGTATATTGTAAACTGATCATAATATATAGCTATATTTCTTACCAATCTTTAATTTTAATCCAGATTTATCATACAATCCATTCTGTAATTATAAGAAAGGTCATTGGGGCTTTCTTTTTTTTTCTTTCTTTCTTACCTTACAACCAGATTCTCTTCACTGTTATGCACATATACTCTATCCACAACCGGAAGGTGTTTTATATTTTGAAGAAGAATACCTTTATTTAACAATTGCGTATGTAAAATCAGTATTAAACGTTTTAAAATTTAGGATTTGAGTTTTTTTGGCTAGTTATATTTAATATTTATAAACCTAAAAATCAAATCTGAGGCAGCAGATATACTGATGCTGAGGTTAATGACATGTACCTGTGTCATTAACTTCACTGTTATAAACCACCACTATTGTAGTTGGGTTGTTGAAAACCACAACTGTAACTAAATCTATGATAAGATTATATATTTTGAGGTTTTAAATTAAAGAATAGTCTCATTTGAATTTAGAAAAGAGAGTGCACGGAATTGTTGTTCATGAAAATAGATATTTAAAGCGTAAAATTGCTACTACATGCCCATAAGCACTATCTCACTGATATGCTATTTAACGTTGTCTCATTCTGGTCTTCGGACCTATCTGCAGATGAAAAAACTAAAGATGGTTGAAAAAAAAAACAATATTACACCTCTAATCTTGAAATATGGGTAAGTTTTGTATAATGACCTCAGAACTGAACAGAATCATAAGGAAGATAGTTACATCCTATTAAAAGAAGGGTCAGGTTACTTTCTCGGAGGGAGGTCCCTCATGGCTTACTTTCAATTGTGAAATGTTAAGTGACAAATATTTTGAAAATTCCTTATCCCCATTACCCCTAGAACTTTATGCATATTTAGAAATCCATAAAGCACCACTGATCCGATTATTAGTTATGTGCTGTTGCCATGTCAGAACATGTTTTTCTAGCACAACAAACAATATTCCTGCCCTGACATATTTTGCTCTGGTTAACTGTTTTATAATAATGTTGTTGGTTTTTGTGTTGTAGTTTGTCGTTTGTTTTATTTTGTGATTGTTGCTTTGGCACTGTTGTTACTGATTTTTACAATCAAACAAAATCTTTAAATATAAAATATAGCTGGTTATAGGTGACTGTAAGGGAGTCTAGTGAACTTTGTTAAATAATTTTAAAGAACTTTTTGCTAATATTAAATTTTTATTGCTACAAAAAATACAGCCATTAACTGTACACATACTTAAATTAGAAAATCATACTATCTAAAATAGTTATTTACACAATAAATATTATAATCAATGTATTTATAGGGTATAATAAATATTTATTAATATACTTATATTTTTGACTGCACCAGTTTGTGTTACATTGTAACATCACATTTAATGTGCAAAAAATATGATTATTAGGGAAATTAGTATTGTTTTTATATACAGATCAAGAGAAATTAACATGTCACTGTAACAACAAATTTAAACTATCAACACTTAAGGTTTGTGTTTTTATTTTAAATAATACTATTTCATATAAAAAATACATGCAGAATAAGACAAACTTATAGTTCCATGATTTAAAAATAAAATGTAGATTCTTTTTAATTAACATTGTTACATCGGTTTGCTTACATTTAGCTTAAATCAAACAATTTGTGCTTAGACTACTTCTACACACAGGGTGTTTCTGAAATAAACAGAAAAACTTGAGAAGCCTGTTTCTGCAGTCAAAATAAGGCAAACAGTTTGAAACATAAATATGTCCAAACCAATTAGCTACCATTTAGCAGTTTTCATTAGAAACCTTCTATCTCAAAAATAACATTACTAAAAACTTCCACATTTTGCAAAATACTTATTATTAAGCTATACTAAAATAGAACATTAAAATATTTACTAGTTCAATGGGTTTTTTTTTAGTGTTATTACAAATCTAACAACATATTATTTCTGTGGAAACTTATCCATGAAGATTAACACATTATTTTTTTTTTAAATTGGATGAAAATAGTACTTGAAGTGCAACTAGTAACCGCCACATATGCCTAAGACAGCTGACTTATGTGTCAAGAATTATGCAATAAAAGTTTGAATAGTAAATTTTTAAATGAACATTTTAAATCAAATGTAATAACGATTCTACTGAATTTCAACAAAATATCTGCAAGTAATGGATGTTAGTTAAGACTTTTGATAGACAGCAAAACAATATACCGAGAACCTATGTTTTTAAATTTTGTTTAATACCTCAATTACAAAATTTATTAATCCAAGTTTTTTAAAAATATCATTTTATTAGAAGTTCCTTTAAGGTAGTAAAATTACGGATTCATTTTTTGACCTTTGTTGGACCAATATTGATCCATGTATCAGTCATCTGAAGCATGTCTCATAGATTCAGGTTTTGGAATAATCGTTCAAGGAATATTTAAAATGGCCGCCATTTTAAAAATTATTACTTTATCAAATAGCAATTTTGTATTTTATTATAACTTAGACAAATATTTATTAGGTTGTCTGCCTTATTTTAACCTAAGAACAAGCTCCTGAAGTTTGTTGGTGTATTTCAGAGAAATCCTGTGAATGTGGAACTTTTATTAAAAAATGTTATAACAAATTACAGTTTAATTGTAAATTACCTCAGTAAATTAATTACAAAAGACGTGACACATGTTTAAATATATGTTTATAGATTTCAAAATTAACAGATTTAAAAACGATTGTAGAGTAATATTACTGTGATAGTTCAATGTGTGTGTAAAAATAAAAATTAATTATGATATACTAAGTGGAGTGTTGTGTTTATTTTTAAATATGTTTTGGTATTTTACTAATCAGACAATACAGAAATAGTAAAATAAGTAAATTGAATATACATTTTATTTGAACTGAATAGAACATACCTTTTCAAATAACATTTTAGCATACATCTTGATCCTGCAAAGCACTTTCGAAATTACTTTGGGCTGACTATATTGTTTTTAATTAACAATAGTTATTTTTGCAAAGTAGCTAGTGATTGGATGTTGTAAATTTGGAATATTTTGTCTTGCTCTGTTTCATTACGATCGGTTGGATTGTTGTTCTGAGACGTTGAAATTCTGTAAAAGAATTTTCTAATAATTGAAGATATTTTAAAACAATTTGAATATTTCTGTAATGAATCTATCGTTTCCTAACAGTTATAGGTACACAGCGTACATGTGCTTAAATACTGAATGCAATGCTAGTTGTTTAATTAAAAATGGCAACTTATTTTGTAAAAAAAAAAAAAATGCCAGTAAATACATAAATATTTTGTTATGTATTTGGTCATTTTTAAATATAACTCTATGAATTACTCATTTACTTTTTCATTTAACAGTTACCTTCACAGTTGGCACTGTTTTCTAAGAGACATTTAGTATTTAAGTGTTAGTAGAAATTGTGTGTATGATACCAATAACATTTTAGAAAAAATGAAGTAAAATAACAGTTTGTTATGATTGATGAACGTAATTAATGTCAGTTAAGAATAACAGTTAGTAATTATATCGCTGCTTTGTAAATATATTAATTATAATTTAAAAATAAATAGCATTAAAGATTCTAATTGCAAACTTTTATCTTGTGACGCCTTTTGCTATCAAGGATAATACCATCAAATATGAGCAAAAGGCACCATCATATAACAATTATATTATATGGAATATTGAATACTATTTATTATAATGGGTATCTTACAAAATGTGGCTCAAACACATAACAGAAAAACAACTTAACATGTATTTTGATGACATAAAAATATTCCCAACTAAATACACCCAGAGGTAAAGTAAACATAGTGTGCCAGAAACTGACGGTTACTGGTTATTTGAGTTTAACACAAAATCAAACAGGTCATATTTACAGTTGTGTAAACTAAGTTAAGTACTTCATCACTTACAAGAATGATAAAACTTAGCTGATTCAAAGTTCTCTCAGGTCCATTACATTTTGTAATTTCATGATTTTGGTGTAGGAAAATCAACTTATAACAAATTGAGGTACTGTAGGTGTCAATTAGAAAGTTGATAGGAAATACAAGACATTTAAATTAACAGGCTACTTGACATATATTGCTATTTGACAATTTTTGTCAAATAGCAAGGCTATTTTTGTATGACACACTACAAAAGTCTAAAAATTTAACAGTTTCAAAATATTTGTTTAAAAAATACATTTGTAGTAAAGCAAGTCTTATAAAGGGTAAATATCTTCAAATGTAAAAAGGCTATGGGCATTTGTATAGGAGTAAACAAGGTACTAAAAAGGCTATGGGCATTTGTATAGAAGTAAACAAGGTATTAAAAAGGCTATGGGCATTTGTATAGAAGTAAACAAGGTATTAAAAAGGCTATGGGCATTGGTATAGAAGTAAACAAGGTATTAAAAAGGCTATGGCATTTGTATAGAAGTAAACAAGGAATTAAAAAGGCTATGGCATTTGTATAGAAGTAAACAAGGTATTAAAAAGGCTATGGGCATTGGTATAGAAGTAAACAAGGTATTAAAAAGGCTATGGCATTTGTATAGAAGTAAACAAGGTATTAAAAAGGCTATGGCATTTGTATAGAAGTAAACAAGGTATTAAAAAGGCTATGGCATTTGTATAGAAGTAAACAAGGTATTAAAAAGGCTATGGCATTGGTATAGAAGTAAACAAGGTATTAAAAAGGCTATGGCATTTGTATAGAAGTAAACAAGGTATTAAAAAGGCTATGGGCATTGGTATAGAAGTAAACAAGGTATTAAAAAGGCTATGGCATTTGTATAGAAGTAAACAAGGTATTAAAAAGGCTATGGCATTTGTATAGAAGTAAACAAGGTATTAAAAAGGCTATGGGCATTTGTATAGAAGTAAACAAGGTATTAAAAAGGCTATGGCATTTGTATAGAAGTAAACAAGGAATTAAAAAGGCTATGGGCATTTGTATAGAAGTAAACAAGGTATTAAAAAGGCAATGGGCATTTGTATAGGAGTAAACAACGTACTAAAAAGGCTATGGGCATTTGTATAGGAGTAAACAAGGTATTAAAAAGGCTATGGGCATTTGTATAGAAGTAAACAAGGTATTAAAAAAGGCTATGGGCATTTGTATAGAAGTAAACAAGGTATTAAAAAGGCTATGGGCATTTGTGTAGGAGTAAACAAGGTATTAAAAAGGCTATGGGCATTTATATAGGAGTAAACAAGGTATTAAAAAGGCTATGGGCATTTATATAGGAGTAAACAAGGTATTAAAAAAGGCTATGGGCATTTGTATAGAAGTAAACAAGGTATTAAAAAAGGCTATGGGCATTTGTATAGAAGTAAACAAGGTATTAAAAAAGGCTATGGGCATTTGTATAGGAGTAAACAAGGTATTAAATAAGGCTATGGGCATTTGTATAGAAGTAAACAAGGTATTAAAAAAGGCTATGGGCATTTGTATAGAAGTAAACAAGGTATTAAAAAGGCTATGGGCATTTATATAGGAGTAAACAAGGTATTAAAAAGGCTATGGGCATTTGTATAGGAGTAAACAAGGTATTAAAAAGGCTATGGGCATTTTATAGGAGTAAACAAGGTATTAAAAAGGCTATGGGCATTTGTATAGGAGTAAACAAGGCATTAAAAAGGCTATGGGCATTTGTATAGGAGTAAACAAGGTATTAAAAAGGCTATGGGCATTTGTATAGGAGTAAACAAGGTATTAAAAAGGCTATGGGCATTTGTATAGGAGTAAACAAGGCATTAAAAAGGCTATGGGCATTTGTATAGGAGTAAACAAGGTATTAAAAAGGCTATGGGCATTTGTATAGGAGTAAACAAGGCATTAAAAAGGCTATGGGCATTTGTATAGGAGTAAACAAGGTATTAAAAAGGCTATGGGCATTTGTATAGGAGTAAACAAGGTATTAAAAAGGCTATGGGCATTTGTATAGGAGTAAACAAGGTATTAAAAAGGCTATGGGCATTTGTATAGGAGTAAACAAGGTATTAAAAAGGCTATGGGCATTTGTATAGAAGTAAACAAGATATTAAAATGGCTATGGGCATTTGTATAGGAGTAAACAAGGTATTAAAAAGGCTATGGGCATTTGTATAGGAGTAAACAAGGTATTAAAAAGGCTAAGGGCATTTGTATAGAAGTAAACAAGGTATTAAAAAGGCTATGGGCATTTGTATAGGAGTGAACAAGGTATTAAAAAGGCTATGGGCATTTGTATAGGAGTAAACAAGGTATTAAAAAGGCTATGGGCATTTGTGTAGGAGTAAACAAGGCATTAAAAAGGCTATGGGCATTTGTATAGGAGTAAACAAGGTATTAAAAAGGCTATGGGCATTTGTATAGGAGTAAACAAGGAATTAAAAAGGCTATGGGCATTTGTATAGGAGTAAACAAGATATTAAAAAGGCTATGGGCATTTGTGTAGGAGTAAACAAGGCATTAAAAAGGCTATGGGCATTTGTGTAGGAGTAAACAAGGCATTAAAAAGGCTATGGGCATTTGTATAGGAGTAAACAAGGTATTTAAAAGGCTAAGGGCATTTGTATAGGAGTAAACAAGGTATTAAAAAGGCTATGGGCATTTGTATAGGAGTAAACAAGGTATTAAAAAGGCTATGGGCATTTGTATAGGAGTAAACAAGGCATTAAAAAGGCTATGGGTATTTGTGTAGGAGTAAACAAGGCATTAAAAAGGCTATGGGCATTTGTGTAGGAGTAAACAAGCCATTAAAAAGGCTATGGGCATTTGTATAGGAGTAAACAAGGTATTAAAAAGGCTATGGGCATTTGTATAGGAGTAAACAAGGTATTAAAAAACATAGTTTTCTCCCCATACGGCTGCCATTTTGAAACGGAAGAAGATAATTGATTTTTATTGTTATCAAAACGTTTGCATGCTTATTTATGACTAATGAAATGATGTACATGTTTACATTTAAAAATTTCGTGTTTCAACAATTTGACCCTCAGCTTATCTGGCACATCTCTATCCTGAAAATGCTGCAAATAATTGTACGTTATTCCATGGAGTGGAGTTAGTAGCGAGTAATTTTATTTCATCAATACGTTAAGCCGTTTGTCTGTATTGAGTTTGTAACACCTTTCATGAAGCTCTAGATATTTTTCAGTAAGAAGAGTTTAAAAATATTAAAAAAATGACTTTAAGGACATACTAATAAGTACACAAAATAGCTGGATTATCTTACAGTTTACTAAATATTTTTATAGTAAAATATCACAACAGTGACTGATCAATTTAATCTATTATTTTTATTTATAAATTGCAGGGTTTAGAGAAAATATATAATTTTTGCTCATATCTATAGTTGAATGTTATATATCACATAAAATGTTTTCTCTTACTTCTGATAGTTGTAAAAATAAATATTTAAAAAATATTGTTTAAACACACATTTAAAATATAATAGAGACACACATTTTGTTATTTTTAAGTTTTATGAACACAAACAATTTACACACTATCAATAACACCTACCTCTACCAATCGAAGCATAACACTGAAATATTTTCATACAATGAAAATATTTAATTATTTAAAAATTGTTAGTTAAATATTGGAAAAGCTGAACCAATTAACATTATTTTGACTAATTTTGCAGTCTTCAACTTTATTGCCTGGCTTTGCAAAGTTAAAAATACTACAGTACAAAGAGCTAATATAGTAATCATGAAATAAATGATAAACAAATATTGAGAGATTATTTGAATATTATATTGAAACTTGTAGTATTTACTATAGAAGACAGAGAAGTTAAAACTTTTGTTAAAATTACAATAAAGAATAGTACATTTTTGTATATATTTATTATTTTCTTAAGAGTTTTGTTTTATTATTATTATTAAAATATCATTATCAGTTTTAAGATTACAAAATAATATATAGTTAGGAAATAATAAAATAGAAAAGAAAGTAAACGGGGACAAAACAAAAGCTGATATCTGAAAAAAAGGACAATGGCAACAAAAGAATAAAATATCAAAAACACCTCAGCTACACTGATAAGGAAGAGAGGCAGTTGAAGTAGTGGGGATAATGGGTGGAACGGTGGGGGTGTGATATGGTGGTGTACAAGAGTCCACTGCATAGTGCTTCATCCTGATATGACATTTGAGGTTGTCCTTGCGGGTGAATGAGAGCAGACAGAATGGACACTTGAGAATCTGAGGGAAGTGGCTGATGCGGTGGTGCCAGCGGTTAGTAACCGTCTTGCCGCATATACGGCACATGAAGTGAACCGAGGATACTCGTTGGAACAAGGAGTCATACTCTAGTGAGAGACTGCGCGACCCCCGCCCCACCCCTGCAACAGACCCACACATGTTACGTTATCATGCAATTTGCTCATCGTGCAAGTGAAAAATATTGCCACATTGTCTAGTCAAAATAATAAACCGTTACAACAGAAACTTTTATAAAAATTGACTGCTCACTTTAATATCTATTTGTCTTAGGTACAAATATTTTCCCAAAAAATCTTTTTTAGAATACAAAATAAAAATAGTAACTAAAATATAATTTCAGAATAAAACATCAAATTCTAATAAAATAAACCAAAATGAAAGTTTGAAGATGAAAGTAAGAATACTCTTTGTTGATATATATATATATGTGCTTAAAGTGAATTTACAAGTGGCAGTTTATTTAGTTTTGACAATGTTGCACGATTACCACTGCAGACATGAGTGGGGACATGCTGCTCTAAGGTGGGGCGTGCTCTCACCTATGGCTCTCATGCTCATTCCAGTCAAAAGAACTACACTACATATCATTCCAGTACTTCAAATAGTTTGGTTAATCTTTAACTACTACATATTATCCGTGAGGTAAATTAAAAATCCCTTTCTTCCTTGATGTATAATGTGTATGAACATGTCATTCAGTGTCTAGGAGGTATTTGAATCTCTTTAATGTGGATTTTTTAATTATTGATATTGATAGAATCAGATATAGTTGTTGTTAAATCAGACAGTTTTAAAACACATAGGGCTGAGAAACTATATTATTTTAAAATGTCTTCTATTTAAGACAGATTAAAAAGAATAATAACAATTATTATTAAATATTTCACAAAGAAATTTTGTTTAAAACAGTGATAAAAAGAAAACAATTTTTATGTGCTGAAGCTGTCAGAAAACATTATACAAAAGCATGGAAACACATTAAAAAAATAAGTGTCAAAAGTGTTTTAAAAAACTGTTTAATCGTTGGGACAAGTGTGTTGTTGCAGGAGGAGAGCATTTTGAAAGAAAATAGTGACAAACTGTTTAATCGTTGGGACAAGTGTGTTGTTGCAGGAGGAGAGCATTTTGAAAGAAAATAGGTTTGTAAGTTTTTATCTTTGTCCAATAAATATATTTCAACTGATTCTAGGAACTTTTTGACTATATCTCGGATAGAACAAACTCTTTAAAGCAATGGTTCTCAACCTTTAAGGCTGTGTGCCCCATATTGAACACTGATGTGAGGTAACGCCTCCCTCCAATATGTGTTCAATACTACTATACAATCGGAATAATAAAGGTTAGGTTAGGTTTATAGGAATTAATGACGATTACTGAATTCTATCGCTTGATCAAACTCGCTAATACTTTCTGCTTTTAATTTCGGTATTTAGGCATACGGTAATTTAATATTATTAAAATAATGTAATGTAACCTTACGTTTTTATCTTTTTAGGAGTACAGTACAGCTTAAAAAAAAACATGTTTTAGAATATAAATGAGATCATAAAATCAAACAAATATTTTAATTTTTCAAAATTTCCTCATACCTCCCTTGAAATTCTCATATGCCTCCTCAGGGGGACACGTCCTCCAGATTAAGAACCACTGCTTTAAAGTATGGGTTAAAACATGAGCTACATTCTACTATCACTGTTCTGGCATTAAAGAGAAATAACTCTTTTGCATTGTCTAGTAGAAGTATTATAGCACATGTAACAATTTTTTTCTGTAAACACAGAGAAAATAAGACACTAAACCACATTCAAGTGATTGGCTGAAACAAATGTGCACAATTTGTGGTATAATACTTAGTCAACATATTATTGATACAAGAGCATACTGATACTGACATGGTATCTACTAAATGGTTAACATTGGCATGAACACTAATAGACAAAAGACTGAGTACAGGCTTGTCAGTTAGCTGATATCAGACCAATAATATGTAGTTCAGATTTCAAGTTAAGCTCCAAGTCCCTTTAGTTGCCTTGACTATTAGACTATTATTATGGCCCTCATATAGTATAGCTGTGCATAAGTCGCACTCATATAGTAACCAGACTACACAGGTCATCCACATTCACTAATCTCATAAAATCATGTTGTACAGTTCATTAAAGTCATTTTTTTCAACTAAACACTGTTGCGGAAGTTGAACACTAGAGGATGGAAGTTAGTCACACTCCTGAAATAAGGCAGTTCAGCAATGGAAAGATTCCCCTCTACTCCTACATGTGCTAAATATGCAGTTCACTTACTGTCCAGCCCAATTATAGTACTTTGGGCATTTTAGGTGATCACGTCATACATGTTTGAACTCTACTAGCAATTTTCTATGCCAATAAGCCAACATTTTTGTGTGCAGGAATAGGCTCTTCGTGCAAGACATTATTACTTCCATGTAACTGTTTTGGACATTTACTTTCAATCAAAATAAGAGCTAGGATATGCCAACAATTTTGAGTACAGGAAATAGCTACAGTGTATTAATTTTGTATTTAATATTGCATCTAAGTGGGCCAGGGTGTGCTGAAAAATATATTAATAAGTGATAGTTATTGTTTTGACATGCATCGAAACACCTCAACACTGATTATTGAACTACTATAATAGTTATAAATACAAGGTTTTAAATAACAGTTATTTAATTTAATTTTAAACACTTTTATACTGCAGTGTATCTTCTTTTGAATGTGATAGGAACTTTTTACAGATATTTATGTTTTATACTAAATATTCCAAAGTAATAGTGAGATTTTGTGTTTGAAATTTGTTAACGATGGAGTATCAGATGAGGAAGACAAATGTTGTCGGACATTTGCCATCATTACATGAAAATACCAATCATGACGTTTCGATTTGGTAAAACCCAAATCTTTTTCAAGTGCTAAAAACTAAATTAGATCTAAACAAACATGTTATAGAACTACATTCTTAAACTAATAAACTTATCTACATTTTAACCTAGATCCTAGAATGGGGTGCAACAAAATGAACATCTACTAAATATAAAAAAATGTTAACTGGGTGAAATTAATATAACCAATCAGGCGCTGCCAAAATCACGATATCAACGAAAAAATGTTAAAACACAATAGTTTTTTTTTAATATTTAGTATAAGTTCATTTTGTTGTACCCCATTCTAGGATCTAGGTTAAAATGTAGATAATTATTAATGTAGATAAATTTATTAGTTTAAGAACATAGTTTTATAACATGTTTGTTTAGATGTAATTTAGTTTTTAGCACTTGAAAAATATTTGGGTTTTGCCAAATCGAAACGTTGTGATTGGTATTTTTCACGTAATGATGGGAAATGTCCAACAATCTTTCTCTTCCTCATATAATAGTGAGATGGCATTAATTTTGAAGATTATTTTACTGCCGAACTCTGGAAATTGTGTCGGGCTATATTTTGACTACTGAGGTATTTTACTGAGGTATTTTGACCACTGAGGTACTGAACTACCAAGTATTTTACATAAAAAAGGAGGTTTTGTACAATAAAACGACATTTCAAGTGATTTTGTGTGGGTCAAACAACGGTGATCGAGCGTTAGGAGCTGCGCCCCCACCGGTGGGTGCCAAACTTATGACGTAATTTAATTTTACTGAGGTATTTTGACCACTTAGATACTGAACTACCAAGTATTTTATATAAAAAAGGAGGTTTTGTACAATAAAACGACATTCCAAGTGATTTTGTGAGGGTCAAACAACGGTGATCGAGCGCCAGGTGCGGCGCCCCCACCGGTGGGGGCAAACTTATGACGTCATTTATACAAGGAAAACGTCAAAGAATCAGGCTATCACCAACTTCAATCAACTTCATACACCTAAAGGTAAGTTTTCATGCAATAAAAATTTCGAAACCCATATTCTTAGTGTTGCAGCATTATTCAGTTTGTTTACAGAGAAAAGATTAAGCTATTATTATGTACAAACACAATACATTTAAATTAAATTATATTGGGTAAGAAAATTTTAAAATTCATTTCTCTTATTTGTTTCACTAATTTTCCGATCTCAGACGTAGGCCATTCACCATTAACCATTATGTGTATAATTAACAAAGTTATTTTGCTATTAGTAGACCTCATCATCACTCTAATAATGTTTAGAACTAATTGGTGTAAAAACTTTACTAATTTACAGTTTAGGCAATCCTTTTGTACATATTGATGACTTTAAAGTGATATAATCAATTTTTTACTTGCTATGTTGGTAATAAGAGAATCTTTATTTATCACTATTTTTTGGTTAGCTGATATATAACTATTACAGTATGTTCAATGTTAGTCATATAGTACTTTTCAAAAGAGCTTTAAAACTCTCTAGGGCTCGAACTCACAATTTAAATGTATATAATCATGTCAGAATATGAATGGTACACTCCGTCAAAGTCAATCAGAGGAGTTCATTTGGAGGTTTTCTAACATATAAATAGGCCAGGCTTAATATATATATATATATATATTTACATAGTAGACATCTTAAAAGAGTACACTATTTAAAAAAAAGTCATCTTCTAATCCAGTCCCAACATTTTGCACTATAACGAACTTAGCAGAGGTATTGGCTAACAAAAAATGGGATCACTTAATTTTGATTCAACTTTTTTTCTAAACATTACAACGATATTGTACTGTAAGATAATGATATATACTCATATGCGTCAAATTCTACACCACCCCTTCTCGAACCTGTTGTTTGAATTTCCTCATTAACGAACTTAGCTGATATATTTTGTGGTAGATCCATAAAAGAGTATTCTAAATTTGTTTACACATGACAAAAATTGTAACTATAATCATGATTATCAATGGGGAATCAATCATCCAATCTCTCTGTCCAACCCTTATATCTAATTTTAATAACATATTTCTTATAATGTTATTGGTACGTGTTATAAACATACTTTGTAGTGGGAGTTGGATTGAGACTCAGTGGACGAATTAAATAAAATCAAAATTCCTTTATCTTTTACAGGATTTTGTAAACGGTGAAATAGCTTAGTTAATTTACAACTGAATATGAGAACCTTTTAAACAAAATATTATTATAAATCCCTAAAGCTGGCACTTAAAACATTTGTCAACCCTTTAGAAGGCATGAGACAAAAGAGAAGGCTTTGCATTTTCCAGAAAACCTGCTTAAGCCACCTTCACATTTTATTGAGTTTGGCAGTGTGTCGAAGAGTTTAGGGCTGTTAAACTATAAATGTTTCTAAAAAATGCAATTTTGTGAGGAGGTTAAGGTTATTGTTCAGATGAAGATAATACTTGTGTTTTGGGAGATCGGTTATAGAATTATGGCTATTTTTATTGACAAACAAGAGGACACGTAGGATGAAGATATACAGAAAGGTGTAAATTGAATTCCTTGAAGAGTTGTCTGCAAGGAAAAGATTTATATTTTTTCTAAAATGGTTCTTAGTAACTTTTTTGAAGTTTAAAAATAAACTTGGTGTTTATGCATTCATGCCCCAAATTTCAACTGCACACGATAAAAATGAACAAATTAAACCATAACCACAGTAATACTTCTGTGTTCATGAACAAAGCAAGATTTCTTAATGCGAAAATACCAAAGCCTAATGTTGTACAGACTGAAGAAATGTGTGTTTCAACATTTAAATTACTATCAAATTGAACTCCTAAAAACATTGTACTCTCACTGAAAATGACTTCTTTTTCTTTCTTTCAATAAAAATCACATATGTTTTTTAATGTGAGAACTCCTTATCAAAAACACAATTAATTGAGTTTTACTGTCATTGACTTGCAATTTATTTTCATCAAACGATTGACACACTGAGTTCACATGCACAAACGCCTCCACTTCAAGATCAGTCTGGTTATTAGCTGAGACAGAGAAGTCTCAGCAAATAAGTAAATATTACCTTTATTCATTGAAGAGAGTAGATCATTCACATATAACAGGAATAAAATTGAACCCAGAACCAAGCCCTAAGGAACGCCTCTAGTCATATAATTTATGGAAGACTGAGCACTCCTTTTGTAACCACTTTTATCTATGTAAGGTATCTGTTTAGCCTGCTTCCTAAAGAGCAAGTAAGAAGAAATCCATGAATGAGCCTGTCCTCTAAAACCCATACCTGGTAACTTATTTAGTAAAACAGAATGATCTACCATGTCAAACGCTTCACTTAGGTAAAATAAATACCCACTGAAGGTTTGCCTTTGTCTAGAGCTACGACAGTGCAAATACATGACATGAAAATGTATGAAATAATTTTCGGAAAGATAAACCAACATATAGAATACATGACTTGGTTTTTGTCATAGTTTAACATTTTAAAAATATTATTTATTTTACATGAAGATACTGATACTTCATTTAAAAACTGATGTTAGAAAGTATACAATATATAACATTGGGTTAGTTTTTAAATCAATACTATTTTGCTAAATGGAAAATTGGAACTAAGATAACAATTATTACCAGAGAAATGAATGTGACCTGAAATCAATAGCTAAGCAGGAATTCTGAATTGCAGGAATGGCAAAAGTAAAGTATACAACGAGGGTTCTCTGAAAGCTTAGGTGACAAGATTTAAAAAAATAAAAAATGTAATTTTTAAACTTTACATATTTTTATACAACAGAAATTACATTATTTTCTACAAAATAATTTTGCAGTTCAATACATTTTATCGTCTAAGGCAAAAGTTTGTTTGATTGCCATTTTTTAGAATTTACCCACAACCTTTTTTATCTAGTTTCCCACTTTAATTTTACTTTGTCATTGACTAAAACCTTTTTCAGCCAAGGTTTCCCTTCAGTTTAGAGAATTGACAGTAGTCACTAAGTGCAAGACTGGGGGATAGCTTTAAATATTTAACATAAACGAAGTCAACAACTCACATGTTGCATTAGCGGTACACATTGTTATGAAATAGACAGACTCCTGTCTCAAAATTCATTTATTTTGTATCATTCTGCCAAGTTTCCATTTTTCATAATTTGAAATTCTGTAACCATTTTGTGACACCCTGTCTTGATATTATGCCTCCTCCATAACAGAGACAATTTTAAGTTGCATATTACAGCATACACTTTGCACTTGGTGTTAGACATTTACATCCCTTGCTGAAGAACTATTGTTGACTAAGACTGACAGCTTGGTTCTAGTCTTCCACAGCAGTGGTGCCAACTTTCCACACATAAATTACGGCACGTAGATTGTCATGTGCCATGTAACAAAACTTTACAAATAACATTCGTATTTTGCCAAGAATTAAACCTAGATACACTCCTGGTACACACACTATAATTATAGGTAATATTCATTGATTAGCTTTAGTTTCATTAATAATGTCTCTGAAATTAATATTAATGAATTATCTCCAAATTCGTTTCGATTGTATGTTTGTATGTTTTTTTTTTAATTTGTAATTTAAGTTAGTTATATTATAGACCAAAAGTTAAATGTCCCAAAGAATGTTTTTTTTTTTTTTGTTAAAACCACCCTTTATCCGAAAAATAAAAAAAATAAAATTTAAACTTGAGTTGTTTTATTATACAGTTGTCCATGTTTTATTGTACAGTAGAACTCCGTAAATCCGAAATAACTAGGGGAACAGCCTGTTTGGATTATCCGAAAGTTAGCGTAACTAGTTATTCAAAGCATTCTAACAACTCTCAACACCGTTTAGCGCAGTTGTTATGTTTACTGACAGTTTAGGACGACGTCACAGAATATAGACAGATATCTGTCTATATTCTGTGACGACGTAGTGGGGCTAGGATGGGCACCTATCCCTTACCCTCCAATCTCATATTGATGTTACTGATCACGATAAGTATCATACGCATATCCCCTGACATCACATGGGCCAAGTGACAACTGGTTGGAACAACAAATAAACACAAAAACACATGTTCTAATTCTTTGGTTACAATTCCAGATGATTAGTGGTTAATAGCTTGCTTACTTCTTAATACTTCCATGTGAGTGGTAGCTTTAGTTACCAGTATTAAATGGAATAATCAAATCAGCTGATTTTGCTGAAGTGACATTAGAGTCTGTTCTAGTTACCATGTTACTGATGCACAGACAATGCCATTGTTTCATTTCCTTGTTAACCCACTTTATAGTTCATTGCAGTTTTTATTCAGTATAAAGTATTCAATACTGTAGTTACTGTATTATTTTAACCTCATAGTATGCTACTTTATCGAATTTGGCATGATTCGTTATTTACATGACTTTACTATAACTGTAGTTTGGTTTTTGATAGGCCTATGCGACTAGTTTTGCGCTGGAGTATGCTACGAGAGTTAATTAATCCTGCACTATTCAATTTTCTAGTCATACTGCACTCTGTATAGTAAACATGTTTTCAAGTTCTTTGTCTTCAATTTTCATTTGTTTTATTTCCAGTTTCCATTGGTTCGGATTGGTGGGGGTCGGATTTCCAAGTTTTTACTGTAGTATTTTAACAATTTTTAAATTCTTACAAAAAACATAAGTTATAGTTATGTTTTTTGTACTAAGCTGTTCTAATTTTACCTCTGAGGGGAGCACAACATGGCAACATTGTATATCTTGAGTGCTTGGCTCCTTCCTGTTCCACGGCTAATTTGTTTTAGGGCCAAATAAATCACAACTAGGGCCTGATAGTTTTTATAAGTTAAAATTGTCTGGATTGACTTTGTTTTTTGATACTTGTAAACAGTAAAAAAAGTACTTCCCAGTTAATCACTAAAAAAATTTTTAATTTCAACTAAAAAAATATAAATTTTTACCTTCCTACAATCTTATCAACTCCACTGGATGTAAAATTTAGTGAAGGGCTGTTGCAGGCGGTCTGGAAGCGATGTTGCCTATGTCAATTTTCCAATTTATCCCGTAAACCTCAGAGGTTAAGTTAGAATGGCTGGACTATATTGTTTAACAACAAAACATAACAAAGATATCTATGAAACATTTTTAATTTCTTCGTGAGATATTTACCAGGAATTGATATTCATTTACAGATGATTTTATTATATTTCATGATTTGCATAGTTTTAACTCTTATAAAACATTTCTTATAATAAAATTAATTTGTTTCCTAAACTTTGGTCTTTAATTATCCTTATTAAGAAAGGAAGGAAATATTTCAATAAATATCAGGTAAAAACAAAAGTAAATAAAAAAGGAATATTATTCTTGATATAACACGAATTTTAGGAATATTATTCTAACTTTAGCATGTTATTTGACAGAATCAGATTATTTATATGTACAAAATGTAACATTTTTGATGCATGGTTGTTAACAGACCACATAAAATACCATATACACCACATATAAGGTATTCAGTGTTCATCCATATATATGTATACACACAGATTTAGCCATAATTAATTATAAAGAGATTATCAAACTATAGGTTTCATAATAAAACAAATATATCCTATTTTTTATAAAACATTTTATTGAAGAATTTTGAAATGAAAAATACTCCATAAATTACTATAAAAGTTGCATGGCACAATTTTTCATCATAATTCACATATATTTATTTAGCCAACTGGATCATTTGCTAAACCAAGAATTTTGTAGAATAGGTGGAGTAAAAATATAATACACTTAATGCTACATTACTATATATAATAGTCGTAAAAATCCTTATATATATAATACTAGCTGTACCCGCCCGCTTCGCCGGTCATAATATTGAGTTTGATTTAGAACCTAATAGCTGAAAGAATTCGAGCATTTTTGCTTCTTCTACCTATATTAGATTTTTAGGAGGCATGTCATAAAAAGTAAACTGCAAAACAAATAATTATTTATTTTTTATTTTCACGTTTCACCACATGTTTTAATTACCGAGGAAAAAAGGTTAACACCAAATACAGATCACCTGATCAAGTAAAAGTAGTGTGTGCTACACTCTCAAGGTGAAATGTAGAACTACAATAAATCAAAACATATACAGTACTGTTGTTGTGAGAACTTCAATCTGCTTATGGCATGTGAAACTACATTAAACCACACAGTCATATGTTTTTTTTAAAACAATTCAGATTCTCCATTTGAATAACATGGGATCTTTAGGAGCCCGTGGGGCGGGACCCTGTGGACGGATCTGCATCAAACTTCACAGAAACCATCTCGGGAGTATACAGGACAACATCCTAAAGTTTCATGGTGATCGGTTGAATGGTTTGGCAGCGCATAAACTTCAAACACACACACACATATATATACAAACATCCTCTTTTATAAATATAGATGTGAAGCCGTTTTTTGTCAACACAACTCCTTCATTATTCTTGACCAATTTAAACGGATGAGGTGTCAAAATATTTGCCTTTGTTTGTAGTTGTGCAATAAGGTCTTATTTCTTCAATATTTTCACCCTGAAGGATGTGGGAAGCCCTCAAAGTACGTTTTTTGGCCATAAGAATAACATAAGGAGAGATTTAAATGAACCAAACCAAACAGCTGTTAAAAAGTAATTAATGATTTCCAAAGAGTTTCAATGGTGATCTAATGCAGTTATTTTAGTTATTTATTAAGCTATTTAAAAAAAATTTAAACTCAGACGTTTGAAATAAGCTAATTGCTATCATTGGGTGTTTATACTAATATACAGCAAGTAGCGTAATTAATGCAAATAAATTTAATATTGTGATTTTACATTATACAGTTTACCCACAATTTATTTTTAGTGAAAATCCACAACCGGAGGCCGAGGTGTAACGAGTGCAGCAACGGGGTTGGCACGCAAAGCGTGCAGAGGTGTCCCCTAGTATAATACTACACTACTAATTAAAAATTAACAACATACATCTATTTAAAATATCACAAAAACTATGTTACAGAGCTAAATCTATATCACTTTTACCTCACTAACCACGCTTATAAGTAAATTACTTCGTATACTTGGAATCACATTTGTTTCTAAATACAGATTGGGGAAACTTAAGACTTCCTAGGATTAAACTAAAAAGAAATTAACATAATTGGAGAGATAGGATGTAAGAACACTAAACCTGCACTGTGGACCTGTAAGTCCACACATGACAAACTACACAATACTACTGACAAATAATGTCACTGACTCTTATTTTTGAGGCTTTGAAAAAATACTTTCTAATCACACATACTAGACAATTGGCAGCCCCGAACTTCGTCCAAACTCCCCAAGAAGATGTTAAAAACAAACTAAATTTATAATTATTCTATATTGTGTTTGTAATGATTAGATATTGTCTTAGAAAGTAAGTTTTCTTATATCCTATCTATTCTATTAAAATGATTCTTAACAAATAATAAGGTTAACGTACCTTTGTCGTCTTCAGCTACAAATATTTTATTTTATTTGTAGCTGAAGATGACAAAGGTACGTTAACCTTATTATTTGTTTTATATATATATCAGCTGAGGAGGCTTAAACAATGAATAAATGATTCTTATATAATATTTTCTAGTCTTTGAAAAATTAAATAAAGGAATTAACAATTTGCAAATTACTTTAAAACACGTTTGAAATATTTATTTTCAACTTCAATCTCATATTATAGTAAATACGTTGAATTAATTTATAGCAAAAATACTAATGGTTTAATTGTGGAGGAGGAGAAAGTAACCAATTGATAGAAAGTAAAGATTAACTTGATAACAATATTTTTAATATTTAGACATTATACCAATGAGAATTAAATGTGATTTTCTTGACCATTATAGTTTAGAAGTAAATGGACTTTTCCCCCCAAAAATAAAAAAAACATGCCCCAAAACCCAAAAAATGAGTAATCTTTATTTAACTCACCCAAGTGGGTTATTAAATAAAAGGAACTCTTCTCTTGATTACTAATGTAATATCATATTTTAGAAAAAAATGTATTTGTGCTCCACTGCCCTAAAAACTGAAAATCATGGTGATATAGGCAGAGTTTCCTGGCAAGGCTGAGGTTAACAAATAAGATTGTATTATAGTTCCCTGGCAAGGATGCAGGCTCAGTCTCGAGATGGCAGCAAAGTGTCTTGACGAGGCTGTAGGTCGAGTTTTACAATAGGGCTAAGGGCAGAGTTCCATGGGAAGGCTAGAGTAATGGAGTAGGCTCGTGAAGTGTGCTGGGGTATCCTCTAGTATACTATAAAGCTTGATATATTGACTCAGTCACTCACTCACTGACACTAAATATTGAGACACTTCCTGGTGACCTACCCCCATTATGTGTATATTTGAATTGAAGCTCTTGTTCAGAAACCTGGAAGAGACAACATTTATGGCCTCTACCCCACCAAAACACAAAATCATGCCCCAAAATACAAAAATTAATAATTTTAAACTGACACACTTAAGTGGGGTATCAAATTAAAGGGTTTTTTCTCTTGATTCGTAATATGCCATCAGAATTAAGAAAAGACTATGTTTATAGGCTCAAATGCCTAAAAACCAAAATTCATTATCATACAGTCCAAGTATCATGGGGACACAATAAGCCAAACCTTCCTCACGAGCATTGTGAGTGATGGAGTTGGCACGAGAAGCATGTAAGAATGTTCCCTGGTATACTATTATAAAGCTCGATTTAGTGACTCTCTCACTGACATTCAATTTTAAGGCACTTTCCAGCCTCCTACCCCTATCATGTGTATATGCCTCGCTCGTGCCTATCTTATTCTCTATCCATCCAGCACACCTGATTCTTTCCACTCCCTCGCTCTTTCTGCACTCTCGGCTTTCAGTCGTTTGCCTCACTGATGCCTATACAGTTCCCCGTCCATTCGGCTCACGTATGTCCTTTCTGAGTCATTGGGCTCTTTAAGCCACAGGTAATTCCCCTTCCCACCCCATTTCGTTCATTCCTGGGTTATGCGAGTATTTTAAAATTAATTGGTTGGACATTTTCTGCCAATACTACATTCATTTTATCTTCTCTGTGTTAAAAATACTTATATAGCAGTTTTAATTTTGTTATTTCTGAAACATTATATTTATCTTAAAATTTTTAATGATTTTATATGAATTGTTTTACATTTATTTGTTATTATGTGCAAACTAACTGTGTATTAAACCAAAATAATTATTTTCTAACACTAAATTTATAGATTGAGCAATTGAATTGATTTATTTAATATAAATTCACTTATATTACTATAATACATAAGAGACTCACTCTCATATAATCTATATATAAACTGCACCTAGCTAAGTTGTAACGTCAGAGGCCACCTCCAACACAGTGTGCTGAACAATTAGTACACTAACAAAAATTACTGTATTGTTTTCAATAGTATTTTAGAATTAACTTAATTTCTGGGATTATAAAGTTATTTAAAGCGATGAATATATTTTTTCATGTGGTATTGGGTCATATTTTTACTTAGCAACTACTAAATAATATCAATATTAAAATCAGTTACTTATATAAAATAAAACAATGCTAATACTTTCACAAAATTATATTCATAACTAAACAACGCAGACTGTAATGTCATCAAGAGTACATATATCAGATGTTTTTCAATGTCACGGGGTTTTTTTTTACAGCAATAAAGGTAGAAAAATCACAGGTTGGTCTACGACTTAAAATGATACCTGCATGCTACAGATGAGCATCTGAGGAACCTCTTGTATATTAAGCCTTGGGTTTTTACAGCATTTCTTGCATTAGATAGTTAAAAATGTAACAACCAAGTTGTTTATCTAAAAAGATTTAAAATAAGTTAAATATATAAGGTACTATAAGTGATGAAATTGTATGGAATTGTGATAGATAAAACTATTTATAATTGTGATAGATAAAACTATTTATAATTGTGATAGATAAAACTATTTATAATTTCAAACAATTCTAACAGAGAACTTCTAAATTACATAGTACATATTTGTAATCAAAGAATATAAATTAATGTAATTCAGTGAATGTAAATCCAGATTAAGTATTCGAACCGGCTTCTAAGCCCTATTTTCATGTGGTAAAATAAGTCTTCTTTTAACTTTAAATTAGAATTTTAACATTATTAGATCATTACAAAAGTGACCAAATTACTATACTTATTAGGTAATTTTTACGTTGGAACCATTCAACCGTTAGAGTGACTATATATTGGAAGTATATAAATAACATTCAAGAATGGGAAACAGGTGGTTGGAGTAGGAGGTGTAAAGGTGCCAGCAAGTAAATGAGTGAAATGAGTTGATTAATGGTGGTTACTGTTTTATCGGAGTTGATTCTTTCTAAAGAGTCATACTGCTTATAGCTTCACTGAATATTGGGGTGGGATTCTATCGAAATGACTGTCCAAGTTTGCTATCAGAGAACAAAGAAGTCAAGTGAAAAGTATTTCCAGTAAAATCGTTCTTGTAATGAACATAGGTCATTGTAATTTAATTTTCATAACTATTTTCAGAGACAATACATGAATTTAATGTTGCTTTTAATGTTAGTTGAATGTGTCCAGATTAGTTTCATGCTCCACAGATCTGTTGGGCCAACAAAATTCATTCATACTGATGCAAATGGGTGTGCATTGTCACCCAGTTTGTAATTTTGGAGAGCAAACTAAAAATTTTATTTTATAACAGTCAAAGTCTCCATTGATCAGGGGCTAGCAATTATTAGGTCCATCACAATATAGTGAATGTTAGTGACTAGAAACAATTTACTTGTTCTTAAGTCTTTTAGACACTGATTATATGGCTACTTTAAACATAGCGTATCTATGTTTACAAACAATTTTCCCTCTTAGAATATAAATAACTCTAGATATGTAAATAGAGGCATATGCTCATATAACATGATTTAACCCTCATAAGGCCGTCCCTAAATTACGTAACGCTAAAAATCAAGCTTTTCAGACCCCCCTCCCCCCTTGTAATGGTATTATCTAATCCCCTCAAAAATTACATAATGCTGTTACTAACCCTCCTCTCCAATTTTTGTCATCAATTTTAATGTATGTTATGATTTATGATGGTCATTGTTTTGATTTTATTCCACTTTTTTATGATTGGGGGAGAACATATAAAATTTTAAAATTAAAAAAAGTCTTGTAGTTCTGGGAAAACCAATCAAATTTTATGAATGAATTAAAACAAATTGTTGAGGTTTAATAGCTATGTAATGCTGCCGAAAACCCCCTTAAGGTGTTACTTAATTTAGAGATGGCTCCTTATGACCAATTAAAGATATATTCTATTATAATTAGAATCAACTACACTGATAAGACATTAATATCCAAACGTGATATTAATATTAATGCATTATGAAATGGTTCAGCAGTCTAAAATGTTGCATCACGGTCAGGTTTAGCATCAAGAATTGTGTAACTGACATCAAGTGTTGTGTGTAGCTTAAATGGAGGCACTTATAGAAGTAGGACTCTCCTTAAGGACCAGCTGTCCAGGGATGAGTGTTTCTATTATAGTTGTATCCATGAGCACTGGCTGTACGGTTCATGTAATATAAGGAGGAGGAGGTCAGAGTGTCTCACCTCAAATATCATAAAATGGACATGCAAATGGGCTTATAAACAAACATAAAAACAAATTACTAGCCCGTAAAAGTTAATAAACATGTACACTGAAATTATATTAAAACATGCATCAGCTTCATAGCAACATATCTGCCAAGAAACTGCATGTTAGTATTTGAACTTAAGCCTTTAGCAGGACTGACACATATAACAATCATACTCATTGCAGTGTTAAACCAAGAATAGGTTAGAATAAACATATAAATAAATATATTCATGAATGAATCTCTGATTTTTAAACTTCACTGCTTTCGGCACTGAAGTGAACAAATCTTAACCTTAGCTTCCTTTTAAAAAATCTACATTCAGTATTATATTTATCAATAGATGAATAAAAGTGATTATTTTTATAATTTTTGTATCACATAATATAAGAAAATTAAAAGCAAATATACTACAGTGAAATTAAAAATATTCTTATTAGCTTGCTAACAACTAAAATTGGGAACTAACATCTAGGTTACGTGTTACTATAAAGAATATAGGCTACTTATATTAAAAATAAAAATTATCATTAAAACTGCCATTATTACCTTATATAGTCACTTTAATAGATGAACAATGTTGGTATAAATGAAATGTTCAAAATAAAAAAAACTTTAAAAACCCAGCTTAACATACGATTACATTTTCCTATATAACATATTCCAGACTAGAATACAACACTTGATTTCACTATTTATAAATTACATTAGAGAAATATAATATCTTTATTGCAAACTTTTATATTAAATAAAACATATAGTTTCAATTGTTGAATGAATCAAGTTGCTATTTATATAAAATCAGTTAACATCTTGCAAATACTTGCATCTTGACTTAGTCAACACCTGTAGTTAGATTGTAGTATGATAATCACTATTTAAGCATATGTTGTGTATTTCATATTTTTACATATTATATTACACATCTCATACAAATTAGTTTAAATTTATTCACATTCTCCTAATTAATTCTTCTTATCCCTCCTAGTGACATCTAAAGTCTAATCGTCATCTGAAGATCAGTAATGATTACAACTGATGGTTATTTACAAGGTTTGGGCTCGCGAGAAGGCTACGCTGTGAACAGCTGGTAACGTGACACCGCCACTATACCATGTGTTTACATTACTACTCTCGTGCAGTTGTTATTGTTATTACTTCCAAGGTTAGGTAATTATTTTTATGTAGTCAGTAGCAAAGCAATTATTATATATATTCTTTTGTGAACTATTTGATTTATTATAAACAAAACATGAGTGTTATCATGCTAGAATAATAATTTTTATAAATATAAAAATTAATATATAAAATATTGGTCAAATCGAAATACTGAGGAAAAGTTGATATGCGCTCCCATGTGGTGCGTGGCGAGGCTTGCTCCAATTACGTATCTGTAGTGGGGAGGAGATGTGCATGAGCCCTACTATGTTATTTTAGTTATTTGATTAATAAAACTTAAAGTTGTTAATGTAGCAAGGTAAAATCAGATTCTGATATACCAGCAGACATTGTTTTCCTGTACATCAGCTGTTTCAATATTGGACCGAACCAAATTATTTATGTTAATTTTAGCTATAAATATTGATGTAATTAAGAATGTTTATCTGTTTGGTTTTATTTTACTTAATGGTCAAAACCTTAACATTTTTCAGAGACTCTCAATTAATTGTATTATATTTTGGCTGCACTAAATCGTTCAAGTTCTGTTTTTAGTAACAGTACAAAGCAAAAGATTATGTATTCTTTATTTAAATCTCGATATATTGTTTTTTAGCTATCTGAATGAACAAATATGTTAAATTTCCTTCGACAACATAAAAGTATGTTAAAAACAAACAGTAAATTTGTGTTTAGGTATTGTATCATAACTTGAATTTATTTTTAGAAAATAAAATCCTGATAAATTTTCAAACTCTAATAAATAAAATTATGAATATTTTGTTTCTTTTTCATTTGCAATTTCTGGGCATGGTTACAAATATTTTAATTTTAAACATTTAATTTTTATTCTTAATAATCACTTGAATTAAAAAAAATACACATCTAGAAATATAAACTGCATTATTTAGTATTGATTAACACCCAAAAGCCTTGATATAACACCCAAGAACAGATTTCTACCGAGGGAAAAACAAGCTGCCACTAAGAGAGTTAAGAAAGATAAAAATGTTAACCTCATAAAAAATGCTAAAATTTATCCACTACTTCACAAATTGTGCTTTTGCCTAAGGTGTCTAAGCAGTGTACTGCGTCTGGCTAATGTACAAAAACACACAGGACATTGGTGAGATTCTGGATTGTGAGTCAAGAAATGATTTTTCATGTGGCCAACTATGCGCCCACAAAGTTTACACTGTGCTGCTCCTTTAGCAAGCTTCTCAAAATACATGAAATGTGCAACTGGCATAGCATCGCCCTTGGCTTGTTGTTGATCGAAATATAATAATTGTTCAAGATGTTGTTTAGAGTCTTCCGGTTGAATTCCACTGGGCCCTAAACAAAGAGAAAGAGAAAACAGTCACTCACCAATGTCACAATTTTTACTTTAGTTAACTGGTACGATAGCAAAACTACATAATAAATTATGATTACATTTACATGACAGATCTAGCAAACAATCAGCTAATGAAAACGATTATGACAATTTTAGAAATGCACTTAGAGAATTACATTTACATTAAAATAAAATCTGTATTATTTTTTAAGACCACGTTAGGACCATTAGGTCCTCTTTTACACTTAAGAGGGTTCTAAAGGGAACGTAAATATGAAAGTCATGTGAGCCTGGTGAGAGAAGTTGGAACTGCATAAAGATTTTTTTGGGAGTGAGATTAGGACGTTTTTCCACTGACCATAGTACAGTGTACTTCCTGAATTATTTCCTTCATATTAGTTTTTGTAGTACTTTCAACAGGAAACCCCCTTACCCCTCCTTATCATCAATTAGCTAATTTATATGCAACATTATTTGCTTGAATGTGTGTTGAGTGATATGCCTGCTGACATCCCACTATTCTTTTCAACAATATGGCAATTTAGAGTTAGTACCGGTCTATTGCACTTCATTTCTTTAACATACATGTGTTTTTTATAATTTTTATACTATAATTATTAAAATACTTGGCTTATGAAAGTAAGATATTTACATGTTTACTACAGTGAAATCCATGTATCCACTTATGAAATTGGGGTTGTATTAAAATACTGAACTTCACGGAAAAAAGCAAACCTTCCGCAGTGGGCTGGATGAAGACGTCAGTATCTCTATTTATAAAAGCTATCTTACTATTATATTAAAATCTATTGGTGTCTGTCTATCTGTGTGTTACTCAATCACGAAAAATCTACTGGACCCTTCTGCTGAAATTTTGCATGTACATTCTTAGGATCTCTGGTTAACACATAGGCCTATCTTTATTTTGAAATTCCATCAGAGCACCGCCACGGGGCACTAAGAAGTATCGATGCAAGCCCTATAGCAATACCGATTTGACAATTGTTTATAATAGTTTCCACGGTAACTAGAAAAGATGATAGATATCATACATAACTAGAGGTGTATCGATATTTCAGTACCTGGTATTTTATACCTGTTAACGTGTAACAGTTACTTGAGTACAAAAATACCGGTTACAGATACTGATACTTCCTGTCTCAGTCCCAGTATCTGTTTTGAACTAGAAATATTTTACTTGATATCAATATTGGAGTACCCGTTTTCATTTATTGATACCAAGTACCGACATTGAAGTACCTGTTTTCGTATCATTTTATTAAGTATCTGTCCCAGTATCAATGTTGGAGTACCCGTTTTCATATCGCTTAAGATTAAATATTTGTCTCAGTATCAGTATGGAGTATTTGCTTATGTGATGAGGACTGAATCAGCATTCAGCAGATCTTATCTTAGACATTGTTGAATGTTGGTAAGAGCATTCAGTCAGTTCAGTGGCCCAGCACCTTTAGAGTAACACAGTAGGTCGACGTTTGTTTTATTTGTAATTTTTATCATAAAATAAAGTTTAGGCTTATTTTTCAGAGAGAAAAAACACACACAAAACAAATACGCATTAGTTACTTTATAATTTGTCAATTTTTAAAATTATTGTTCAATAAACACCATATTTGACAATAGACAAATACAGCATCATTTACAGTGAATATTATTGAGTTATTATTACGTCATCGAAGGACAATGACCTCTAGGCCTCACAATGATTCCAGCTTCAGCACAACACTCTTCACTACCCTTCAGTTTCATAAACTAACACATTTCACTGTATTATTTTCTTACTTTCATGATATCCATACAAAGATATTGTAATATAATAACAGATGTATTTTCCTCACTTACAATAACAAGAGTATTGAATTCAGTAAAGTAAACTGCTGATATTGATTAACGTTTACTTTAACAAAGTTATATTTTGCTCACATTGTAAATGTAATAGATTTATTGTTAATTGAAATTTCACGAATACTACAATATTATATTAGGAAAAGCAATAGGTTGTGTGATAGGCCGTGTCGGCCACGTAACGCACTTCATGTAACCCCAAAACGGACAGACGAACACGACTTACATTACGCCATTGATTTTATACATAAATAGATTTCCCATCCAATGTTAAATTTTGAATCTCAAAATATCAGCTGTTTTTGTGGTCCATTGTGGAGCGCTAGTGTAGTCCCATGTAAATGTAATGCAGTTTAAACCAGCTGTGGTTGTGGGCCACACAAACTAACAAAATTACTGCCACAAATTTATATAATCAATGATTACGCAAGATGTAGATGAACAACTGTTATGGGCAAGTAATCAATACCACTGTACGTGTATGGATGGGTAAATACCACTGTACGTGTATGGGTGGGTAAATACCACTGTACGTGTATGGATGGGCTGGTGGGTCAATACCACTGTACGTGTATGGATGGGCGGGTGGGTCAATACCACTGTACATGTATGGGTGGGCTGGTGGGTCGATACCACTGTACGTGTATGGGTGGGTAAATACCACTGTACGTGTATGGGTGGGTAAATACCACTGTACGTGTATGGGTGGGTAAATACCACTGTACGTGTATGGGTGGGCGTGTGGGTCAATACAACTGTACTTGTATGGGTGGGCTGGTGGGTCAATACCACTGTACGTATATGGGTGGGCTGGTGGGTCAATACCACTGTACGTGTATGGGTGGGTCAATACCACTGTACGTGTATGGGTGGGTCAATAACATTGTACGTGTATGGGTGGGTCAATACTACCGTACTTGTATGGGTGGGCTGGTGGGTCAATACCACTGTACATGTATGGGTGGGTGGGTGGGTCAATACCACTGTACTGCAAGAATAAAAAACTGGAATAGGCAGAAATTTAAAAATGCAAACAAGTTTCTTCTCAGTAAAATAAAATATTGACTGACAGTGCAACCGTGGGCGGCATGTTCCAACTTTCACTTTCACTGTAACTGCCGAAATGATTGATAAGATTTAAGTGCCGCCCTAAACCACCTCATTTTGGATACAAAAGAATTGTATGAATATACAGGGTGTCTTAAAAGTCCCACCCCCCCCATATTAACTTTCTTATGAATACAGATAAAGTGATTTACTTCTGGGAATGTTTATATGACCAACTAAGGAGTTTTTTTATGTATGCAAATTTTTTACACCCCCTCTCAAAAGGGGGTAGTTTTGAGGTAAGTCAAAATTTTTAAATAGAAACCCCTATCAAATGACTTATCATTTTAAAGGTAATATTAAAAGAAGAAGAATGGTGGAAATTAGAGGTCTCTAACATTAGTCTATCAAATTTGGTGGCAGTTTAAAGTTGGAATTATTTCATAAAACCCCCGCAGCTTATGTTACATTTAAAATTATTGTAAGGCAGACAAAACATTCACCCACTAGTTAGTTTTGAAAACTGATGACACCTAATCATAAAACAAGTTATTACAAGAATCAACAAACACCAAAAACCACAAATAACATAGCATTTATTTGGTTTTGGTTTGTCTGACCAAAGTCCAGTAGGGCAACCTGGGAATACCAGTGACTCCTTCCTTATCTCTTATTAGGTTACTAGTTAGTACGTGTAACATTTTCAGTTCAGTTACTGTGTTAAATTTCTTTTTATTCGTATTTAATAAAAATGGCTCGGTCAAATGAAGATAAAGTAGAGATGATATTGTTCTATGGGGAAGCTAGGAGAAATGTTCATGAAGCAGTTCGTTTATTTAATGCTGCCTATCCGGATAGACCAGTAGACAGGGCATACATTAGACGTTTAGTAAACAAATTCTCAACAAACTTTAGTGTCAAAGATGCACCACGATCAGGGCGCCCTGCCATTGCGACAGAAGAGATCCAAATTCAAGTTTTAGCAAATTATGCTGCAAACCCACAAGAATCTCTGCGGTCCACTGCCCTTGATGTTGGAATTTCAAATGATACTGTTCACAAAGTGTTAAAGCGTCACAAGTTCCACCCGTACAAAGTACAGTTATATCAAGAATTAAATGAAGACGACCCTGACCGAAGACTTCAGTTTTGTGAGCAAATGTTGCAGAAGATTGAAGAGAATAATAATTTAATATCACAGATATGTTTTAGTGATGAAGCATCATTCTCTTTGTATGGGACAGTCAATCGGCACAACTGCCGTTATTGGGCAAACAGTAACCCCCACTGGATGGTTGAAGCCCATACGCAACAGCCACAAAAATTAAATGTATGGGCTGGAATTTTGGGAAACTCTGTTATTGGGCCATTCTTTGTTGATGGTAATTTAACTGGCGTTAAATACTTGGACATGTTACGGAACGGCATTGTCCCAGCAATAAATGAGGTAGTACAAGGTACTTATGAGCCTGTATTTCAGCAAGATGGTGCTCCTCCACATTACAATATGCTTGTCCGGACATTCCTAGGCCAAACGTTTCCCGATAGATGGATAGGTCGACGTGGCACTTTGGTAGAGTGGCCGGCACGTTCACCTGACCTTTCACCTCTGGATTTTTTCTTTTGGGGTTTCCTCAAAAGTAAAGTTTACGACACAAAGCCCGCAAACCTCGATGAATTAAGGACAAGAATCGAAGAGGCCTGCCACCTTATCACGCCTGAAATCTTACAAAATGTGAGACGTGGTTTTCAATCCAGGCTTTTTTACTGTCAAGAAGTTCATGGCAGCCATTTCGAGCATCTCATCTGAGTGAAATTGAGGTGAGAGTTCAGCATTTTGACCATTTTTCCCGTATTAAAATTACTTAGGGGGTTTTATAAAATAATTCCAACTTTAAACTGCCACCAAATTTGATAGACTAATGTTAGAGACCTCTAGTTTCCGCCATTCTTTTTCTTTTAATATTACCTTTAAAATGATGTGTCATTTGATAGGGGTTTCTATTTAAAAATTTTGACTTACCCCCAAACTACCCCCTTTTGAGAGAGGGTGTAAAAAATTTGCATACATAAAAAAACTCCTTAGTTCGTCATATAAACATTCCCAGAAGTAAATCACTTTATCTGTATTCATAAGAAAGTTAATAGGGGGGGTGGGACTTTTAAGACACCCTGTATAATGTTTATTACATGGACCTCACCGACAAGTTATATGAAACTTGGCGAGGCCAAATCTGTAAAATAAACGTATAATTAAATAAATAATAAAAAAAAAAAAAAATAACTTTCATGTATCAGTTATGGTAGAAATAATAAATGAAGACTATTATTACGTCAAAAATTACTATTAAACTTGATTTCATATTTATTTTATTAGCATTTATTTTATGATATTAATGTTTTTCAAAATGTTTAAATGAGAGTTAGTTGATATTAACAGCATTTTGTTTTCTAAGTATTCGGAGTCAGTAAATGAGTTACTCATTGTTACTCTTGCAACTACGTGCAGTATCTCCATCACTGTCTTCGACTATATCTGTCTCTGTCAATACCTGCTGACTTCTGTCTCTCTGCTTTTTATCAGAGCAGAACCTCTTCAGGAATTGTTCAATTTCAATTCCTGCCTAAAGAAAACAGGCTGACTTTTCCTTATATGGTCTGCTCTTCTTTTAAAAATTTTATTTTGTTGCTACATCACAGTCTCATCATTATTTTAGTATAAATTAAAAATCTTGGTGAAATAAATTATCTTTAACAACTTATATTAACGCAGTGGAGATCTTTTAAAATTAATTTTTAATGTTAGGAGGACTATTCAACTTATGCCCAGCTTGTGATTTTTAATCGTGCGATATTTCAGTCACAAAATTAGAACATACTATTTTTAATGCAGGCTCATCAATATGCAATGGTTTTGCGACTACCATTTTAAAGATGCAACTAAAAATATGTTTTAGTCAATGTCGCGTAAAGAAATCCCAATAGAGACCAGGCCTTAGAATGGGTATTGTAGGCATTTTGTAGAAGTTGTATTCGACTTGGAATAGTGTCTTGAATTGATTAAGAGTGTGAATAAGAGCTGGTGTGTGAGCTTAGTGGTGTAGTGCCCTCCTTAAATCAATGGTGTCAGGAACGGTGAATGGAAATTGACAGTTATAGTTGCAAGAAACAACATTTATTTTGCAAATTCGTACTAATAATATGAGCAGAATAACAGTTATATTTCAACTGAATGTATATTTTATTAAATCAACGTAGGACAAATAATTAACTTACAAACATTAATGGATTGTAAATAAGGTAAATAATATTATAAATATCAAGAAGGAATGTAAAATAAAATTAAAACTCTCAAAAAATGAAACCACTAAAAAATTATTTCAGGATAAGTTATTGATAAAAGTTATATTAACAGAATTCAGTAACAAAGTTATTATTTTATTTATGAAATTAAATAAGCTATCACTAACTTCAATTTATATAAAGATTCCAAAGGAGTATCCTATCCAAGGATTCGACAGGATGTATACTTTAGTACAAAGATGAACTATTGGAGATTTCTTGCTTCATAATAAGTAACATGGCTTTCATTATGACAAAATTAATCAAATAATTACATTTAAAGAAAAATTAACTCTCGGTGAATCCACCAAAAGGCCATCCATTAATTCCACATTGAATAGAGTGCCATAAGTTTTTGTAGCGGGTTGTAGTATACTGTCAATGGCCTATAGAGTGGGCCCAGTGTTTCCACTTTCATCTAACAAAACTCCCTCAGTTAAAATCAAAATTTTCCTGTTTTTCGCTCATTATGGCTTAAATTTCCCTATAAGATTCCTTTAAAAAAGATTATCAAACAAATCCTTAAACATTGGTTTGTAATTGAAAACATTGAAGTAAAATAATTATTGTATATGAACTAAAAATATAATTAGGATATTTTTTCACAATTTATGGCGAACATCCCAAATAAGTTTCCCACCCCTTTTAGTTGTAGTGTTTTAGTGAAAACACCCTTCATTTGATTTATTGTTTATAAAACATAGTGTTACTGTCTCGATTCGGAATGTTCAGAGTGCAAAGTACTGTAATTTTGAACGCAGCTTTACGAAATAAGTTATTTGGTCAAAAGAAAACGTTGTGAGGAAAAGTGTTTGTTTGGTCATGGATTGTTAGGGCAGAGCAAGACATCAATGAGTCTAGCTCCATTGCCCCAACCCCTAGTACCAATTGGGCATCAGTAATTTTAATAAATCGGTGCTTTTGATAAATGTAGTTGCTGCTACTATGGTTAAGTATGTCCTGTAACTTATCAATTTGACAGACTACTCATTTTTAATATCATCCTAGATCTTCTTAATAATATTTAGTTTCATATATATTTGCTTCACTTATATACATCACAACCAATAAACTTCTAACAAATATAATTTTATAATTTTATGATCAGGTGTTGAAAACTATTTCATGCACATTGAAACAAACATAATTTTTTTAACATTAATCCTACTTGAAGTGGCATGCTCTGTCGGTAAAATGTTTGCGCTATAGTCCAAACGTTCTAACTTTACCTCTGAGGTTTGCGGGATAGACTGGTAAATCAACATAGGCAACCTTGCAACCAGACCGCCACAGCCTTTCTCTAAATTTTACATCCGGTGGTGACTCATAATTGAGAAGAATGTAGGAAGGTACAAATTTATTTTTTTTTAGTGGGAATTAAAGTTTTTTTAGTGGGAGTTAAAATCTAATCTGGAAGTACTTTTTTACTGTTTACAAATATCAAAAAATGAAGTCAATACAGACAATTTTAACCTATAAAAACTATCAGGCCCTAGTCGTGATTTATCTAGGCCAGAAGCAAAAAACCGTGGGACAGGAGGGAGCCAAGTGCTCAAGACATACAATGTTACCATGTTGTGCTCCCCTCAGAGGTAAAGTTAGAACGGCTGGACTATAAGCGACGTATTTAAGTATTTCTGTTGGTTACGCCATGTGGGATATAATAATTTATTATTAACGCACATAAACAAACGAAATATGATTTAATAACCAGTGCTATCACAGATAAATGCGCGATTCGATGGTATATTTTGATTGTTGCTTCAATGTGTTGTTATCGATTAAGAAGAAGACAAAGACAAATGAATCTTGGAAGTGAATAAGCAAACCTAGCCCAACCACTTGTTTGTTTCTAAATGTAATACTTGTATTACTTTGTATATTTGTTTTTATTGGTCTTTTTAGTTTTCTATTAGATAGTCATAAAATATATTTGATCATATATTTTGAAGATTATTAGTGAAGATTATTTGTGTAGTATATTGTAGTATTTATATGTGAATAATGAAAAACGAATTGGTTCCTGCTCAATTGGTGTTGCATATATATGAATTTTATACAATTGTATAATTTTATTTTATAAATTTAATAATTTTTTATAGTTAAATAAATATTTTTTTACAACAATAATTTCCATTGCAATAAAGTTTTTGGTTTATACTGAAAACAGAATATGTAACACAACTTTTTTATTTGTATAAATATTCTTCTATATTTGATATACTTATACGGGGTGGGGAAAAAGTCCCGCACGGCCTTAATAATTTCCGAACGATTACAGGTAAAGAAATAAAACTTGGTACATCGTAACTACACCTATAAAATCTATTTATTGAATTAACTACAGTTTTTTTTCATGGTTAGGGGGATGGCCCGCAAGGAGTCAGAAGGAAATCTTAAATGAGAGCATAGGTCAAATAGTACATCAAATTAGTCTTTATTAGTAGAGTGCAATGCCGCAAATCCCTATTTTCTGATAGAGCCGTCCCTCATTGAATGCAGTTTGTGGCATTCAAAGCAGTAACATATGACCTTTAAAGAGATGTAGCATTAGGTTTAAAATTCAATGGAAAAACTCGGCCCTGCGGGCCTCACCAGGGGGCAAGCCCCCTGGACCCCCGGATCTTTTTGCTTAGAGCCTACGGCTAAAATTCAAGAAACATGGAACATGCTTTAGCTCTTGGCTGCTACTTGGTAATAGATCACGGATGCTACCCGGTAATAGATCACGGCTGCTACTTGGTAATAGATCACGGCTGCTACCCGGTGGCTCCTTTTTAATAATTTCTGCAAATGTATTTCTCCGAAAACAACGAATTTTAGATTTCATGTAAGGAATTACAAAACAAGGGTTGTCATGGAAACTAAAGATGTACTTTGATGAACGCTTGCAAATAAAATCATTATTGAAGTCATCACTGATATGTCATTGTGTTTTCATGGTTATGCGTCACCTTCCCGCGTCACCCTCCCGCGTAACGTAACGTTTTCAGACAGTTAGGTCAAGACTAAAGCATGTTCCATGCTAAAATCATGCTACATTCAGTTATGGAAACCATCAATATTTCTTTAAGAATCCTAAGTCTAGTAATACATCATTTAAAGGTTGTACATTACCGATTTGAATGCCACAAACTGAACAGAAAATAGAGCACTTTGAATATTAAAAATTGCTTTAATTCCAGATAGGGTAACTCCATAGAGATGGGATTTGTGGCATTCAGTTTGTTAAAGTATACCCTTTAAAATGATGTATCACAAGCCATAGGCTTTAATTAAGAATATTGATGATACCCTCGATAGGACGTCCCTTATTAGAGTGAGATGATTACCAATTGTACCTTAAAGTAGCTACCCAATATCTAAAGAGATTGTAAAACACTCAAATCCCATCTGGTTTACTTAAAAAAATACAAGGATGGCGCAGACTTTTTCTCCACCCTGCATTTAACTATTTATATAGTACTTTCTCAGACATACTCCCAGACTTTTTATTTTTTATAAACGGTTTTTGTAAATTTCAGTAGAAAAAAAAAAAAAAAAATACACACATATTGTGTATGCACAAGCTTTGGGCTTATATGATTTTTTGCTTCATTGTGAGTGCAGGCATATATATAACACAACTAGGTTGATTACATATTCATATTTTTTCTTGCTACTGCTACTATAGTTAAGTATGTCCTGTAACTTATAAATTTGGCAGACTACTCATTTTTAATATCATCCTAGATCTTCTTTATAGTATTTAATAATTTCATATATTTTTCTTTACTTATATACATCATAACCATTATGTTCCATTAAATCTATATTTAAATTTTCCAGTTTTAATACATTTCTTTTTTAAAAACTTTTCCATTTTCTTTCTCTTGAAGGTGTCCCCTAGTACAATGGTAAGTTTTGGCTATTCAGTGTATGAGACAGTGTATAAAACACTTCACAAAGCAAAATTATTGTAATTTTAAGTATGATGTCAATACACATTATGGTAATATATTCTTCAAGTTATTAAAATAAGCATCGCTAGTTGCCTCTTCATTTCTATTAATAATATACAAATACAATCTTCACAGGTGATCTTTGATTTTAGCTTAAAACTAATGTATCCACTGACTAATGTATATTAGCCCTGATTCATCAATATCAATGTTATCTAGGTGGTTTTCTTGCAATATACTAAAGATTTATCATCTACGGTATATTTAGATCGTGGAGATTAGCCACAGACTGGTCTCATTCTTACTACCCTATGTATGTTTGTAGAGAATGTTACGTACCCATACCCAGCAGAATGTAACCCTAATACTAATTTTTTTTTCGGCTTCTAACTTGATTACAGAAACATATACTTGGTAACCGAGTCACTCTTACAACTTGGATCAGCACAGGTTCTTGGCATAATAATATTACAGTCAAAATAACAAGACAAAACTATATCAATAGGTAGCAATGACAATGTGATAGTGATACGCTAGCGGCAGTATTCCCTGACACCGTATTGCCATTCGTGCACATCACGGCCTAGACAGGGCACCAAGAGTATATGTAGTAAATTGGGGGTGAATAAGTAACAAACAGTTTTTTAATTAAATAATTTTACTATAAAATACTAAAAATATACAGTAAATATTATTAAAGTATCACTATATAAGTTCTTACAGTAACAAAAATAAGGTATGTACGTCAAAAGCCACCGAAGGGATAAGCATTTTCTTCAACTCTTTCTGAGGTGAATACAGCAAACAATTCTTAATTATTTACTAGAAGATATTTCAGTAGAAAACGAAAGTAAAGGAAAACAGCATAACTGGTAAACTGCTAGACTTAAATAGGAACACACATAGCACAAAAACAGAACTAGTTATTGATATATTTCGGAACCACTGGCCCATCCCTTATTCAACTGAACATCTAATTTTACAACTTTAACTTGGAAAACTGTAATATCTATGTAATTTTTAAGTCATGTCTTATAAATAAATAAATTTAGCCTTAAATAAACTGTATAAAAAGAATTGAGTTACTGAGCACCTCGGTTTAACTGATTAAATCATTATCCTGTCGAGCCCCCAGTGGTCGGTTAAGAAAGACTACTGTATGTCACAGATATATCTTATTTCAAACATTTTGAGTTAAGTTGGTCTCCTGTAGGGCCTAATACATTCATTATGAATCTAACATTACCAGCACCATCCACATTAATACATTTTGAGTTAAGCTGGTCAACTATAGGGCCTAATACATTCATTATGAATGTAACACTACCAGCACCATCCACATTAATACATTTTGAGTTAAGTTGGTCAACTATAGGGCCTAATACATTCATTATGAATGTAACACTACCAGCACCATCCACATTAATACATTTTGAGTTAAGCTGGTCAACTATAGGGCCTAATACATTCATTATGAATGTAACATTACCAGCACCATCCACATTAATACATTTTTAGTTAAGTTGGTCAAGTATAGGGCCTTTATTCATTCTGAATGTGACATTGACATCACCTTACATGATAAAACATTTTTACTTGTGTTAGTCAACTACAGAGTCTACATTCATTCTGAATATGATATTGACATCACCTTACATGATAAAACATTTTTACTTGTGTTAGTCAACTACAGAGTCTACATTCATTCTGAATATGACATTGACATCACCTTACATGATAAAACATTTTTACTTGTGTTAGTCAACTACAGAGTCTACATTCATTCTGAATATGACATTGACATCACCTTACATGATAAAACATTTTTACTTGTGTTAGTCAACTACAGAGTCTACATTCATTCTGAATGTGACACTGACATCACCTAACATGTTAATACATGTTTACTTCTGTTAGTCAACTATAGAGTCTACATTCATTCTGAATGTGACACTGACATCACCTAACATGTTAATACATGTTTACTTCTGTTAGTCAACTATAGACTCTACATTCATTCTGAATGTGACACTGACATCACCTAACATGTTAATACATGTTTACTTGTGTTAGTCAACTACAGAGTCTACATTCATTCTGAATGTGACACTGACATCACCTAACATGTTAATACATGTTTACTTCTGTTAGTCAACTATAGAGTCTACATTCATTCTGAATGTGACACTGACATCACCTAACATGTTAATACATGTTTACTTCTGTTAGTCAACTACAGAGTCTACATTCATTCTGAATGTGACACTGACATCACCTAACATGTTAATACATGTTTACTTCTGTTAGTCAACTATAGAGTCTACATTCATTCTGAATGTGACACTGACATCACCTAACATGTTAATACATTTTTACTTCTGTTAGTCAACTATAGAGTCTACATTCATTCTGAATGTGACACTGACATCACCTAACATGTTAATACATTTTTACTTCTGTTAGTCAACTATAGAGTCTACATTCATTCTGAATGTGACACTGACATCACCTAACATGTTAATACATTTTTACTTCTGTTAGTCAACTATAGAGTCTACATTCATTCTGAATGTGACACTGACATCACCTAATATGTTAATACATTTTTACTTATGTTAGTCAACTATAGAGTCTACATTCATTCTGAATGTGACACTGACATCACCTAACATGTTAATACATGTTTACTTCTGTTAGTCAACTATAGAGTCTACATTCATTCTGAATGTGACACTGACATCACCTAACATGTTAATACATGTTTACTTGTGTTAGTCAACTACAGAGTCTACATTCATTCTGAATGTGACACTGACATCACCTAACATGTTAATACATGTTTACTTCTGTTAGTCAACTATAGAGTCTACATTCATTCTGAATGTGACACTGACATCACCTAACATGTTAATACATGTTTACTTGTGTTAGTCAACTACAGAGTCTACATTCATTCTGAATGTGACACTGACATCACCTAACATGTTAATACATGTTTACTTCTGTTAGTCAACTATAGAGTCTACATTCATTCTGAATGTGACACTGACATCACCTAACATGTTAATACATGTTTACTTCTGTTAGTCAACTATAGAGTCTACATTCATTCTGAATTTGACATTGACATCACCTTACATGTTAATACATTTTTAGTTGAGTTGGTCACCTGTAAGGCCTTCATTCATTTTGAATATGACACTAACATCACCTTACAAGTTAATACATTTTTAGTTGTGTTGGTCACCTGTAAGGCCTACATTCATTTTGAATGTGACACTGACAGCACGTCCGTCTAGACAACAACATTGGATGATCATCTTATAAGACTTTAGGGGAATTTCAATACGGTTATCTCAATATCATAAATTTCCCAAATAGACTTTACAAGTAATTGTACAGAGAAAAATATATATAAAGTGCAATTAACTGTAAACTCTTAATGCATCAATGCAATAGTTATCAAACATACAAAATAAACATGTTTATTTATTTAAAAAACAGCTGTTATTAATTTACTTAAATCAATCCAATATTATTCTTATAAAACAATCTTTTAGGGGTTGTTTCTACCCCTTAAGAGTTTCTATCAAGATGAAAATACTTTAGTTTTCCTATTTAAGCTACAGCAAAATGACCTTAAACAATTCACAATGAACACTAAATAGGCCAAGCTTTTTTGCCATGTTTATGTTTTTTATTATCAACAGTTTGAAATAATTAAATTAATTCCAATGATACTCTTATGAAAAAAAGGAAACTTGTGGGCTGTCTCTGCCTCTTGGGAATGAATGGAATTTTGAGAAATCCTTTCTTAGGGGTCTGTATGATACAAAAACTAACTTCTATAACAATTTCATTAAATCTGTTTTGTTATCAAACATAAAAAATAAACATGTTTATTTATTTACAAAACAGCTGTTATTAATTTACTAAAATCAACCCAATGTTATCCTTATCGAACAATCTTTTAGGGGCAGTTTCCAACCCTTAGAAGTATTTTATTTAAATGAAAATACTTTACTTTTCCTATTTAGCGTACAACATTTGTAGAAAATTACAGCTCTGTAGGATTACGGGAAGTGGGAAAATTAGTGATGAGTGAGTGAGGGCTTTCTCTTTTATATATAGACTAGTGTACACCCCTGCACACTTTTCATGCCAACCCCGATGCTCTGCGCTCGACACACCTGGGCCTTCGGGCCCGGCATGTGGCTTTTGACTCCAAATAAGAAGATTAACTATATACCATAAAATCACAATATTACATTTATTTACAGTATCTCTCACACTACTTGTGTTGCACCTATTTATTAGTATAAATAACCAATGGTATTACTTAGCCTAATTAATTTTTGTTTAGACTATTGCTGTGAAAAAAAACTCTTTTAGACAGCTGAAGGATAGTCTGTCACAGTGGTTTGTACTTGCTCCAATTTTATTTAACGCGTATACTGCTGACATCCCAATCACCAAGTCTAGAAAATTTATATATGCAGACGATATTGCTTTAGCTTATCAAGACATGGACTTCACAGCTAATGAAGAAACACTCACAAAAACTGAAGTAGCCTGCTTCGACCTAAGTAATCGACTGGCTAATTGAAAATTAAATGTCTTTCTAAATGGTGCAAAATTCCACCATAATGATTACCCACAGTACCTGGGAGTAACGTTAGATTGATCACTGACGTTTAAAAGCCATCTTCAAAAAAACAGCAGCTAAAATTAAAACCACGGCTAATGTACTACATCATATTGCTGCAACAACTTGGGGAGCCAACGCACACGTCTTGCGTACTACTGCTTTGTCACTGGTTTATTCAGCTGCTGAATACAGTGCTCCCGTATGGCTAAATAGTGCATATATACAAGCGATTGATGTCCAACTTAATAGTCATGAGAGCTATTAGTGGCACTACCTTGGCTCCCAGTGCTGTACAATATAGCCCCTCCAGAGATAAGACGTCAGGAGGTACTACTTAAAGAGAATTCAATAAGATCTTGAATCCTCTGCACATCCCCATTACCCAAGATCTCCCACGTCGGTTGCTTAAACCCACCTCTACGTACTACTTTCCAGTTGAGCAGATCAAATTTCTCACCCAATACTAGCTGGGCCATAACGTCAAAAAGTTTTGATGGACGTAATAAGTCAATACCTGTAGGTGAGATGAACCTCCCTCGTTGGGAGTGGACATTGTTGAATTGGTTCCAATCTTGAGAGGGCAGATGTTACTACTGGAAATACAAATGGAGATTGATAGTAAATCAGTCAAGTGATTGTGGAGAGTCTATCCAAAGAATGAATCACATAGTTTCAGATTGCCCCTTGCGCTGTTTTACGGAGGGATTAGCTATCATAAATAGAATCAGTGAGGCAGGTTTTAAATGGGTTGATAGATGGATTTAGCTCTATGACAGGAGATCATTTTACATTTTTATTTCTATTAATATCTAGTGAATTTTGGAGTTTTTCCAAGTTAAACACATCTTTGATAAAAAAAAAGTAGCTGACAAATAAACCATACGCTATATACATACATACATACATACACATATATATATATTGTTGTTTAACAGCTGAAGATTTTACCCATAATATAATGTCATACATTCAAAATAAACATGTTTATTTATTTATAAAACACCTGTTATTAATTTACTAAAATCAACCCAATGTTATCCTTATGGAACAATCTTTTAAGGGTATATGGAACCCTTAGGAATATTTTATCAAGATGAAAATACTTTAGTTGTCCTATTTAAGACCCAAAGAAAAAGTGTAAAAAATTTCAGCTTTTTACCTACATGGGAAGTTGGAGAATTAGTGATAAATGAGTCAGCCAGGGCTTTGCCTTTTACATACATAGATTGCCCAACTATTCTTATTTAAGTTCTTAAATATTGCTACTATATTTAAACATATAAAAATATATAACATGTACCATTAAACATGAGTTTAATAATTTAAAACAACTTCTGTAATAAAGAATGTTACACAAAGTTTTCAGTAAAATATTAGGTTATTTTATTTTAAAATATCATAAGCTTATTAAAAATTAGTTGAGCTACAAATATATACATAATATAAAAAATGAAATTCAATTGAAAATAAATAATCACAATAGTTATGGTAACACTGGTGTTAGGAAAACATCTCAACGCTTGTAGTGGTGGAGGAAGGAACAGTGACAATGTCTTTGTGTCTGATGCGGATATGCCTCTTCAGGTTGTCTGCTCTTGTCAGAACTATGGGACAGTATGGACAATGATGGGTCTGAGCATTGTGCAAACGGTAATGCTTGTAGAGATCCATGACCACCCGGCCGCAGATCTTACAGCGGGCAAGCCCCTGTGGAAGGTTGTCAAATATAGCAGCCATCACATCACCCTCTGGAGCCATAACTGAGAGTCCTGTACACAAATATACAAGTATTATATTACTCACTGACACTGCTAGTAATTACTGTCCGACAAAAATTATGGATACCCGAGTTTAAAAAAACAACATAGAAAGCACTAGGCATAAAAAATAAAAATAACATCAAAATGTTCCTTTGTATTTTTATGTCTCTATGTAGGTTTTGAATTTTGATCATCTTTTAAAATTTTTAAATATTTCAAAGCAGAGATTTCACAGTCCAGCACTCATGATGCCTTTATCAATAGTAAATTAGTATAAAATGACTCAGAATATATTATAAATTATTACATATTTGAATTACTGACATAAACGGCTCAATAACAAGACTCGTCTTAAGTTTGTGACACTACTCAGTGCCGAAAAGTTACTTCGTTGAATAGATAAGAACTTTTTATACACATGAAAAAATTCTGAAACTCTACAAATTGGTTGCCAGTTAAAGTATCTACAATGTATAAAAACTTCTTACAGTAAATATATGATAAGTACTTTTGATTGGTATTTTATTTTATACATATCCCAAAACAATCCAAAAGTAAAGTTCTTTTTTCACTCCAACAAATATTTAAAAAATTTCAAATACGATAAAAATTTGAAACCTACATAGGTTAACGTAGATATAAAAAGGAACATTTTGATGTTATTATTACTTTTTACACCCAGTGGTTATTGTGCAGTGTGTTCAACCTCAGGTATACATGATGTTGAATTGGACAGTAAACATCAGCTGTCACACTTATTTTTTCAATGCTAAAAGTTATTCTAACCAAATAAATTATTTAAAAAAATATATTTACAATTAATACTTGCTTCAGATTCGTTAAAATTGTTTAGATGGATTTAATATAAAGGAATATATTCTTAAAAATTAGGACATTATTGAATGTAATGTCACAAAGAAGCAACAGTCAAACGCACCTAAAATTTCAACCTTGGTACTTAATTTACTTTAGTACTTAAATATTGAAAATTGGTACCCAACCCTTTTCACGCCAACGTCCACACTTATGGACGTCAGTGGTTTTCCCTAACTCCCCAACTTCCGTATGGTGCAGCCGCTCTCTTTTATTAAGTTTGTTTGCTTCATTGTAATGCAAAGTGCATCAGGTTAGATTATATTCCCAACAAATGGTGTATTATTGTCAGTTGATGCTTTTGTATTTCAGCGATCTTTGGCATTAAAAAAAGTAAACAAACACACTACTCAGTGGTTGAGTCATCTGGTGTCTATTTACACTGTGAGATTAACAAACATAAGTTGTTTCATTTTGTTATTTAGATGCAATATCTGTACCTACTTCTAAATATTTATTAAAAATGTGTAAAAGGCATTTTGCTAAGTCACATGTTGGTGAAAATACTCATTTAAACAGTTAAGTTTATGATGATGAACTTTAATGATAGTTTCCTTTAAAATATTGTTATAGATAATAATAGTTTTTTATTAAGTATATTGTTTTCTCTGTAATTATAATAAATATTCCACTTATATTTAATTTTCATCATCCGTTTTCTATGAAAATGGTATTTTAGTTGTGTTTTTGATATTTCTGTACATATAACTAATATCACTAAGCTTGCAAAAAATGAGGAAAATGTGCTTTGGTAACAATTCAGAATTTGACCACTCCTCCACTTCTATAAAAGCTAAAATTACAAATATATGTTTCTACGTTAAGAATTAAATATATATTATTGTGATGGCCTCTATTTTGAGTATAGAATTAAAAAAAAAACAACTTGTTAAATAAGTGCAAAGTAAAATACTGTTCACAATTTATGTTAATTTTTTTGAAAATAAAAAACAAAAAAATATTTTCAAACAATTATTATGCTATGAAAGAAAATTTAGTTTTGAATAAACCAAAGCAAGAATTAAAGTAGTATCTTGAAAAAGAAAAAAAGTTGTGAAATTTTAACTATAAGTTTGCATTTTGTACAAAAATGGCTTGGCGATTTTTAGAATATCCCACTACAGCCTGGTGTGGAAAGGTTAGTAACCTTGTACTAAAATAAAATAGTTACACTAAATTATTTAGCGATGTTGTTTATTTGAGTATACATTTGCCAAAAAGTAATGATTTGTTTCTATAAATTATATTCAATGAACACGTCACAATACAGTTTCTTCAACTATATGGTTTAATTATTTCTGCACTAATATTAGTGTTCCAAATATTTGCATTATTTTTAGAAGAAAAACACAACAATACAAAAAATAAAATAAGCAACTACTGTTTTAATATACAAACTAATAAACTGGTCATGCCATGCATTGAACCACAGACAACTACAATAACTGAAACATTGCAACAAATTACTCACAGTAACTTAAATAAATATATGTTATTTATAGCATTGCGAAATTGATTAACACATAATTTTGTAAGTACATATACACGATTATACATGCCTGTAATGGAAATAAGTAGAATAGATATTTTCGTGTCCACCCCTGGGTATTGTATGTCCTGTGTGATGCTAAATGAAAGATGAATTTGGTAGCTTGACTACCACGTGGGGTCTTGCAGCTGTTAACTGCCAACCAAAAGAATCAGCCCTTCAAAATTTCAAAGATAAACGTTTGTTCTGAACACCTGATGACTGACTGTTGAGAGTCTGAGTAGAAAGCTAAGTGTGAGTGTTTAGAGAAGGTCCCCCGTAAAACAATGTTTAAATTATTGCACTACAAGATATTTACGTTGAAGTTCTTAATTCCAGAGTTTAGTGTGTTGGAGGACATAGAGCTTATGGTGCAGCACCATACAATAAGCTCATCAATGATAAGATCTAAACAAAAATCCCACACAACAGCTGTGATGATAATAATTTCATACTGGCCGTAAAAGCATTTGAATTTTGAACTACCACAATGAACGTATACAAACCACCCAATAGCCAATGGTCAGGCAAATTATTTCCGATTTTCCAACACTATGATCTATGCTGGGGACTCTATGATCATATTGAGGAAATTAAAGTAAATTATATCAGTTTGAAACTGAAATATGGAAGAGGTCGACAAGTAAATCATATGTTAGTTTTAATTGTTATAAGTAGGAAGCTCGCCTTCACATATATTATGTTAGTTTAAAATTGTCATATTCAAGTAGCTCACCTTCATAATATTTAGGATGTCAGCAGAATCAGGTTCACTGTCAGTCTAACGGCAACACACAACTTGCCAACAGACTCTTTACTAACTGTTTATTGTTGTTCACACCAGGAGTAAAATCTTAACCCATCGAAGATCACGTTCAATTTGTTATTCTTAATATGTTCATTTTTAAAATAATTTTAATGTCCTTTAAAACAGAGATAACACATCTATTTTTTCCTTACTATAATTTAAAGTTCCAAAACAGAAGTGATTGAATGTACCAGAAACGTAATCTCATCGAATTCCCTCTGTATTTGACAATGATAATTCTGTAAATAATGTACAAAGTGGACCCTCCTACCAGTGCCTCTGTCACAGCTGCAAGCAGATACTTGTTGGTCAATCATGGATCATCATTGTTGTACCTGACTTCTCCTCAACTTGTGAATATTAATGAAGAAACAATTAAAGAGTCTCTCAATATCTTAGGGTTGTTAATAAATATTTTAGTTAATATTGCAAACATTGTCTTGAAGCTGATATACAAGAGAGTTAAAAACATATAATAAATTTCAAAAGGACTGGAAAAAAACATTAGAAACATTACACTTTTTTCTTTTTTAAAGTAGGAAAATACTTGTTGGAACCCGCACTTCACAATGTTAATGAGTTTAACAAGTGTATTACTCCCAACAATACTTGTTGGAACCCACACTTCACAATGTTAATGAGTTTAACAAGTGTATTACTCCCAACAATACTTGTTGGAACCCGCACTTCACAATGTTAATGAGTTTAACCATATAACAAGTGTATTACTCCCAACAATACTTGTTGGAACCCGCACTTCACAATGTTAATGAGTTTAACCATATAACAAGTGTATTACTCCCAACAATACTTGTTGGAACCTGCACTTCACAATGTTAATGAGTTTAACCATATAACAAGTGTATTACTCCCAACAATACTTGTTGGAACCCGCACTTCACAATGTTAATGAGTTTAACCATATAACAAGTGTATTACTCCCAACAATACTTGTTGGAACCCGCACTTCACAATGTTAATGAGTTTAACCATATAACAAGTGTATTACTCCCAACAATACTTGTTGGAACCCGCACTTCACAATGTTAATGAGTTTAACCATATAACAAGTGTATTACTCCCAACAATACTTGTTGGAACCCGCACTTCACAATGTTAATGAGTTTAACCATATAACAAGTGTATTACTCCCAACAATACTTGTTGGAACCCGCACTTCACAATGTTAATGAGTTTAACCATATAACAAGTGTATTACTCTCCAAAATTAGAGAGATTCTTATACGGCTAGTTAATTCATAATGTAGATTAATGTAGTAATAATTATAATATTTAATTTGACTTGACTTACATGGACTCCTATATGAAGGAATAAACTGATTTGATTTTTAACATAGTATTATAGTAGAGGTGCTATGAAGGGTTGAGCATTCATTTTTAGCTGCAGGCAATTTTATTTTTGTTTGGACCACTTATAGTCCAGGACATGAAGGTTTTCTGTTCAGATTTTGTTGAATATGAATATATTTCCTAGAAAATGTGGAAATAGCTCAAAGATCAAAATCTACCCTATGCCGATATGTACTTTTACTCAGGGGGGTGGTTATTCTTACATTAAAAAGACCACGGGAATCGATATAAAAATGAATTTAAAGTAAAAAGTGATCTTACAATTTTTTTGAAAAGTCAATATGTTTTCAGTTAATGACAACTGAAAATTTTAATTTTTCATAAAAAAAACACATTCTTCACGTTTTTTTTAAACATATCTCGAAAAGTGAACATTTTATCCAAAAAATATACAACGAAAAACAAAGCTCCTAAAAAACAAGATTTTTTTTAATTATTACTGTAATCCTAATACTAACTAAGTTATGGCTTGCTGAATGTAGATTTTTGTTCAACAAATGCAAAAATTGGAGCATTCAACATTAAATAACTGGAAAATGGTAAGTCTTTTAGGAAACACTTCTAAGATCTTTACAAAAGAGCTCAAGATAATGTTCAAAATTATCACTAGTAAATGTTCTTCACATTAACACTGAGGTAAGTTATAACAAAAATAAAGTCAGTTTCATTTTGTTGTGACGTAAATATTTACAAAAATACTCCAGTCATAAAGACCCCACTTGAAGCCAATCATTACCCATATACAATTTACTTAAGTTTTGTACCAATAATACTTTCAAAGAGTTTGATTACGTTAAACTGCTTATTTTGGAGAAAATCGAGTTTAAGGTGAAAAGAGAATTTTCCTAATTCCTCCAAAAATTTAATTTTCCTTAAAATAATTCAGAAACTGATAATGTAATGTAAAAACTGCTGGTATAAAAAATATGGCCGTTTTACTGAACATTTTGATTTTTGTTTGATTTGTATAAATGAGAATTGTATCATGTTTTCATTGTTTAAAGTTTTAAGGATCAACAGGTTACAGTAACAAATTCATTACATTGTAATATTATTAATATTAAGTATACTGTACAATAATATTTAATTATTCCAAGCAACTTTTTTGTTTAGTTTAGTCGGAATAGGGGTAGTTTGAGGGATGAAAAAATACTGAAAATCACAAATAATTTTGTAGAAATGTACCCATATTTACTAAACATAATTGGATCTGTTTTCATTCTGTGCTAGGGTATATAATATGACTTTTGACAGTAAGGGGTAGTTGTCACCTCCAACAAATGATAAGCATCTATCGGCAAAGGATGTATTTCAAAGTAGATGATGTTCTGAGCTTAATTCCACATTTTCATGCAAATCGATACCTCTTCATAAAAAACAGAGGTTTCTAGGGGTTGCAGTGTTGCAATGGGTGACTTTTTGGGGTTGGAAAGTTGCATTAAATATTTCTTTACGCTTGAAAAAAATATCAAAATGAATTGCAATGTACTGAACTATAAAATAATTGAAGATGTAAGTGAGTTAATATATTTTGTTCAATGTAGTCATAATAGTTAAGGGATGGTTTTTAAGGGTTGACACATTATGTAAAATTAACAATAATGTTACAGAATATCAAACAACCTTTATCAAACTCATTTGAACTTTATTTTGATGTTGTATACGCTTTATTTGTAGTTTTCCAAGTTTTGACAATAAAGGGTAGTTTTCACCCCTGACAAATAATAAGTACATATTGGTATAGGGTAGATTTTGAAGTAGAGGGTAAATTGAGCTCAATTCCAAAGTTTCATACAAATCGATGCATATTAGATTTAAGAGTTTTCATGCCACTTTTAGCTTGAAATCCGGGACTGATAGGTGAACATAAAAACACTTGTTGTCCCCCCCCCCCGTGCGGTCCACAACTTGGGGGGAGCATCTTAAAAGTAACCATTCAAGAAACCATTTGTATTAAAATAACGGTAATGGATACAGGTTTAAAAAAAAACACCATTTGTTTTGGAAAAATATGTTCTTTGAAAAAAGTTATTATAAATTACGCTATCTTTGTTGGTTTAAGAATAAAAAAAACATTTTCTGACAAAACTATAGGTATTTTTTATATTTTTGTTCATTTTAACATCAAGACACTGTTTAATTTCAGTTATGATTTGAAAATAATAACTTAATCCTCTTTTTAGCTATATTTAATAACCAACAGTATTTTTATGCGTATTTATGTCAATTACCGTAAGTTAATTACATATAGTTTACACTACTTCAGGTTCATCCTGCATTATCTTATTATGATAAAATAACGTGGTGTAGTACTTACTATCTTTCTAAAAGACACGGTAATTTATTTGATATTATGAGACTAATAAACAAACACTTGCATTAAAAGCAACATAATACATTGACTGTTACAAAATATATAACTTACCTTTATGGTTTATTCTCTAGTGCCTCCTGCTTTTGGTATTTTGTGTTGATATATTTGTGAGTAATGAATACTCTTTACTTTGAAGTAGATAAAACATCCTGTGGTTATGAGTATTTGAGTATACGTGAGTGTAAAAAATACTTAATCAGTTCACTTAGTTAGATACGGTTGTCTATTTCATAATTCTTGTACCTGTTCGTGTTACACCTAAGATTCCTTGTCCCCGTTACCTTTGACTAAAAATGTTCTTTCAATTATCTTTGTAAGAACAGTAAGGTGAGTTGGTTTTAAAACAGAAACATGATATTTTCGAACAATTTTTCATTTTTCATAAGGAAATAAGTTTTTTTTTGGGAGAGCAGATAAAGCCATAAACTTAGGTCGCAAGTTGTTGCTGTTATCTAGATAGAAACCACACTGAGTCAAGTTCAGAGCCTCTACAAAACAAATTGATGAGTTTTGCCAGTATTATAATTGGGAAACACACTTGAAGGTGGCCGTTTTCCATACTTACAATCCTATGAGGTAAGGATGTTTAACTGTAAAAATGTAAAAAATACTAAATTTTTACAAAAACCAAATTATGATCCGCTGTAACTGCCTTCACCTATCAAATTACACTTGACCTGTTGCGATGCAAGCATAAATAAAAACTAAACAGTTTTAATAGAAACCTACGTTTGGTTTTTTTTTTGCAGCGTTATAGTCCCTATAAATTGTGCTGCTGAAAGTACAAGTTAAAGGCCTTTGACATCTATAACTGAAGTGTGGGATAAGATATGAAGATAACGGCTTTCATCATAGGAGTTGCCTTTCTTCCTAATAGTTTTAATGTAAAATATGCCTCTTTCTATGTTGTTTGGTAGTCAATTTATTTTCATTTAGTGGTTATATTATTAAGTTATATAGTTAATTTTTCTTCAGTATGTTGAAATTAAGCATTTTTGTACCAAGTTTGTTTGATGAATAACAACCAGTAAACCCCAAAAAAACTGGTAATACTCTGGAAATAGTGAGTCCAAAGGCTTTTGAAGGTAAGTTGCAACTTAATTCTCGTTTTCTTTGCAACTAATATCTTTGAAATCTGGCAAGATATATCTCCTTAATATAAATAGATACATGTCTGGGCTATGGATGACTAAATTTTCTGCATTACTCCAGTTAACCGATGCATGTTTTACATGGATAAATTCTTATGCCTGCTGCTGTTTAGTTATACTTTTCAAAATAAAACATTCGAATACAGGTTGGGTTTAAGTCTTTCACGTAACATTCACTTTCCTCTTCAATAGAACTTTGTACATAGGAAGTCTTGCCTGCAGGAAATATTATTTTTTAAGAACATGTCTTGAATCAAAATGTATAAGGTTTATCTTATTCTCTCATTACTCTTTTAACCTTGTCGGAACTGTAGTAAGGTGATTGTGGATCTTTAGTACTAGTTTAATAGAGTTTTAGTTTCTAAGGTTAATTTCTGAATTTTTTTATTGATTTACAAATATTATTTAACTATATATTATTATTATTATGTATAAAGCTCCAAATTAAAAAAAACTTGTCGATTTGTTTTGTTGAGGCTCTGAACTTGACTCAGTATGGTTTCTATCTTGATAACAGTAATAACATGTTACAACCTAATTTTATGGCTTTACCTGCTCTCCCAAAAAAACTTATTACCTTAATTTATTACCTTAATGATAACTTAGGTTAAACTAACATGACCGAACCAAACCTAACATAACCTAACCAAAATAGTGGTAGTGAATTAAGGGAAAAGATCCCTTATTCCTTTATGAAAAATTAAAAATTGGGTGAAAATATTATGTTTTAAAAACAACTACTTGCCTTTCTGTTCTTGCAAAGATAAGTGTTCACAAGAACATTTTTAGTCAGTGGTAATGTGGTTCAAGAATCTTAGATGTAACATTAACAGGTACAAAAATGATAAAATAGACAATCATATTTAACTGAATTATTTTATAATGATCTGAATAAGTTTTTTTTACACTCACGTATACTCAAATACTCACAACCACGGGATGTTTTATCTACTTCAAAGTAGAGAATATTCATTACTCACAAATGTATCAACAAAAATACCAAAAGCAGGAGGCACTAAAGAATAAACCATAAAGGTAAGTTATATATTTTGTAACAGTCAATGTATTATGTTGCTTTTAATGCAAGTGTTTGTTTATTAGTCTCATAATATCAAATAAATTACCGTGTCTTTTAGAAAGATAGTAAGTACTACACCACGTTATTTTATCATAATAAGATAATGCAGGATGAACCTGAAGTAGTGTAAACTATATATAATTAAGTTACAGTAATTGATTTATATACGCATAAAAAATACTGTTTGTTGTTAAACATAGCTAAAAAGAGGATTAAGTTATTATTTTCAAATCATAACTGAAATTAAACAGTGTCTTGATGTTAAAATAAACAAAAATATAAAAAAATACCTATAGTTTAGTCAGAAAATATTTTTTTATTCTTAAACCAACAAAATTAGCAACATTTTTATAAAAAACTTTTTCAAGGAACATATTTTTCCAAAACAGATGGTGTATTTTAAAAACCTGTATCTATTACCGTTATTGAAATACAGATGGTTTCTTGATAGTTTACATTCGCAATGTTCCTCCCCCCTACCCAAGTTGTCGACCAACTGGGGGGCAACAACAATTGTTTTTATGTTCACATAAGTGGTCCAAACAAAAATCAAAAATAAAATTGCCTGCAGCTAAAAGTGCATGCTCAACCCCTTTAGCTCTTGTACTAGTATATCTGATTAGGCAAAAAAAGTATTTGCCCTATGTATTTTATATATCTTCAAGTACAGCTGTTTATAATTAATATCAAATTCAATGGTATTTTCTCTTACTAGTTTCCAAATCCAAAATGATCATTAAAATAAAGATTACATATTGCATTTTTGTCAATACTACAAATAATGTTATACTAAATGTTTCCTCAATTAAATTAAAATGCTATTGTTTTGGCATATTTGTTATGTCCATAGAGTGAGTTAGCTGATAAACACACCCTTTAATCTGCTCCTGTAGCCCCCTGCAACATAGTGGAACGCAATACTTTTGTCTGCTCCAGTAACCCCCTCCAGCAAAGTGAAACACGCCCCGTCTGTCTGCTCCAGTAACCCCCTGCAGCATAGTGAAATGCGCCCCTTCTGTCTGCTTTAGTAACCCCTTGCAGCATAGTGAAACACGCCCCTTCTGTCTGCTCCAGTAACCCCCTCCAGCAAAGTGAAACACGCCCCGTCTGTCTGCTCCAGTAACCCCCTGCAGCATAGTGAAACACGCCCCTTCTGTCTGCTCCAGTAACCCTCCTGCCACCCTCTACTAACCTACCTGTACATTTTAAAATCTTCATGTTTACACCAGTTATTGTAATAGAAGAAACAAACAACAAAACCATTTATGTAAAAAGAAATGTTTTGAAATTCTGTAATATGTTTTTTGAAGGAAATATGTTTTAAAGCTCATGATATATGGAATTTTAAGCGTTTTATATTCTGTAGGGATTTGTAAGAAAGAAGACAAAACTCTTAATACGCTTTTGGGGTTTCAGCAAACAATCTGCTAATAATAATTTGTAGGGATTATTGCTGAAAAAAATGAGGTAAATTTCCAATGGCACTCAAAAATTTTCATTGTTTACGTTTAGAGCAGTACTGCCACCACAACCATATTTGTTACTCCTGTTTCACACGCAGTGACTTTTACTGTGAGATAAATATTGTGTTTACTCAAGGCCAGACTAGATAACCAGGCCAAAAAGCTGGAGCCGTGATGTCATGCCAGAAGTCCAGCCGTCCGTTACTGGTTACATTTGATTCAATGAAGGCATCCTGTATATTGTGTTTAACTTGTATTGTTACAATTTTTATATTTATTTATTATATTTATAAACAATCACTCTAGTGTTTTTTAATTCTACACTGTTCTGAATGATGAAACAACAGAGGTGTTGATCACAGGAGGTGGTAATAGGAGAGGTTGATATAATTAGAGTGCAAGGTTTTAAGTATCCAGCTCGTTTTAATTATACCAAAACGGATGTATATATTCAAAAAAATCACATATTTGTTACAAAAAACTCAACTTTACTTTTGTGAGTGTAATCTATACAACATTAAGGTATATAAAAACTTCTAATATTATAACGTGTGGCTACCAAAGATGATATAGGGGCTTTCCGAGTTGAACAATTGAAAAGGGAACAAAACACCCATTCGAAAAGAAACCAGAAAAGATCCAAATTTATCAAAAATACTGAAAGAATTGCTTCAAAGAAATATAGAAGACTCAGAATTTACCATCTCTGGTAACATCATTTTCAGAGGTGCACAAGTCGTCATACCAGCAAGTCTTCAAACTGAATCCTTCAAGAACTACACCACACACACATCAGATTGACAAAAATGAAACAACTTGCCCGTCATTACTTGTACTGGAAATGTATCGACAAAGACATCGAGAGAGTTGTTTGAGAGTGTGCAGCATGCGCTTCCCCCCCTGTCACAGTCATGCATACAGGGGGGGGGGGGAGATACAAAAAATTGTAAAAATATTTTTCTCTTTTTCAATTTGTTGTTAAACATCAGTTTGTCCACCGAAAAACTTCTATGCATTCATCGTGATTGTGTGGACAGTATTGAATAATTTTAAAAAATATTTAAAATTGAGTAGGACCTGAATATTATTTATATTTACTAAAAATAAATATTAATGTTTATATACTACAGGGTTACTCGTACTTAATTTTGCAGCAACTGCTTGCATTCTTGCTGCCATTTTACGGTCTCAAACTTATTTCCAACGACACAAAATCCATATTAACACTACTTACACAACATAGACTGAAGTTTGTTCCTAGTTCACTTAGCCCCCATTAAAACTTGTTTCGATGGAATTTCCCGGCTAATATATATTTATCGATAAAGTTCATACTTAAACCTTAAATCAATTAAGTTTCTTTACTAAGTCTAATACAACATAAAAAGGAAAACAATTCTATTTGGCCACCCACCCATCCATATAAGTACAACGTGAAACACTAATGAAAACAATTTAATAAATAATAGTAAAAAACACTTTGAAAACCAATAAATGATAAAAGAGCATGCTTTTACAATTTGTAATAAATAAATGCAATACAATTTATTCACACACGTGTAGACTAGAAAACTTTAATCAAGTAGATATTTAAGTGAGCTGAGGTCGATTGCATTTAAATAACAGTTATCTTGTTTTGATATAATACTAGTTGGAACAGCCTCAATTCATTTTATGTAGTCTTTACAATCTTGATAATTGAAGTTTATTAGTCTTGCAAATATATCCAGCAACAAATCTTGCAATAAAGCAACCAAGTCATTTTGGGTTACAAAAATGAACTTAGTTTCTGAAAACAAATTTTCAATATATAAGACCTCATTTTGAGTCTCGTCATCACAATTATCTTGACTCTTTCACTCACTTATGAATAAGTCATTTATAGAAATGTTGGCATGTTTTGAGAAATGTGTTACCACTTTAAGTTTTCAGTTTTCTGACTCGAGTAACTGTTGGACAGACATGCTATAACAAGTACCATCGGCATTGACCGAACCTGGCCTCCAGATCATCAGTTTGGGACTTTTCTGGCAGGATATACTTTAAATTAAGCGTCACATTGAAGAAATTAATAATTATAATACAGTTTTAACAGAAAGGACTACTGCAAATTGAGTATGAATAGTAAGCTTCCCATTAATTCTATTGCGTTTAAGAATGTTTTCAGCTTGAACATGCATTTCATCCTATTTTCCAGCCATCCTGCAAACTTAAAATAAATTTTTATCAGTCACCAAAAATATTTCCTTATAGTCAGGGTCATTGAAGTGGCCGCTTTTAAAAACATACTCTACACCAAACAATTTTCCACCATCAAGCTGTAAAAAAGATGCTGTTTCCAAAAAATCAATACATTTCTGGTTTTCTATTACTTGAAACTTTGGTTACAATGCTGCAATTTTTTTCTTGTCAAACAATCTGACAAAAAATTTACATTCTGTCTCTCCATGTAAGTTGGGAATAAAGTGATTTTGCTTAGAGCAGGAGTCAGTTTAATTATACTACCATCTTCACTATTGTGTAGTCTCTTCAGGTAGGACACTTTTGCATACAATTTCGAATCAAAGTTGTTAACACGTTCACTACAGGGTGGCTCATATATGAGCCAGGCCTGGGATTTCCACAGACCGCTATATTTATAATAAGTCCTACTTAATATCCCGGCTACCTGCTGAGTAACCAATCCGACAGCCCGGGTAAAAAATGTCCAGATATCTACTTATTATCATCTTATAATGCTTATAAGTTGATTCTAAACCATAAATAGCTATTTTCCTGTATTTTTAACATATTTTAAGAACGGCTTATATATGAGTCACCCAGTCTATAGCTTAAAGTAGTATAAGTAATAACCATGTGTTTACCACAGACCGTATGTCTCATATGTGAGCCAAATATAAATTACAAGGTAAAATAAACAACACATTTGAAACAAATGTTTATTTTACAATCATGTTATCATAAAGCAGCTGTTTACTAGAGTACCATACTCTTATAGTTTTTATTTGCTGTGCCATTGGGTTACCAACAGTGCAACAAAAATATTTTTTTCAAAATCGTAGTCAGAGACTGGGCGACCCAGATGTGAGCCAGTATTCCTATATTTCGCTGTAAAAGTGTTCAGTCTCTATTATAGATGGGGCTTTCATGTTTAGCCTTAAATATAGTTGTGTTACTGTCCCATATTTGAGCCTCCTGTCAGTACAAACACTCGGTGTGGCTCTTTTATGAGTCGGCTGGGCCATATGAACAAAGATTATTTAAAATACCCGTAAAATCTTGAAAATCCAAAGTTTGCTCATTATCGTTTGGTTTAGCCAATTTTTACGGATGCACTTAAATAAGGAAACAGAAAAATATAATAGAAATATATGTTGTGAACTGTAAAAAGAATTACAAAAACTTTATGCCATATTTCTCATAAAAACATGTTTCTAATAACACTATTGTTATCACATATACTGTAATACAAATGACCCAATAACTATCTCAGTAAGTAACTTCAACACTTGCAATGTTAATTGTTTTAAATGCTCAGATGTTAGACAGGGATGTACGCAAGGGTGTCAAGACAACCCCTGAAATTTAAAACTCGTTTTGAGCAAGCAAAGCGAGCATCTGTCAGACACATACTTGCGTCTATTCTTTTGCACTCGCCTCTTGATGACAGTGTGACCTTGGGTCAAAAAACTAACGAGAGAATCCAAGATCGCTCTAGGTCTAAAAAATGCTGGGACTGCACCTTTTTTCCTTGACTGTGACACATTGGTAGGCCAGTAGGCTATGATGTTATTGGCCTCAACCACACATTTTCAGATAGGCCACAAAAATATTAATTTAATACTGCATATCTGTTGTTTTATTAAAGATTGAATAAAGATGAAACTAATACAATATTACTATGAATTTTATGAAGAACATAACCATAAGAAAGTTAAGTAATCACTTGATTATAACATACATTGAGTCCTTAGAGAAAAAAAACATTCTATAATTAATTACTTGGAAAAATTGGAATGCAAGAAAATTGTTACGTTTTTGGTCAGGAAAAAAGATAAAATTATAGACATTCAGTAAAAAAATAAAACATCTTATCTATAAGTAAAACATCTATAAAACATCTTATAAAACATTTTTTTAATGAAGTCAATGGTTCAATCACAATACTTGTGCAAAATTAATATGATTCTGTCTTAAGGATTGATTCTGAGAACAGTCAAGTTGCCTATAAAATATATTTGTCCTGCAAAAAACAATACAGACAACACCTTAACTTAGCCAAGAAACGTGCATATGAGAATTCCACTTTTGAAAACTCGCCTACTAATTCACCTGACATTACACTTAATCCGGATCATCTGAATCAGTATTTTATAAATTCAATTCAAGAATCTAGTAATTTAATACCTGAGTCTGATGAAAGTATTGATGACTTATTGGGGCCTATAAAAATTATTGCTAATACATTCAATTGGATCAGGGTCTCTCCTGAAGAGGTAATTAACATAGTTCAAGGGTTTTCAAACTCCAAAAGCATGGATTTTCATTGGTTATCAAATAGAATAGTTTAAAAAAAACTGTCATTTAATAAAGGAGTCCTTGTCATTCATTATAAGCAATTGCTTAGAATATGTGTATTTTTCAGATATGCTCAAAATATCTAAAGTTATCCCAGTATTCAAAAAGAGTAATAAGTGTTTGCCTCGTAACTAACTATAGGCGCATATCCATGCATGCATGTCTGCGTTGTGCTTGTGTGGGTGTGTGTGTGTGTGTGTGTGTGTAAGTGTGTGCTTTTGTTAGGGTGCGTCTGTGAGTGTGATAGGGGAGTGATGTGAGTAAGCGCAAATGTGACTGTGAATGTGTGTTTGTATGGTAGATGAGTGGGTGTGAAGTCTCTACTAATAATAGCTCCTGATACAATAAATATTAATTGCTTGTTTGTCCCTTCTTATTGCACATGCATATATATGATATTCTTTTATATCAAATTAGTTTTAAGTTATATTGTTCTTTATGTTATTTAGTAGTAGTGGCCGACAACATTCCGACTGTTCTGGACTCGTTTCCCCACACACAGGCAGCCGCCCATGTGGGGAACCAATTTCATGTATTTTTGTATATATTTCTTTGTATATGTTATAAGGAGGAAATAAATAGATTTTTCATTTTCATCCATAGTTCTAGAGTTCTCAAAAATATTTGAATCGGTTATTTATAAACAGCTTTGTCCCTATTTTAACACTTCTGGGTTACTTTCTGAATCACGGTATGGCTTTTAAGAAGGGCGTTCCACCACATCTGAGGTTATAACTTTAAATGCATTTGATCGGGGAGAATCCGTTGGGCTTACGCTGCTAGACTTAAGTAAGGCGTTTGACAGTGTCCCACTAAGTATTTTAATCAAAAAGCTTTCATACTATGGTATATCAGGTTGTGCACTTAAAATCATTAAGGCCTATATCAGGGGTAGACCTCAATATGTATCAGTCAGAGGTGTCATATCTTCAACTTAAACATTACTGTAGGTGTTCCGCAGGGTTCAGTCTTGGGACCTTTTTTATTTATTGTTGTAATTAATAATTTGCCCAAAAATATTAGCTCCTAGTCAGTTATATATATGCTGCTGACACCACACTTTTTCCTCTTCCTCTAACTTACTTAACCTCCAAAATGATATAAACTTAAGTTATAACGAAGCACTGAGTGGTTTGTAGCTAATAAATTACTTTGTAATCAGAATAAAATCACAAATAATACTTCCAAGTCTATCCAATCTTCAGACCAAAACCGTATCATCAGTGAAATTACTGGGTATTCACCTTAACCAGAAGTTGAGTTGGTATAAACATATTAGTTACTTGAGTAAAAAGTTGTCCAGAGTTGTCTTTTTGTTCTGGAAACTAAGAGATTTTCTCACTATTGAATATTTAAGAATGGCCTACTTTGGACTTTTTCAATCACACATCTCATATGACCTAATCCTGTGGGGGCACTCATCTAAAGTCCGGGATATTCTGCTGATAAAAAAAAAAAAAAAAAAAATAAAATAAAAAACTCATTAGAATAACTTGTAAAGCTGAATAACTTGTTCTAAATTGTTATAAATTTATATGTATCATATTTTAATACATGTTAAAAATAGCCTCTCTTATTATGCCACTAGATAAAATAATCACAGATATAACACTAGAAACAAAGATAAACTTGATAAACAAAGATAAAGATTTACCAACTCACAGACTCTCTAAAATTGATTGTTCACATCAATTAAATTGTGTTAAATTTTTTAAAAAACTGCCCCTTTCTGCCAGAACCACTCTTACTAGCCATTTTAAGAATAAATGATATTGTTGGTTGTTACTAAATCCATTTTATAGCATTGATGAGTTTTTAAGCTCTAATGTCGTTATTGTTTTTTGTTAAATATATATGACTTTTGTTAAATATATATATGTAGTGATTACATTGCTGATGAAATGGAAGAGGGTAATATAATCATAGATCTACACATTCTTTCACAAGTTGTTTTGTTTTAGGTATTTTTTAACGCTTTTTTGTTATGTTATTAATAGCTTATTAGGTTTTTGCAATTTTCCGAAAACTGTTATTTTAATACTTAGGTACACTTATTATCATTGTTTATGTACTGATTTCAATGAAAATTTCACTAGTTGTTCAATGTACAGTACTTAGCAGTACTATGAAGTAAAATTCTCTGATTTTGTCTAGTTCATGATTTATGATTTTTTTAAATTTTTATTTTAAGATTTAAAATGTTAACAATTTTATTTCGCTGTGAACTGACTATTTGTAGACATAAATAAATTCTAGTTTGTAATATTGTATAAAATATTGTAAACTAATAAGTGTTAACATTTCAGGATGATATGATAGTATTTAAAAAAGTTATGTGTTCCTAAAAACTGTAAATTTAACATGGGTGAGATAGGGAGTACTGTGTTACCTTAATTTGAGGTAATTTCTTCATTGATAACAATTTAAAAAATGAAAACATTATCTACACTTTTTTTGTAAATATTAGGCCAACCACAGTTTAAATTTATATTGAGATCTCTCACCTACTGCTCTAAATCCTTCATGGTATCTTTCTTCTTAATATGCATTGTTTTTTCTTCTTTAGTCGAAATTTTCTTTTATTTGGATCTTTCCACTGAGGGGCAAAGTTTTTACTGAGGTATAACAGCATATTCTGAAGTATGGTTGGGTTTTAAAAATGAAGTTAGTTTTAATGGTCTCTCTTTACTATTAAAACAGAAACATCAGGTCTTTTTGCGTTGTATTTGCGGATCATAAAAAATTTGTCAATATGTTTTATACACACAATAAATCACTTTTATTGAACAAATTCAGCTGTAAATTTTAATAGCTGTTACCCATTTATTTTTTACAATATAATCTTCTTTAGGGAACTGAAATACGGATACTATATGCGAGTTCGAACCATAATTTTATTTGCAGGCATATTGAAAAAAATAATTATTCGTCATAATAGGCCTACAGCAAAACATTAGTGAACTATAATTTAACAAGTGTTAGTCAATAAAAGTCTATAGTGCGCTTTGCCATTACCACACTAAGAATTTAGAAGTGTTATCTGTCAAAGTCTAAATATAGTACTACGTTATTACTATACATATAATTTAAGCATGAACAATCTACCAAAATCTACATTACACTACCTAGGACCTTACCCCAATATTCAAGGATTTATTTTATTTATTTGTACATAGTTTACACCATTTATACATTAAAAAATTTAATAATACATGCATGTCACAATATGGCAAAAATTACAAGAATACAAGTACTTAAATCAAGTTGTATAAGGTCGGCACTGGTGGCGCAGTGCTGTAACCCAGCTACTTGGGGACAAAATATTTGGGAGATTGTAGGCTATAGGTTCCATCATGCTCAATCTTTTTAATATCGACAAGGCATCCGCTTAATGATTGCCATCAACGTAGACACTACTAGATAAGTTGGGGTGTTCATGTTGAATGGTAGTCAAGGTTCAGATGTTATGTAGGGAAGAGAACTGAGTGTCAGACCACACTAGCTGAAAATCAGACCAACACTACGTGGTTCAGATTCCACGTAAAGCTGTAGGTCCCATAGTTACCCTAGCTATTGGGATATCAATTAATAGTCTTTTCTCAGCTAATTCGAACTCAGATACTAACAATAACTACACTCATCACACTCATTCACCTCTCATATTCGCCCATATCTTCATGGTTGGTGTCTTAATAATGAATAAAATTGTAATGAACATATGCATATGACCACCCAACAAAATTTATAAATATGAACATAAATATATATGCATTAACTAAATAAAATATTGGTAGCTATAGTAAGCACGGTAACAAAGTGTTATAATAATTAATAGCAATGATAAACTTTGAGAGAGAGACTATACTTTTTAAAAAGTGGTCACAGCGGAAAATCGAATGATTAATAAAATGGAGCTCTGAATTCCCCACGTTCTCACCAAAGTTAGTCTCAACCAGACCAGTATGTTCAAAGCAGCAGAAGTGTGCAGGTGGTTAACTTTAGTTTGAAGACCGTATACGGTGTGGAAGTACACACTTAGCATGAATTTTTGCAGAGTGATGAGGCCTATCCGTTTTTTGGTTTAGTTGAGACAATTTTTGGTATACTACTTACATATCGAAATGTAATCTTTTTCACCTTTATCAGACCTCTCTTTTAATTGTTCCCTTAAGTTTTTAAGATATTTCCGCTGTAGTGGTGTTTGATCATGTGTGATAGACACACCAGCAAGGTCTGGATGATCCTTTAAAACTTCTTTAGAGTATTTTTGAGAAATCCCACCGCATCCAATCACAAGTAAAAATAATTTTGAGTGGCCTGGTTCCCATTTCAGATTCTCTCTAATTATGAGAATAGAATCTGTAGATAAATGAGGACAAAATATATTGAGATACACTCTTATTAACCCAAAGTCATGCTCCCATCGTTCCTTGGTTACACAGATTTACTCTCAAGTAAGCCAATTCCATAACATTACGAGCTCTCCTCGAGTGTTCCATTGCTTCCTCCATGAAAATTTTGATTGTTGCACTATCATCAGTAGAAATAGCTGATTTTTCAAGTGTTTCAAGTCTCTCAATAGCCTGCTCATTCGATGCCTTCACATTTACCTCAAGTCTGGTGACTCTATCCTCTAAATCTTCTACTCTAGGTTCAAGTTCTTCGATCCTGGCTTTCAGGTCCTGTAGATCGGCCTTAATAGATTTGACATCTTCAGGTACGTTACTTATCTATTTTATTCGTGAGTTGAGAGATACCCTGGACCAGGATGTCGAACTTCTGCACAAGATACTTGTTATTGTCACCTATACAGTCTACCCTATTGCAAGGCCACACCTTTCTTGTATCATTCATAAGTTGATTGTAAGCAGACTTTGTCATGCCCACACAGGTTCTGTATAAACAATGTTTACATGTTGTATCACATTCCACGCCCTCTTCAAAATCCAAAACATTTTTCATGCAAACTTTGCAAGCAGCACTTGAAATCATTGTTGATTAAGTTTGGTAAGACCTGTAAAACTAGCAAGATAATTCACAACCAATTGGCAACAGAAAACTATTGTTCAGTATCAAGAAATTTTTTGAAGCATTAAGTAAAGGTAGTGTCAGACATAATTGGAGCAGAGTAAAAAAATTTCCCTATATATTGTGTTATTGAAATTGTAAAATTTTAATTATATGATAGTTGTGTTTTGGTTATGTTTGTGTAAGAAATATTTAAATGCAGAAATAATTATTATTTTGACAATAACTGGATGAAATCAATAACAAATTTTAAACTGAGTACCAGTATTAAATATACTTAAAAAACAAATAAATATAAAAAGTTAAATTTTAACACAATTAAAACTTTAAAAATTTGACCACTAAAATAGAAAATCACTTAACTTATAATTCAACAGCTGATCTATGTTTAATATAACAAAGTCTAAAAAAACTAAATCACTACCACACCAAAATTTGTAAACTGCACACAACCCACGTGGCAGTAGCGGCTGGCTGGGTGTGCACCTTTTGTGATATGCCACAGTGGTGGAGAATATTGGGACCTTGGTTTACCATAGTGCTCAAAAGCCTAGTACAGGGTCCTTTTTAGGCGTTGTTATATATCTATTATATCATGCATATAAACATTCTTTCAGTATAGTTTAGTAAATACTGCACAATGAGTAGAAAATAAATTACAGTTTTACAGCTTTATCGATGCCATAAAAGATTAGCGGATGAAAGAATCTGCTTGTTTAGGAAATATGAATATTAATTAGAAAAATATTTTAGATAATTTTTTCATCGTGTGAGTAACTAACACCTTATACGGTTGAAATAGTATTCAGTGCCAAACTAAAACACTACATCCGAGTTGTTAAAATGCTGGTAATTATATTAAAACTAATAACAATTTATTGTTGTTGTTCGGTGTGATATAAACCAAAGTTTTTGGTATTTTAATTTAATATATTTTCACTAATTTATTTGATTAAATACTGGTAAAAAAAGTTTACCAACCATATTAACTATTGTCGGATCAAAAAGTATAGATTGTCGAGTTTAAACATCAACTGTGTGAAAAGGTTAAGGCAGAGGAAAACTAAATTACAATGACAATTTTTCTGATCTATTTCTGCAATTATGAGTGGTAATTTTATATTTTTACCTTTTCACAATTTTTTTAATCGTAGTTAGAGTGTGAAAAATACACCATTTTGTACAGTTTCAGATGATTTGTGATGTTTGTAAATTCACTATGATAAAAATAAAGATCAGATCAGTTTGAAACTTTAGTGGCGTGTAGGTACTTTGATTGAGTACCTGAAATATATATGAAATTTCAGAATTTTTCATTAGCATAGAAAAATTCTACTATCAATTTTCCAAAGTAACTTTTTCTCGACATTGAAAATAGATACGAAGATTGATACAAACGATGGTTTCAGGCGTCTGATATCAGTAAGACGAATATATGTTTACTTTTACTGTATGAATTTTGATTGATTTTATATCGCTTTATTAATCTTTAAGGTGTCATATGCACCAGACCGTGTAATCAATCCATCCCTGACCGTCCGGTGAGTGAAACTAAATGCAATGTTACCGCGTTCTAACAGTTGGCGCGCCTCTTCCAAAACATGGTTGTGGGAGTTTCTAAATAACTTTGTGTAAGTAATGCTTGACTTTATTAATTTATCAAAACACTCCAATTTTGGATTTGTTATTTCAAACAGATTTCATTTATTTTTTTCAATTAAATTACCATACAAGGGGACATCTCTGTATACTTTGACTGCCAACCCTGTCAATAACTTCACTCATTAGGGAATCTCGTCCTCACCTGGGAACACAGCCTCGCCAAGACACACCGCTGCTGCCCCATTTCTGGAACTTGACCTGATGGGAAAGCTTGGCCTATGGCCTCGCCAGGGAAGTATGCTACAGCCTAATTTGTGGATCTGAACCTTTGGCCTGGTAGGAAGCACAGCCTGTGGTCTCACTAGGAAACTCGTCCGTATCACCATGATATTTGGTTTTGGGGGCAGTAAAGCCCATAAACATAGGCTTTTTCAACATCTGATGGTATGTTAGGAATAAAGAGGAGATTACTTTTAATTTGATACCCCACTTGAGTTTGTTACTTTTATATTACTCTTTATTGGGTTTTGTGTAATAATAAATATAAAATTTTTTAAAACTTAACCAGAGTATTTTAGCTGAAAATCAAATATATGTGAGGATTTGTTATGCAAATACACATTGTAAGGTTTCGAGAATTTTATTTTAGTTATTTTTGTGCTAAGAAAAAAAAAAATTTTCAAACATAACAAGAAAAAGCAAAATTTTCACTATAACGGATGTCACCGAAAAAAAACACCAAACACTCCTTAATATACAGGGAGTCCCAAAAGTGGCCAACCAAATTTATGGAAGTCATTCCTTGGGTTAAAACAAACAAAAAATGTTATATGTATTGTTTTAGATTCTATCTCGCACTGTTATCTGTCTGTACTAATTTGTAAAAAAAGCTTAATATCCCTGAAATTATTTGAATCACTAGAATTGGTATGACTGTTGATTTTAATAATATTCATACACCATTTAAATTTCATTATTTTACAATATTCTGTTTCAAATTGGAGGCCATTTTAAAATTTTAAAGCTAAATATTTTAATAACTTTAAATTTTAGTAAAAATTTGTAAGTTACAAGAAAATTTAAAACTTTTATTTCTATAAATAATACAAAAAACTTTTAAGATCGGACGACTATCAATTGAGAAATTGAAATCTTCATCAAAAAAGATTTCCTGGCCAAAGAATTCCTTTATTATAAGAAGAAAATTTCAATTTCTCAGTTAATACTTGTTCGATCTCAAAACTTGCTATAGCATTATTTCTAGAAGTAAATTCTAAAACTTTCTTGTAACTTACAGATTTATACTAAAATTTAAGGTTATTAAGATATTTAGCACAAAAAATACAAAATGGTCATCATTTTGAAACAGATTATTGTACAAAAATTAAATTTAAATTGTCTATGAACACTATAAAGTTCAACAGTCATACCAATTTTTCCTGGTTTTATTTAAAATAACTTCAGAAATGTTAAGCTTTTTGTATAAATCACAACAGACAGATGGATAACGGTATGGTATAGACAATTTGTACATTATAACATTTTTGTTTGTGTTAACCCAAGGAATGACCTCAAGAAGTTTGGCTGGCTACTTGTAACACCCTGTACAGCACAGCCATATTAAGACAAACAAATAATTGTCCCTCCTAAAAACCTGGATGAATACAACAACCAACTTGTTAATGCCTTAAAAAAGAGACCTAATTAAATATCCAATCCATTCGGATCAGATCAAAAACCAAACATAATATAAAAAACTTCCCACAAATACTACCATTGTCTATAAAATCTCAACCATATCCTGAAAGCCACAACTTTGAAAAATCCCTCTCTTACCTATGTTCTCTTAGAAAAACATCCTTTTGTCACTCTCTAACAATCCGTAAACCTCTACCAAATTCTGGTACATGTTCAGCTCTACCACCTCCTTAACGTACAAGATACCTATAAGCCACACTGTGATTACTACAATCTATTTTCCAAACCATCTAGTGAAACCTTCCATAAATATATGAATGGTCACAGACATGATTGTAAAGTTCAAAATCATAAAAAAACTTTGATCGATACTTAGTTTAGTTTGTTGAGGGGAAGGAAGAGCTCTGAGACCATTCCTACTTGCAGTAAACTTCAGGTTTATTGTGCACCCCCGTTGTCTGCTAAAATGGGGTTCCAATTCAAAGCGGCATGATGACCTTTAAAATCTTTTTCCGCTGAGTAGCTACCATTTCTTCCTCTGAAAGTCCACCCTGAAAATTTTCCTTCTACTGAGCTCCAGGGCTCTGTATTCAGCCAACAGTGGTTTGGCAGACTCAAGAGCCTAACTACAAAGCCGGCAACTGTGTCTTCTCTGCAGATACCAAATGTTTCCTGAAGTTGCCATCTCCAGTAATATAAACAATCAAAAACCTAATGTCATTTCAATTCCCAGTGATGAGTGATTTGGTCACCAGAGATTTTGCATGGACTTGGCCATGAAACAGCTGCCACCAGCTTTGGTTTCTTGCCTAGGTAAGTATACCAGTCTTGGCCGTGGAAATCCAATGCCAATACTGGTTAGGGCCCTACAAATTGATGCATCACTCTCAGCTAAATCAGTCTCTTTGTTGCCTGAGGCAGCTGTACTCAGGAACCCACCTCAATTGAATATTTTTGTTGCAGGCCAAGGCATACAGAGTTTCAAAGCAATCCTAAGTGAGTCTAGAGGTAAATTGGCAGGAGTCAAGTTCTGTTAGAGCAGCTTGAATGTTTGACATAATTCAGATCTGATTGCTCCTAACTTGTTTTGCGAGCCCTTGTTGGGCGCAGACAAGGATGGCAAAGATCTCAGCTTGATAGGCCGTACAGCACCTCCCTTAATTGCCTGATAGGCAAATACTAGTGGAGGGACCTGTGTTCATAACCAGGCCCCCTCCATAACCGAACAATCAGTGTACGAGACAATGTTCTATGTTCTGCAGTGCAGTTCTGTTTCAATGACTCTTGCGCTTATCTGTAGTAATCAGCTTAGAAGCTGCCTTCCGGGCATTCACTGTGAGGTGGAGATCAAGTGGCAGTAAATAAAGCAGCACTTCAAATGATGATGTAGGTATGCTGCTTGAAAACATACCTGTTATAATTAAGCATACTAATCTTTGAAGACTAGCAAGCTTATTGCTCTCTGAGCTCTGACAAGCCTTATTACAACATACAGGAGCCCCATAGGATATATATATATATATATATATATATATATATATATATATATATATATCGCATGGTTATTTGTTAGCTACCATAATTATTCTTTTTAATTTAAAATTATGTAAAAGCTGAGTTTTATAGTTGGACAAAACGTCCAAAAGTCATTACACTATAATAAAAATTAAAAATAAATAACAAATGATCTCCTGTCACAAAGCTTAATCCAATCCATCAAGCCATTTAAGACCTGCCTCACTTATTAAATTTATGCTAGCTAATCACTCCGTAAAACAGCGCAAGGGGCACTCTGAAACTATATGATCCATTGTTTGGATAGACTTCCCGCAATCACACGACTGATCTATTGTCAATTTCCATTTGTATTTCCAGTAGTTACATTTGCCCATTTCAGTTTGGAACCGATTCAATAATGTCCACTCCCTACAAGGGAGGTTCATCCCACCTACAGGTATTGATAGATCGTTAATAAGGAACTTATTTCGCCCATCAAAACTGTTCCACGCTATGGCCCAGCTAGTATTGGGCGAGAAATTGATCTACTAAACTGGAAAGCAGTACGTAGAGGTGGGTTTCGAGATTTTAAGCGACCGTTCTGACGTGGGAGATCCTGGGTAATGTGGAGGTGCGGAGCATTCAAGATCTTATTGAACTCTCTTTAAGTAGTACCTCCTGACGTCTTATCTCTGAAGGGGCTATATTGTACAGCACTGGGAGCCAAGGTAGTGGAGTTGCCATGAAAGTGCCACTAAGAGCTCTCATGACTCTATTAATTTGGCCATCAATCGCTTTTGTAGGTGCCCTATTTAGCCATATGGGAGCACTGTATTCAGCAGCTGAATAAACCATGACAAAGCAGTAGTAAGCAGGACATGAGAGTTGGCTCCCCAAGTTGTTCCAGCAATATGATGTAATATATTTGCCCTGGTTTTAATCTTAGCTGCTGTTTCTTGAAGATGGCTTTTAAACGTCAGCGATCGATCTAACGTTACTGCCATTTACTGTGGATGATCATTGTGGTGGTTTTTCACCATTTAGAAAGATTTTTAATTTTCGTTTAGCCAGTCGATAACTTAGGTAGAAGCAGGCTACTTCAGTTTTTGATGGGTTAGGATTCAGCTTCCAGGTTATAAGATATTTTTCGAGGGTTGCAAGATTGTTTGTGTGTTTTTTCAGTAGTTGTGAAGTCCTTATATTGATAAGGTAAAGCAATATCGTATGCATTATAAACTTTCTTGACTTGGTGATTGGGATGTCAGCAGTATACACGATAAATAAAATTGGAGCAAGTACGGACCCCTGTGGCAGACCATCCTTCAGCTATCTATATGAGCTTTCTTCATGACCTATTTAAACTTTTATTAGCCTGGCACTAATAGAAGTCGCAAAAGAAAGGGACAGGGAAGGAGGCTACATAGAACTTTAATAACAAACCTTTGCTCCATACTGTGTCATAAGCCACTGTGCGATCAACAAAAGCTGCAGATGTTTTTAGCTTGTTTTCAAACCCACTCTCAATAAATGATGTCAGAGCCAGGATCTAGTCGCAACAACTTCGGCCAGGACGAAAACCAGCCTGCTCAGCTGGAACATTAGGATCAAGAATGGGTGATATACTGTTGTATAACAGTCTTTCTAGCAACTTATAACAAACACTAAGAAGAGATATAGGGTGGTAACTTTCCACTCGTTCAGGGTCTTTGCCAGGCTTTAGAGCAGCTACTATTTTTGGACGCTTAAATGCTTTTAGCAAATTTGTAATTTCTGCAGCTAGTATCTTATTGTAAACAGATTGAAGCCATTGTTTCACTTGGCATGCATCAGAAATTTCGGAAAGATACCGTCAAGACTGGCTGCTTTCCCTGCTGGTATAGCGGAAATCGCCCTATCTATCTCTTCCTCCGTGAAATTTCTAGAGACTTCCAGGGGTGCCAATTGGCTCTTTTTAATTTCATTTAGCTTGTAAAGCACATGTTTGTCAAAAGGATGGCGGATCTGACTTTGATAAGCTGACTATCCGTTTAGCTATATTAGCAGCCTTCGGGTGGAGCACTTCTCTTGGATTCGGAGATTTACCAGTAGAGAGTTTCCTTAAAAGTGACCATGCTACTTTACTGCTGTGGGTAAAGTTTATATCTTCAACAGTTTTAACCCATTTTTCTCTCTTGGCACTGTCTAGAGAGTGCAGCAACAGATTAGCTGTGTTGGAGTTTTCGATGGCATTAAACTCTTTGTAAAGGTCACCTATTCCTTACTACATCCAAGTATATACTCCTTTCTGTATCCTCTCGGTATGCAAGCTTTAGCCATAGACAAGACGAGACTTGTGAAACGATCGTAATTTCTTATTGAAGGAGGAATGAACCTGATGCTCATCAAGACTGGTGGTAAAGGCCTCCCAGTGTGCTTTATTGAAGTTCTATCTAGGCCTTGGAAAAGATTGAATTATGGGAATTTGGATTCCCAATGAGACCAGCACTGGCCTATGTTGAAGGTGGGGAAAAGCATCAAGAACTTTCCTAATTGGTTTTGGACTTGATGATCGTTCACATGAGCAGAAGCTTAAGTCGGGAGAGTAATCTCGACGCTAACGAGCTGAATAAAAAGTGGCTGAGTCCTTAGCATCAAAGATCAGGAAAAAGTTGTTTATTTCTGCCCAATCAGTAAGCTTTCTGCCATTCTTATCGCGGGTGTTATAGTCTCATTGGCTATGGTAGCTGTTTAAGTCTCCCGCATAGAAGACAGGGTGTTCAAAACTTGGAAAAATCCCATCGCCAGGCTTATAAACATTTACTATTATAGTTTCTGACACAAGACAAATATGTCACCATCAGAGCTCTTTTGGGTAATTGACACATTGTCCATGTCATTCTTTACATAAGTTGTAATAACATACACCCTATGCCCAATGGATGCAACAAGTCTGTATTCAGGAATATTGCCTCTTGCACTATTGTAATCTTCGATATGTCTCTCTTGGAGTGCAAGGATATCTATATTGTTTTCTAGAAGGACCCTACTAATGCACTCACTCTTCGCCTTGCTTAAACCCTCAGCGTTAAAATGGACTACATTTAAAACAGAACCTATTATTTTAAAATTAGTTTGGTCCTCAAAAGGGCCTTTTTTTATTTTGTGTGGTAGCTGCCATAGCTGGGATCACAAATTTGTGACGGTCCAGCTACCAGGTTTGTTGCTCATTTAGAACTACCCAGGGGTTACGTACAACTTTAAAGATTTGCTGTGGACACGAACAACATCATCCCCCATATGAGATATATATGTGAATTCACATAGGAGATATGTATGTGAATAACTGCCTCATAGAGCCAGCAAACAATATACGGCCCTACATACCACTTTGCTCTGTTAATAGTAATAGAAAGATGTTATTTCCAAGTCAGCTTACGATTCAGAATTACTCATGATAGATATTAAGATTTCTCAGAAAGTCCACGTTGAACCCATGCAAAGTTGGTAGACCGACGCCTAGTCCTCAGAGGACAGTTGTCAATATTTCAAACAGTTCAAAAAAAGGTAAAATTTGTCTTATTTTACCAGGCGAAGTTAGGGTTAAGAAGCCCTAACACTTAACCTGGAGAGCAATGGTTTAACGTGGCTTCCGAACCACAGGAGCGGCAGGGTAAAAACTGTTAAAGGTCATATCGAGAATCAAACCCGGACCAACTGCATGACAAGTCAATGCCTTAGCCCCTTATCTACGGCCTCTCCTTAAAACAGTTATAGTGTTGTTAAGACATGTTACGATTAGGTCTATGTCTTTTGATCAATGTTCAACCAGGAAAGTAGTACGAACCTTTCATCTAATATCAATAATTCCCAACTCAGAAGAACAGAATTAGCACATCTATAAATAACAAAATCCTGCGATACTCACAATCTCAACATCAAAAAGATCTCACCAAAACTTTCTCTCCTGTAAGGAATTAAATTGTCAAGGAACTTTTAACTATAAATCATGTTTTACTCTGGGGACACACTTCCCATAAATTCAATTTATCCAGGAACAATTGAAACTGAACCACTCTCTATCACCACCTGATGAAAGTATCAGTGGTACTGAAAAATGTATAATGTGTTGCATCCAAATATTTTCCTATGTGTTCTGTTGTGGACTTCTCTCAAGTAAGTTTGTTGATGCCCTATCTCTTCTATTATATTAACATGTTCCATGTGGATGACGCAAAAGTGCATCATGTTTATTGTATGTCATGTACAGATGACGTTCTTATATGTGTCACGTTCAGTACACATAACCCGCTTCTTTTCAAGTTATTTCCTGCCAAAATCAGTTGGTGCTTTGATCTTGGTGAATGCGTTCCTGTTAATAGTTATAGCTATCATGTCTTTACTTTCGTTTTGTGCTCTAACCCTTTTTTATTTTTGAAATAAGTGTTAAAAATATAAATATCAACATTAGTTTGTATCTCGTAAATATGCCCGCAATAGGGCCAGGGGCCAGCAGTGAATGTGCAAATTCCTGGTCTAATATTGCCTTATGATCAAACCTTGAAATGGTACGAATTATATTAAAAGTAACTGCAACAAACTCAGTATAGCTGGAATTCACCATTTATAAGATTATCCAGGGCTCCAAATTGGATATACCATTAAACTAACAAGGATTCCACTGGAGCAGGTTCTGTAGGTTATATTTGGTTACGTAACTACTTTATGTTTCACTTTTACAAAGATTGCTATTTAAAAAAATGACAAGGAAGCCTCTCAAGTAGTATAAAAGTGTATCTACTGGAGAATGGGCAGAATATGCTGGGTTCCAGAACAGTCAGTCCGTATGCATTAATTACAATCTGTAAGTAAATTTCAATACCATCTGCATTACAGGTTTCAGTTCAGAAACTACCTTGAGGTATTTTAGAAATAATAAAAGTAATTTTAACTTAACTAACCATGTAGAATCAAACTTTCAGCAGGACGTTAATGATGCAAATTTAATCTAGGACCACATTATTTCTTGATCTTGAAAAATTATATATAACACAATATAGACTATGTGCATTATAATTGGATTATTCTATTTAGAGTATCACAATTTACTTAAAATTTACCTTAGTTTTTTCTACCATATTTTTAGTTAAAATAGATTTAAAAAAAAAACCACTTATGAAATGTTAATAGACTAGTTTTTTCAAAACTTATTTATTTTGCTAAATAGTAAAATAAAATGTGACTCCATAAAGGTCACTTAAATGGCCATTAACTCTCAACATCTGAAGTAATCGCAACAATTGACATACTTTCTCCTCACAAGTCTTCAGTGCCTGATCGCTCCGACATGAGCACAAAACTTACAAATGCCAACTTTATGAAAATATAAACGACAACATAAACTATTGCACAAGTTTTTTTTTAGATATTGCCTCCTTTCCACCGGAACTGGGAATATAAATTAAACACAAAACACTATTGTACAATATTGTATTATTATTATTATTTATTAGCCTAATTTAAAATATCAATGCAGCATTAAAGCAGAAATAGATCTTTCTGACTTACTTTTCTTTCATATAAATATATCACAATAACACATTTGTAACAAAACCCTCCCAAATATTCATTTCAGAACTATTTATATGAATGTAAAAGATCAGTGTGCAATAAAACTAAGACAGCAATCAGTATCTTGAGCATTTTCATAACTATACATGGCTGAATCAATGCTACTATACAGTTTTACAGCTTATGTATGATATGAGATGTTATGAAAAGATTACGAACTTCCATTAAAAGTAAATAAAATAAATATTACAGATAAATAAAGGTCGCTAGGATCATTTTAACAAATGGTCTAATCTGAAATGTTCTTTTAAATATGCCATTATATCTCATGGCTATTATATCTTATAAAGTCTCTCATCAATGTGCGTGAGCCTAACAACGGTTTAACACTGAAATGGCAAAAAACCATTCCCAAAACACTATCAGACTAAACAATCCTTATTACATAATCTTTGTCACAATACGGTACTTCCTAAAACGGCATGAAACTACACAATGCTGAATAAATAAATGTTGTAGTTGCCAAGTTACAAAACTACAAAGAAAGTTAAACCATCATTTGTGTATTATTTAAGTATTAATATTAAAGTTATAAAATGTAGGTCAAGAGCCATAAGTTAATATTTATATAAAATAATTATCCTCAACTTTTTCTGTTTTAAAATATCACACATTTATCAACACTTTCATAAAACCCTTAGTTAGCAAATATCAAAATTTTAATAAATTACATTACTATATAGAGCTTTTAATGTTACTAAAACTAATCTATTAACTTTTTATATAAAATAAAATAAATATACAACCTTCATCAAATATTATGACGAAAAATATTCAAAACCTACATAATGATATCAGTCTTACAATGCTAGAAAAATAACAACATTTTACTACCAATTTAGGAAAAATAAATTAAAACTAAAAACTATTAAGAATAATTGTGTGTTTAAATTAAAAAAAATCATAGACCATCATCATTCTAATATATTTGAATAAATATTTTTGTATAGTAAAAGAATGAATAAGTTAAAATTTTAAATTAATAATTACAAAATAAAAATACATTTGTATCATTAGGAAAATGACTGGCCAATTTTTGTAGTAATACGCCCAGTTATTTGAAGAAATGATAAAGAAATTAAAAACACTTGGACATTTGAGTCTAACAATAAATCATAATAGTAGTAATATTACTAGGTGGGTTAACGTGAGAAGTATAAATGGAAAAGTAAACAAACTTTCCACATAAAATGCCACGCCTTGAATAGACTGGCTGAACAATAGTTATGGTTAGCACATTTTAAAATGTCAAAATATATTATAACAAACAATTAATTATAACGTCCAGGAAAATCTACAATTTAAAGAAGATTTTTATGATTTTTACTAGGGAGTTGTTTGGAATCTCCATTTAACAGAGGCTTTCACATATTTGGTAGTTTATGATGTAAATGACACAAAGACCATGTCCTTCTATTTTGACTCTCTAATACAGCGGCATACATTGTACACAAATGTTGCCAAGGGACAAGGTCCAAAACCCTTTGGCAAATTGCTGAGTGGACCTTCTTGGATTTTAACCTCTTACTCTCTGCATTGGAATCTGAAATAATATCCACTAGGCTACCAAAAGGCCTTGTTGTTAGCAACGACTAATAGGTAACCAATCAGTAACGATATATCTAAAACCTCGTTTCCAAGACCATGCCAGGCATGATGTGTGATAATATAACCAAGCTGGATTTGACAATCGTTCAAGGTCAGGGTAACAGTGGTATTTAAGAAAACTCCCAAGTTTGTGAAGTGGTAGTAACAGTGATAAAATCCTTTATGTAATTGTTGCCTTTGTAACTGGAAGAATACATGCTGGTTGAAGGATTTTAAAGGAAAACCAATACATTTGACTTCAATAGGAAAGGATAGGGCTGTTTTAATTTACTAATCGAAAAATATTTAATGGAGGCAAACAATTTTTAGAAGTAAGTGAAGAATTATTCCATTTGATAACCTATACAGGGGAAGCATTTCTTATAAATATATGAAGAACAATACTTAGCAATCTTATGTGATGTTTTTAATAATCAATATCGTTTTCTGTCTCGAAAGACCATCTTCAATTATACAGAATGAAATAAGGTTATAAAAATATTTAACTGCAGAATAATTAATTCAACAGCTGATACTATAAAAATTTAAATAAAAATGTAGATGGATAAGTTGTAGATCTTGTTAAACTTTATAATTTTGCATTTTCAGGATAGAATAAAACATAATATTTGAGTGAAATTTTATTTGATCGTTGAGTAATAATGATGGGGTTTCTTTTGTGTTTTTGTATATGTAACATTTTTCAATATCATCTAGTTTTTTACTTTTAGGTCCAAAATGGGTAATTTCTAAATTTTCTTCAATTGATGAAATATTATGATTTTTTAAAATTAAATGTTCAGAAAATGTTGATAAATTTTGAAGTTTGTTTATTTGTGTATGTTCCTTGAATTTTTTACTAAAACTTCTTCCTGTTTGACCAATATAATATTTAGGAGAAATTGAACATTTAATTTTATATATTCCTGAATTATTGTATTTGTTTTCATTATTTTTAGTAGAATAACTATGTTGTAGTATATTTTTGATGCTGTTCTATATGTAATTTTATATCCTTGTTTGGAAAATATGTTATGTAAAGATTTGTTAATATCTCCATGATAGGTCATTTGAATGTAGTTTTTGTGTTAGTTTTAGAATTAAGTTTTTTTTTTGTGTTTATTAATTAATTTACTTATTAAATTTGGCTGATATCCATTATCGACAGCAATTTGTTTGATAATGTTGATTTCTTCTAGGTAATCTTCTTCTGTAAGAGGTGTATTCAGTAGTCTATGAATCATACTGTGGAAGGCTGCTAATTTGTGTGATGTTGGATGATTGGATGATTTGTGAATTATTTGATTTGTTGATGTTGGTTTACGATAAATTTTGAATTGGTGTTATATTTTTTTTGAATTTTTTTGCTGTCTAATTGATTTTGTTTTGTTAAGTTTTCTTCAAGAATGGTTAAACTTTCTCCTACAGGGATGTTTGTGTATAAATCTTTAATGACGAATGAAATTAGAATATGATTATCAGGGCAATTTGTATTTTTAATTTTGTCGATTAAGTCTGTTGTGTATTAGTATTAAACATAATCTCATACCTAATTATGTTAAAATCAATATAAAAAATAAATCCAAAGCAGCACAAATTACAAAAGCAAAAGCTGATAAGATTTGGTTAAAAGAAGAAGTTCACAAATTATATATAAAAAATGTAAGTTGAATGAACAATTACTAAAACTACACTACATACTATTTGAATGTTTACACTTTATTGAAATTGAAAATCTAATCACACAAATTAATGATTGGATAAATTTAGAAATCAAAAAGAAATTAATTCATACCAACAAACTTCTTAAACTATCAAAACAAAACCAATCTAAAATACATAAATTTTCCAATCACAAATTCTATTCTAGATTAATTAACAAAACACAAATTGAATTTGATCAAGCTGAAATTAACATTTTAGAAAAATGTTTCAATTTTTGTATTCATGATAACAACAATGATCAAATAAAATTTCACTCAAATATTATGTTTGATTCTATCTTGAAGACGCAAAATTATTAAGTTTAACAAGATCTACAACTTATCCATCAACATTTTTATTTAAATTTTTATAGTATCAGCTGTTGAATTAATTATTCTACAGTTAAATATTTTTATTACCTATTTCATTCTGTATTACTGAAGATGGTCTTTCGAGACAGAAATCAATATTGATTATTAAAAACATCATATATATATAACAAATATTAAGCAATCTAATGGCTAAAAATGTCAAACAATATGAAGCATTTCTATAAAAGAAAGTAACCCGGTTAAAATGTTCTTGCCTGCAGTCAGAAAGCTCTGTGCTACTTTTGAGATAAGTCTGTAATACTCCTCTGTGCCCGCATGTTATACGAGGTGTGTTTTTAGATAAGTCTGTAATACTCCTCTGTGCCCGCATGTTATACGAGGTGTGTTTTTAGATAAGTCTGTAATACTCCTCTGTGCCCGCATGTTATACGAGGCGTGTTTTTAAAGTAAGTACCGTTTTGGAATCCCGCCTCTGTAGCGCTGCAGTCGGCGTCCAGCGCATGCGTGCTCGATACTACTATCTTTTGGCAAGCCACAGCCGCCATTACGGACCCATTTGACTGCATTTAAGGTCGCTTATGACTGTTTAAAATTCCTCCTCTGATTAAAATTGCCGCCAACTGTAAAGTACATGTTGTGATAAGTTTTCGTAACGATAAAGGCATGAAAGCAGCTGACATTCATCAAGAGATCTGTGAAATTTATTGAGGAAAAAGAATGGAATGGAAATGGGTTAGAGCTTTTAAGGTTGTGCGAATGTGCATGATGATGACCTAAGTCGGAAACCTTCACTCATTACTGATGACTTGGAGCAAAAGGTTGATGAAAAAAGTCAGAGAAAACAGACGCTTTACAAATGCATCATTATGTAGTGTGCCTTCAAGTGTCAAGAAGTGCCATTGTTGAATTTGTGACAGACTGTTTGAAGTACAGAACGTTATGCTTACGGTAGGTTCCCAAAATGATGACGGAGAATCACAAAAACAAATGTTTGATGTAAATCACACAAAAAATGTTTAACCAGTTCTCTCACATTCCTAGACCATTAGAATTATGATGGTTATGATTTGTAAAGCCAAATTTATTGTCACTGTGACAGACTCACGATGATTATCAGCTGCTTCCACATCCTTAGTGTTATGAAAATGTACACAGCGCATAATTCACAGTCGGCGGCATTTTTAACCGGAGGAGGAATTTTAAATAGTCATAAGTGACCTTAAATACAGGCGATTGGATCCGTAACGGCAACTGTGGCTTGCCAATAGATAGTACCCAACACGCATGCGCTGAACACCAACCGCAGAACTACAGCAGCGGGATTCCAAAACGGTACTTACTTTAAAAACACGCCTCGTATATAAAATACAAATATGTAATATATTTAATTTAAAATGATAACAATTAAAGTGCTGTCTATTGAAACAGAACTTTTGAATCTATGGATCAGTCAAAGCTGGGGACAATAAATAAGTTAATGTTGATTGTTATCTATCTAAAGAAAGATATGTTCATATTTCAAAGTTAAAAATGCTAGTATATCCATCCATCAATAAGAACATGCCAAAGACAGCATATATACAATACCTGGTTAATACCATGTTCTCTGAATAATGAAATACATTTGTCATGATAGCAGCACAAAACCATCTTTAAGACAATATTGGTCTGTTGCCAAATGACTACCCAATTTAGGAAGGACACTTCATTTAGCAATATACATGAAAACTTTCAAAATACACATAATTAAGAGCTCTAGATACTCTACATAGAAAATATCACAAGCATTATAAACCAACTGAATGTATAGATGGTCAAGTTTTCATTTATACTTGTTAATCCATATTTCTAAAGTGATCTACCCAACAAAAATACATTCCAGTGTTTAAGATAAATATGACTTCAAGTTTATAACCAGAGTACCAGTCAATTCAGTCTGATTCTTCTAGCCTTTTCAATTAATTAGTCAAATTAAATAATTTTAATTGTCACTCTCTAACTGCACTGACATTTCATTATCACAGCTAAGGCTTTACTATAGATGTTATAACACACATACTTAAATCATAATACATTACTAAGGAAAACATTATACAGCAGAGCCTCACTTATCCGGGGTAAACCGGTCAGAGAGTAGGGAGTGATAGTACAAATATGGCATTAACTTAGCCATTTCATTAGGCATAAGTTCAATAAAACTACAGTAATGTACGAGTAAACAAACTACGGTAGTGTACAGCAGCAAATAACAATTTTGTTTTTAAACCTAATTTAGCTAAATACATTAATATTTCAAATAAGGCTTGCACAGCAAAGCAACATATAAATTCTGTAATACAATGCACTAATACGTGTGACCGATCAGGAAGATACTGAATAAGAGTGCACGAGTTATGTGATCGCTATTCCCCTCCCTACAAGCGATGACTGTCCTTAAATTTCCGTACTCTCAACAGATGAAAAAAGTGATTTTGTCTGCTCTCATTATACATCCCTCAAGTACAATAAGCAATAAAACAGCTTGCTGTTTGGGAAAATTCTCCTATGTTACATACAGGACCACTAATCCATTATAAATTTTCAGAAAACTTTAACATTTTTTTTCGAGACGAGTATGTTGGTTAAAATAGAATGTTGGATAACGAGGCTCTACTGTATAAACAACAATTTACTTTTTAAAAAAAATATTAAAATACCTTTTTTTTACTTGATTTCTTATGAACATTTGTTTGAATAGGAAAAATACTACATTATATTTAATTACAATACGGCAACTTAAAATATTCATTACAAATTTAATGGTAACTATAGATAATATTACTTATACACTTGAGCCTCTGCAGTCCAACTCTATCTGTTCTGACTCCTATTTAACACATCATTGCTTTCAACACATCCTGGCCCTGGTCCCATATATATAGAAAAAGAGAGACTTCATTATGTTTATAAAAATCACAAAACTATTTAAAAGACACACATTTTAAAAATAACTTGGGACATTTTAATTCACAGTTTACACATTATTACTTATATTTTTACACTAAATCTTATTCACAATGACAAATAATTATATGGCAAACCAACCACAAACTATAACACTTTACTACAAGTTATTAATTTCAATCTGACTGTCAACAAACTAATAATTTTGATTGAAGCAATCATAATAATTTTAATCTTTTAAAAGAATGCTGCCATTGATTGAAGCAATCATAATAATTTTAATCTTTTAAAAGAATGCTGCCATTCTAAAATGCCACTGCTCGCAGTCCCAAAAGGAGTTAGGACTGAATTTTGTTGTGTTTTTTAAATTTAAGTCACTTATTTTTATTAGTACCGGTAATGATACAATAAAATCATAATGCGATTACTATTAGAAGTAATTTTAAATGTGTGGTATAATAGTGGTTTGATTACTAATTAGTATTGACAGAACGTAAAAGAGGGTTTCAGTCGATAGGATATTAGCCAGCTGATGAACGTAGTGGCATGGTCAGTGTACAAGTCTACTGTCATGTTACTTCTGACAGTGCATCTTTTTACAACTGTCCAATCAACGAGACCTAAATTCAAGATTATGTGGTTTAATTGAACTAAATGCTTTTCTTTAACAATCCAGTGGTCGCGCGGGGTTATTTGTTACCCCAGGCGTCATTATTTTTGTTGCCCTGGACAGTTAGCAACACTCTTGATCTTGAGCACTTCAGTACCTTCTATTTGACTATCTGAGACACCATCAGTGAAGTTTCAACCCTCTTAGCTGCCTATTTCGTTAATTACAGGTATTTGAAAAACTGTCTGTCGTACTTGGGGTAAGTTGTTACCCCACACGACTAACCGTATTAGTGTTTTTTCAAACAACAATTTTTATCTACTTATAGTATTTTGTGTATGTAGTTATAAATAGTTTATATAATGTCTGAATGTGAGCGTGAACAATTGTGTATTTGTTTAAATGAAACAGAAAGTGATTGTGAGTGTTTTGGGGTTTGAAGATCCGGATGAATGGGAAGAAGATCATGTTGAAGAAAATCATTCAATAGACAATTATGACCCACTTGAAGAGACCGATGAGGTAAGAATGGACATTCCCATTAATACTATGGAGCAAGAAGAAGAAACAGTAATGACCGACAATAATATTGATAAACGTGAGTTTTATATCGTTAAGGACAAACAAACAAAGTGGCACTTAGAAACTCATATGGCTTGAACATATAGAACAGCTTCTCATAATATAATACCTAGATTTCAAATGCCAGGACTTAAAGGTCATGCTAAAACCCATGTACAGTTCTTTGAGTATATTTTTTACGATAGTATTGTTAAATAAAATAGTTACATATACCAATATTTACATAAACAAAATCAAAGACAATTTTGTAAGAGATTGAGATGCAAAATTGATAGATAATTGTGAAATGAGATCTTTATTGGGTATTTTATTCTTAGCCGGGGTAATGAAATCAAATAGGAGAAATGTCACTGAAATATTTGATATGAGGAATGGAACCGGTGTTGAGTCTGTAAATGTTACAATGAATGAACATCGCTTTAGGTTTCTGATGCGCTGTTTGCGTTTTGATAATATATACAGTAGAAATCAGCGCAAGTCTTCAGATAAATTAGCAGCAATAAGGGAAGCTTTGATATTTTTCTAAAAAATTCTCAAAATGCTTATAATCCATCTGACTATATATGAGTATTGATGAGCAATTCGTGGCTTTCCGGGGAACTGCCCATTTCGCCAGTACATTCCAAGTAAAAGTGCTAAGTATGGAATTAAGGTATTTGCCCTTATGTCAGCTTCAAGTTTCTACACAAGTAACCTAGAAGTTTACATTGGCATTCAGCCTGAGGGGCCATTCAAGACAAGTAATAAACCACACGATTTGGTATTGCGCTTGACTGAACCTTTATCTGGCTCAAAAAGGAACATAACGGCAGCTAATTGGTTTGTTTCTTTGCCACTTACACTTGCTTTTCTTGAAGAAAGACAATTGACCCTTACAGATACTATGAGAGGTAAATGGAGAGAAGTTCACTCAAATTTTTTTGCTGATAAAGAAACAGAAAGATACAGTAGCTTATTTGGATATCACGAGAAGACAACACTGGTTTCATACGTGAATAAACCAAGTAAGGCTATAATTGCTCTTTCAACTATGTATTTTCATGGTGAAATAGACCCAAGCACCAACGAAGAAAGAAAACTGGTAATAATAACAATTTATAACGAAACAAGTTTGGAGTGGATATATTAGATAAAATGTGTCACCAGTATAAAACCACTAGAAACTCCAGGAGATGGCCCTTGACCCAATTTTATAATCTTATGAATGTTGGTGGTGTAAATGCAATAAATATTTATAGGGCTAATAACGATTATAAAAATGTTGCCAGAAGAGAATATTTGTCAACATTGGCTATAGAATTGATGAAACCTGCTGTTCATCGTCGGATGAGTCTTAAAAATATACCTAAGCAACTGAAAAGCAGATGTAAACTTTTTTTAGGCATTGAAGAACATTAACACTCAACAGAAGAACATAGAGGGAATCCAAGTGGAAGTCGTTGTAGAAATTGAGAAATTGAGATTGACGACCTAGATGTGGCAAAATTTAGCGTGCCATTGGTGTGTGAAATTTCAGGAGTTAAAATTAAAATTGGAAAGAAAAAATATCTCTATGTCTTGGGGATATACATGTTACCTAACCTGACCATAGAATTAATGACTCAAGCTTTTCAAGTATTAACAAATGCTCTTTTAACCTTTCCTCATGAACAAAACATAACAATTTTAATAGGTGACACCAATATTGATGACTTGATTTTAACTTCGGATAGAACAAGGTTCACTGAGTTTTTAACATCTTATGACATTAAGCGATTGCTACTACCTCCGACAAGAATAACAAAAGATACCTCAACCTCTATTGATGCAGTCTGCATAAACTCTAACAATCTTGAAGATATTGAGGTTGAAGTCCTAAAGACAGGCATATCAGACCACACTGGTCAGCTTTGTCAGCTAAAGCTTACGGAGAAGGTTAAGTTAAAATTAAAAACAACTTCTGTAAGACGACACCTTAATAAAAACAACTTAGCGGAGTTTAAAACACTTCTTGCTGCAGAGTCATGGGAGTGTGTGCTTGCATGTGAGGAAGTGGAGGAAGCATATAATCATTTTATACTTAAAGTAACAGCAGCTCTGGACCTTACCTGCCCAAACAAAAAATCACGAAACAATAAAAACCGCAAGAAAGCAGTCTTCTGCAATAAAGAGGCAAGAAATCTTAAAATTAGTTTCCTAGAAGCCGAAGAGAAGTATAAAATCAGTGGGCAGGAGGAAGACAAGCAACAAGCAGCCATTCAAAAGAAAACATATGACTTAAAACTAAAATCATTGAGAAAAAGGCATAACACTGAATATATCAATAATTCGGAAAACAAACCCAAGGCAATATGGGACACAATAAATTCTGAAAGGCGAAGAACTAAGCAACAGGATTCTGGCATGCATAACCTTAAGATAGACGGTCAAATAGTAACAGACCCTACTGCGGTGGCCAACCATTTTAATGAATATTTTTCCACTGCTGCTGAAAACATGCTTAGTAAAAAAAGTCAAACCACAGTGAACTCAGCTCAAACCTTATCAGACATCCAAGTCCCATTAACTTGTTTTTCCATGACCTCTACAAATGAGATTCGTAAAATTATAAATAGCTTAAAACCAAAATCATCTGCGGGTCTGGACGAAATGTCATCAAATATTGTAAAATACTGTTGTGAGGAATTTATTGTCCCCTTGCAACATATCATCAACCTTTCTTTTCAAAGTGGTGAATTCCCCACAAAATTAAAAATATCTAAAATACATCCACTGCACAAAAAGGGAAGCAAAAATGAAGTCGAAAATTTTAGACCCATCTCCATCATTTCAACTTTTTCGAAGATTCTAGAAAAACTTGCTCTTTTCCGATTATTTAACCATCTGGATAACAACCATCTACTCACAAACCATCAGCATGGATTTCTACAAAAAAGATCCACCGTGACAGCAATTGTGGACTTGGTTGAACACATTACTGATAATCTTGAGGGCAAAGAGAGCACTGTCAGCATTTTTCTTGATTTGAGTAAAGCTTTTGACAGCCTGAGTCATGGACTAATCCTAGACAAACTCCATAACCTTGGAATTCAGAACACTTAAAATGGTTCTCCAACTACATTCAAGGCAGAAATCAGCTGGTTGAGATAAGCCAGAGTATAAATGGACAAGAAACAAAGATAAGATCAGGCCTTCAACCTATAAGAAGAGG